>OZ018337.1:77782944-78030444 GCA_963969495.1 Ceratothoa steindachneri
TATATATATATATATATATATATATATGTATATTTGATAAATGAACAATAAAGTCCTAGTCAATGCGGTTAGATAAGGGTAATAATAAGAATTCCTTAATCCGCTATAAAGGTCTCCCGGAGTTCCTCAACCCTCTTCAGGAGCCTTTCATATACAACAAGGCAACCATCCATTTCTCTAAAGGGAGGAATTTCAAGAAGCCTTTTGTATAAGCTAGCGTTTAACCTCAACAGAAAACGGACAATGTGAACTTAACTGCGGATCTTTCCCTTTCTAAGTTTTTTGATAAATAAACATTGATGATGATGATGTAAAAAGTGTTGAAATGTGAGGTAGTAGTAGACAGTAGTGAAGTAGATTTTCTAGTTGGAGTATGTCGCTCCTGAAAAGAGTTGAGGAACTCCATGCGACATTTCTAGCGGATAAAGGAATTCTTAAAATTACTCTTATCTAGCCGCATATATATATATATATATATATATATATATATATATATATATATATATATATATATATATATATATATATATATATATATATATATATATATATATATATATATATATATATCAGAAACGCGAGAGAATGATGAAATGATATCTAGGGCAAAAGAAATGACCCCAGATACAGCAATACAAATGTCTATTGAACAATATCGCACCGGACCGTTTTCGTTCGCAAAATGGACAAACTTAGGTTTTGATGTGATGGTTGGACATAAACTGAATTATTACCATGGATAAATCTTGGTCCAAGTGGAAATTTGACAGACCTCATGTTTACGAATTTTGAGTTGTGCGTATGATGAGATTACACAAAAAGGTTAAGTGAGAACGGAAGTTTCCCTACAAAGCTTTCTTGTCAATGATAGCGCTTAATCAGCGTAATTTGGTACATTTTCACCTTTCAAGGTTGAGCCTTAGAAATGTCCCAAGGGGAGAGAAAGTGGCTTAATAAATACCGCTGCTACTCATTACGTTACTCCAATAAATAGGCGTCCGTACTAATGACTTATCTCTCTTTCGTTGTGTATATTACATGATTATAACGAAATACTTGCGAAAATACTTGTAACATTCGGAGAAATTCAAATATCCTTCGGCTGAAGAATCTTGAAGTCATCATCACTCATTATCTGAAAAATGTCCACCTAACTCATCACCTTAGCCACCATCTCATCTAGTTTTTCATCTTGTGCACTAAAAGTCATACATAATCCTTAGCTTTCCATATAGAAAAAAAGACACGAAAAGCTCCAAATAACCTTCATGCCATTTCTTAATCTCCGCACCTTCTTTCGTCTGGTCAACGAAACAAATTGACTGATTAGGTTGACGAACAACAGCGAATGGCTAACATTCAGTGAATATTGTCGAATTTAATTGTTTTTTTTTATATCTAACCCAGTACTAGAGATTTATATAGTCATTGGAAAGAGACTAAATTAGGTTGTTAAAGGCAAAAGTTAATGTGGTTTTGAGAGAGGGAGAAAAGAGGATACGTTTAGTTACAAATCAGCAAGAAAAGACGGAAAGCATCATAATAAATTCAGAAAGCGAGGATAGAGAGAGACGATGCACTACAAATAAACCTTAGATAAAAAAGGGGTGAAATTTGATCAAAAATTAACAGATTTTCCTGCCAAGAACTCGAATCTAGTCTCCAAATTCCTGACCAAGTCCTATGCCTGAAAATGGACAACTAAAATAACCATAATGAAAAAAACCGGTCTCTTTAGTATTATAAGTTACCCATTTGGATTGAGTCTCTTGCTTATCGTCGGTAGAATGAGTCTATAGAGTCATAAACCACCGATTGGATGCGACGGTAACTTCTAGTACACGAACCATTAGTGGCACTCTCTACAGGATTCTATAATAACCATCAATCCATACTCTTTCAAATTCACTATCATGTTATTTTCTTCGAGTTTTTAGATTCTAATACTATAAATTGAAGCAAAGTAAGATATAAAACTAAAGATCAAACTAAATATTCCTTCTATCGTGTGGATCAGTGCCTCAAACAGCCATCATCCTATTCAGAGCCTCAAACCGCTGCCATTGTTCATTCTCTTTCAATGCTGGACTGTATTCATGTTAATTAAATATTATTAAGATTTTATCTTTGGCTAAAAATAGGGAAAACAATAATGATGACGAAAATCCCCACCATTATTGAAATAATAATTTATGTTATAATTATGACACTGTGCAGGATGAGATGGAGAGGAACTGTGGACAATGTGTGTAAAATTATTAAATGTTTTCGATTTAAAAAAAAGTGAATTTAGTGTATTGAGTTTATTCACTTGCAAGGGAGATATGGAGAGCAAGAGGTAGGGATGTAGCTACATAGAGAAAATCTCTAAGGCACAAAGTCTCATGGATAGTGTAGTAGCAAGGAATAGTATCTTTAAGTTGCTCCAAACTACCTGTCACTTCCATTGGGAATATATTTTCTGTTCAAATCCATCTTCAATAAACCTTGCTTTTAGCAAATCACAGAATGAAAAGCAGTTCAGTTAACTTTAATCAAAGGATTCTGATTTGTTTACGCCTTTTCGACGGTATAGTTCCCAACCTGATTGACGTATTCCAAATTAAATTGGCTACGTTATTTTAGGTAGCTGTTATCTTTTGTTTCTCTTAATACCTTTTGATTCTTTTTATCTGCTTCTTTGTTTGCGTAACTATCGTGCTTAACTTTTGTTTCTCTTAAGACCTTTGATTCTTCTCTTTGCTTCTTTGTTTGCGTGACTATCTTGCTTAACTTTTGTCTCTCTTAATATCTTTGATTCTTTTTATTTGCTTCTTTATTTGCGTAACTATCTTCCTTAACTTTTGATTCTCCTAATGTCTTTAATGCTTCTTATTTGCTTCCTTGTTTGCGTAACTATCTTGCTTAATTTTCGATTCTCCTAATGTATTTAATGCTTCTTATTTGCCTCCTTGTTTGCGTAACTATCTTGCTTAACTTTTGTTTCTCTTATGACCTTTGATTCTTCTTTACCTTCTTTGCTTGCGTGACTATCTTGCTTAACTTTTGTTTCTTTTAATACTTTCGACTTTTTTTTTTGCTTCCTTGTTTGCCTATCTTGGCTACGAGCTCCACTTATCCGTTCCCCCCACCGTGATGCCCAGTCACGGACAGTCACGGAGGAGGTAACCTCCCTAGTAAATATTGTCAGCTTAAAAAAAATCCGGATGGGGATTCGAACCGCCGACCCAGCGATCGCCGGGCAAGCGCGCTAACCACTTAGCCAGGAGGCTAAATTGACAAGCCACAATCTTCCTAAACACGACAGTCAGTTGAAATTTGATACTATTTTAATTTTTTATTTTAGGTTTTTATATTAATTATGGGATTTTATGTTATTTATATTAGAAAAAATAGGACTCGAGGGTTTTATTTATTCGTCCGCTTTTCTCAGATAATGTTGCTCCCCCCTATTTTTTTCTCTCCTTTCTCCCTTTCTTGATCTCTCCAATTACTCTTTTTTAGACCATATATATATATATATATATGAACCTTGAACAAATGATCACATTCTTTAACTTCACCATTTGTTCCATGAACATCTCCATATCCACATTTTGTTCTATCCATTCTCGTTAGTGTTTGATTTTTAGTTTTATGTAATTGCCACTAGTAATATTATTATTATTATTTATTAAACTAAGAAGTATAAGCCAAGGTACACGTCAACTAATAAAGAAAATGCTGAATTAAGAGTAATAATATTGATAACAATAAAACTAAAGACTCCAACAAAGTTTTTTTTTATCTATTTTTCTCTATTTCTTTTTTCGGCCCGATTTTTAACATTCTATTTTCCTTAAGCCCCGAATTCTAATTACACATTTTGTTGGATTTTCAATTATATATATATTGCTATTCATATTTTAAGAAAAATACGAGAGAAGGGAAGATAAATAAGAAAGATGCAAATACCATTAGTCAGGCACACCTTTAGCTTCCGATGATAATAACTAGACAATCGGTTAATTAGAATGATTAGTATTATCTATCTTAATTTCTTAGGGATTTCTAGCTTCAGGTAAACTGGCAACTTCATTACTTCCAGGAACCTTGAAATTATAATACGATTTTAATTTCTGGCAACACTTGGCATTTCAACCAGTTACTTCTCTCACTAGTGGAATTCCTAAATTAGAAGCAAATTATGATTTTAAAACAAAGATTTATTACAAACTAATTGAAAGTAATAGACTTTATCAACTATATTTAAAATATAGTGCAATATTAACTTGTGAGTAAATGATGAAACCATTAATTTTTAGTAACACTTTGTCTCAAGTCATCTAGTAGTATCTGGCAACTATGACAATTTGTAGTATACTTCAGATCAAATTGTGACTTTAAAATATGGACTATGGACAAAATATTCGAAACACTGATGAATCGTTTTGCTAATACTGTTAATATGATGCAGGATTGTCTTGCGTTGTGAGAAATACTTACATCATAGAAGTTCTAAATAGTTTTCTATGGATCTTGAACCATGTGTATGTAATAATCGTTTCCAAGTGTCTGAATAAAGTTGGCCGAAGGAATTTGTTTCTAGCTTGGTGCTCCAAGAGACAATAAAGCTAAATCTAACACCAATTTAAAGGAATAAAATTAGTTTAACATAATGAAACGTATGTCCTTAGGAGAGTAGTGGATTGCTACCTCAAAGAAAAAATAATGATACAACGGATTTTGAATGATTTATCCTCATGGATAGAAATATACGCATAAATGTAATAATAAAATTGGTTACAAAGAGAATAACAAGATGCTTAGAAAATTCGGTCGGATGGAGTTTAGTTTAGATGCATACCACAACTAAGCTCGACCCACAAAATTGCTAGATACGAGAAAAAGGAATGAGGCGAAACGTCAATGAATCACAGTTAGCCGCTCGGGCGCAAATAAATAGGAATGGTTGCAATTGAGGTAGCAACCATTCATGCTGAATTATAAAAATTGATCATGCGAATGTTTAGCGTGAAGAAAATGGGCGCTTACTTCCAAGAGACCAGAACAAGTGAGGAACTAAGAATGCGAGAGTAAACTCACCTAATTCGAAGGTGGCGACAGAAAGACGGAGAACTAAATATTAGTGTGATAAAATTCTGCCATGGATCGGTAGTTAGCAGTAGTTGCTGGTTAAGTATACAATCTACCATCAAATTTTGGTTGTTTGCGGTTTACCCTTAGGTTTATGGTTAAGTGTGAGCTATATTAGGTTATGAAAAGTTTTCTGGTATGTTTATTAGTTTTTTTTTACCTAACCTAACGACACTTAACTAGAAACTATACGATATAACGAAAACTCTAAGAGCAACTTGACTGTAGATTGAATACAATCAGCACCGACGTGGCTATGGTTAAGTGTCGCTATGTTAGGCTAGGTAAAGTGGCTGTGGATATTTATTTTTGCATCTAACCTACACACGTAACTATAAACTATACATTATACCGCAAACTTTGAAGAAAAACGACGGTGGTTTGAAAACTTAACCATCACCGAAGTGGTTTCAGATTGAAGTGTGGATGATGGCAGTCAACAAAGGTCTTTCTATGATTTGGTGAGATTCTAGCATAAGAAAAAGTCAACACAAACAATCTTTACTCATCACTACCGGACTCCAAAATCCTCGTAAATTATACTTCATCTTTACCCTATGGAACAAGGAGTATAAATAATAGAATTCATTTTAGGTTCTCCACACATAAACTCGATTTTGGGATTTAAATTTCGAGAGTGAGGATGCCTCTGAATATTAACTACTTACATCGGTGTACCACTCATCCTTGATAATTATTACATCAGTGTGTAAACGTCAGTAACCTTAAGTCGGACAAAAAACGTTTAGGAATAAATGTTCTACCGTGAATACCAGCTTGATGAAGTTCCGAAGAGATCCTCAATTAGGGAGAGACTCGTGATGTAATCTCGTACTGGTTCCTGGTAATTCTTGTTATATCTAGCGGTTGTGATCTAGGAACTTACTTTTCGTTCATTATAACTCCTCATTGATGTTTTTTCCCTTGAATTCATTATGCAGTTAGTCACTTTTGATACGATTTCACGCAATACACCTCAGAATTTAAGCTTTATTGATAGAGATTCTCTTGCTAACCTAGGCACAGCAATCTGCCCTTTTCTAAGCCCAATAAAGTATTAATTAATTATTTAACCCTTTCTCTTAATCCGTAACATATATATTACAGTTCAAACTTAGCCATATAATTCAAACCCATTGTATTATGATCGTTCTCTTATGCTATAGGGCAAGCAACAACGCGAGTCTTCAGTTACCTACTAACACTTATTGAAGGGGGGATCCTGGCTTATTTTATGCCAAAATATTATGAATTTTAGGTGAAATATTATTTTAATAAATATATAAATCATGAAAAAGAGTTCAATTGAAGAATATGCACATATAAAATAAAAAAATAAAAGGAAAAGCATTCATAACACTAGTTTGAACACGGAGTTCCCACCCTTGAAGAACCTCAGACATTCTTAGACATGATGCAATGGTAGTGCCTCCCTTATTTTGGCCACCACTGTCTTTGGGTGTTGTAAAGAGAAGAAAACAACATATAGGTGAACAAAATGACTAAATACGAGAGTACAGACTAGAATAGATCACAATCGAGTAGTTAGGAGAGTGTAGAAGAGTGACAAGTATTATTATAACAATTTACTTCCCTAAAATTGTAATAATGTTAAGAAAGTCAATCACCATACAACAATAAGTTGATCATACAGTTACAGGGACACAGAAATACGAATACCGAGTATCTTTGAATTATTGAGGAATCTAAAAAGGTATAAGAGCGTTCTCATAGCGCCATCTTCACACTCAAGCAATTTATAAATGTAAAGTTGAAGACCTGTCAGTTATTTCTGGAGCGGGATTTCAACGCATTACTTTCACCGTGTGTGCTCGAGCAGCACTCTTGCAGAGGTCAATCAGGGAGAAGTCGGAGATCAAGGGGTGGAGGTCAGAGGTGACCTGCATGAGTTATGGGAGGGATTGGCGAGTCCGAAAGAAGGCTGAACGACAATTTAGAGGTGATTTGGTATGTGACTTCGAGACACGCATAATCATACAGCCGGTTTTCTAACTCCGTTTAATGCGGACGATGTAGGCATGGAGTAGTGTCGGTTATTTTAGGCTCTCATGGAGGGGTGTAGTGAAAAATTTATAACCATTTATGAATAGTAAAATAGTAGTATTGAATCGTTATGTCCTTTGTTAATTTTTTTTTAAATGGATGTTGGATAGATATCTGTATCCTACACAACTTTTCAAACTCCTACCAGTAAACATTCTTTATGGTGTAGGTAAGGAGTAGTGTTGTTTACTTTAGGCTCTCGTGAGGGGGTGTAGTGAAAAATTGATAACTGCATCGATGAGATGTAAAATAGTAATATTGGATTGATATGTCTCTTGGTAATTTCTTTAGAATACAACAAGGTTAACATACCTAAGTCGCGTGCTATCAATTGTTTAAATAATTAAAAAATTAACAAACGTATTATCAATTAACAAACATCATTTGACTTTACGACCTTCAAAACTTTCAAAAAATCATTGAAAAACAAAATGAGTACCATTCGACCGACCAACCTACAGACCGATATAGTAAGTCAGAGAATCGCATGTACGCGACTAAAATAAAGAGGACGTTGTATAGATATTTTTGTCCTACGCAACTTCTCAAACTTCCGCCCGTAAACGTCCTATACACTAGAGCAAATACTGAAGATCATATTTTAAATGCAATTTTCGAGTCTTGAAATAATGTTTACACAATGATTAAGATTATAGAGATTTTTTATCAAATTAATTAGAATATATAATAAAGACAAGGACACCTGAACTACTAGTAAAGATGAATAGTCCAAAAATTAAGCAAGTAAAAATTAACAAACATAAATCTGAACGGGTAAAAGATAAGCTCTACCTAATTCGAGAGTGTTTGGGAAGTTTAGTTGTTAATAAACCCTGGAACTCAAATATACAACTCGAAATATGGGAAAAAACCTCCCTAATATAGGATTGTTGTGGGGAAATACCCCTACCCACCTCCTTCCAGTTCCTACTCCTCAAAACCATAAGTTGAGACCCAAACCGACGTCATTGAACGCTAAAGTGCACAAGTTGATCGCAAGTTCATTCTTTAGGATTATAGAGATTTTTTATCAAATTCATTAGAATATAAAATAAAGACAAGGACACCTAAACTACTGGTAAAGATGAATAGTCCAAAAATTAAGCAAGTAAAAATTAACAAACCTAAATCTGAACAGGTAAAAGATAAGCTCTTCCTAATTCGAGAGGGTTTGAGAAGTTTAGTTGTTAATTTTACCCTAACCTAACTGAAATCTAACCTAGTAAAGATATGTACTCCGAATGACCACTAGTCAAAAGGCTCTTCCCAAATGATCCCCATGAAGATAATTAATCCTTTATCTATTGAACGGTCTTATATTTACTTGATCCTTTTCACATTTATATTTGGAGGATTTTAGTTTACACAGAGTATTTAAAAATTAACCTAATAATAAGCACATCAAGCTTTGTGAAGTGGTTAGACGCCCATTTTACCATCATTTTATTTTACCTGAAGTGTGAAGAAGAACGATATCTTGACGACATTCGAACTTATCCATAATGATAAAGCAGAGGTTGTAATTCTTAAAGGAATATGTTCAAGTTATCGACACACCGGTATTTAGCGATGGGTCAATCTTAGCGTGTTCTTCGAAGATGTGTATTAAACCTCCTGATGAAGTCGATAACCAAGAAAATACATTTGCCTTAATATAAAAGACATTAATTAAATATCGAGTGATGTTATAAGCGACAAATACATTTGCCTTAACATATAATGCATTCAGAAAATTCCGATTGGGTTGTATCCGTCAAATACATTTGACTTAATATGAAAGACATTCAGAAGATTTCGGTGGGGTTTTAACCGACAAATAATTTTGCCTTAATATAAAAGAGATTCAGAAGACTTCAGTGAAGTTTTAACCTACAAATACTTTTGCCTTAATATAGAAGACAATCAGAAAATTTCGGTGAGGCTGAAAATAGACAAATACATTTTCCTTAATATAAAAGAGATTCAGAAGATTTCGGTGGGGCTGTAATCGACAAATACATTTGCTTTAATATAAAAGAGATTAAAAGAAATGTTTCAGTGGAGTTAGACCCGACTTAAGAAGTTATAAAAATTGAATTTTCATTGAAAATAAAACTAATCTTAATTTCATATCCAAATTAAGTTTAGAATTTTTGTTTTTTCATGAATTGTGAAAAAGAATCTTCTGTTCTGTTTTATTTTAACTTCGTTTTAGCAAAAAACTTCTATTTTTTGTTAGTATACTATAAGGATACTTTTCAGGAGCCTAACCAAAATTAATTACCATCTGCTTCATGAGATTATTATAATTAGCCTCTTAAACATGATTATGACATAATGATACTTATATTTTTATTTTAGAAGCGATCCTATATAAAATCATCAAGAGCATTAAAATTGAGGGGGGCGGGTATGGGGGAGGGGGCTTATTTGACAAGACGATCGAAAGGAAAGTGGTAAAATTAGGAGAATCTAAAATTTATATAAAAGAGGCAGGGAAGAACATTTCTAAGGAAAATTAAGGTATTTCTTAGATGGAGTTTAATCCTCTTCATTACTTTTACACCTATTCCATGCCTGACAGATAACAATATATAAATATCTATTGTAATGTGGAAGGTAGAGAAAGGGTGTGATAATAATGGAGAGGATTTAACTAGGGTAAGAAGTGTAGCGGGGGTAATTTTAGCCGAGTGGAAGAACCTCTTGGGATTTGAGCGAGGTTAAGGCGACTCAGGTGTGTTTAGTCACCGGATGGAGGCTCATTTCGAATGAACTTTACAGCGGCAACCTTAATACGTTGTAGTGACCCGAGGTTCGGATCTTCTCACGTCAAATTCAGTCAATACTAGATCCCGTTAATATATATATATATATATATATATATATATATATATATATATATATATATATATATATATATATATATATATATATATATATATATATATATATATATATATATATAATCGATGGAGTTGCTGCTAGTCAGACGAAAAAACATGGATCACAAGTTCTCAAAGCTCTCAAAAACATGGCTTTTTTTTACCTTAATATCATAATGTGAATAAAAGCCATTGTAATGTCCATGTTTATGAGAGCTTTGAGAACTTGTGATCCATGTTTTTTGTCCGATCAAATTACATTCAACGAAATCCCGAATTTCAACCTTTCGGATGGCAATTCGAATGTAGCCCCTACATCAGAGATTTAATCTAGAAAGATATCCTTAATGACCTCAAATTCCACCCCCTGATTAGGAATTTTAATCTGATCTCTTGTTCCTATCTATATATTTCATGTATGGTGTGAATGCATCTATCTCTTAGTATACGAGTGAGGATGGCATAACAAACTCGATGCCGAAACTGCTTTCATGAATAAAATACTACGCTCCTAAACAGTGGTTCTAAATATATATATATATATATATATATATATATATATATATATATATATATATATATATATATATATATATATATATATATATATATGAAAATTAACCCACAGGAAAATGAAAAGATGAATCAAGTACTTTCGAACTATATTTGCAAGTTCGAAAGGCTTGGATTCATCTTTTTATTCTTCTGTGGGTTAAATTGAAAATTAACCCATAGAAGAATGAAAAGATGAATCCAAGCACTATGCATTGAGGAATGGAGTAATATTAACACAAACACATGTAAGAAGTACTTAGGAGAATACTCTAAGCGGTTAAAAGCTGTTATTAGCAACAGTGGTTATACTACTAAATATTAAGAAACGATTTGATATGTGTTGTAAGCTTTTGCGTTACTAATTAATTGTATTTCTTCGACAAGAAATTATATTGATGTTTTTGTATGGTCCTGATGATTTAATTTATTGTTTGAATACATATCCTGTCAGTAATAAAAGTTTCATTTACCTACCGTGCTTACAAATATATAAACGTCTGTTTTACTTTTGAGTGGCACTGTATATATATATATATATATATATATATATATATATATATATATATATATATATATATATATATATATATATATATATATATATATATATATATATATATAGAGAGAGAGAGAGAGAGAGAGAGAGAGAGAGGGTGAGTGCGGCAATAACATCTCCCCGATTTTTCTTTATATTGCTGTTCCAATCCCGAAGGTCTTCTTGTCTCACTTTATATCTATCTATATATATATATATATATATATATATATATGGTGTAGGTGGGTGTGGGTGTGGGTGTGGGTGTGGGTGTGAAGAATATTCGCATTTGGCAAATACCATTGCAACTTTTTTCGAGATTTCAACTAGACTTTTAAAATGATCCAAATTCCTGCAATGAATGAGCCATTTCTCCATAAGTCCCACAACTGCCATCTCGGACTTTCCCGAACGCCTTTTAATTCCTAGTTCTTTTTCGTGATTAATCCTCGTATGCGTAACCTCCTCAGATGAAGGCTGTGAGTTCGAACTCTGAAATCGTAAGGTTTTAGGGTGGCGATTGGGTTCGAAGGTGTCTACTTCTTAAAGTTTTTCTGTTAGTACATCATCATTATACTTCCTTATTCTCGATTCACTTCATTATTAGTTTTCTTCGTTTTTTTAAGCTAATTTTCGTCAGGTTTTAACACTGTTCACGGCTTTTCCTCGTAATGGGTTTTGTTTGTGGTTGTAAACGATTTGTTCGTATGAGGGTTTATTTTTAATTTTCCTTTTTTGACTATTCAAATAGTTTCAATTTCAAGTCACACTTCTCAAGGTAAAACATAAAATAACATAAAATATTAGGAAAGGCAACATACACTATTGAATTTTCTGTATTGCCTTGGCTATTATTTTCACTTTCCTTAAAATTTAATGTTTTTATTTTTTATGTTGCCTTTCCTAATATTTTCAGTTTCATTTACTATAACATTTTCTTATTTTATGTTTTACCTTGAGAAGTGTGAATTAAAATTGAAACTATTTGAATAGTCAAAAAAGGAAAATTGAAAAGAAACGAAGACAAGGAATTACATAAATACGAAACTCCCGAAAAGAAACGAAGACAAGGAATTACATAAATACGAAACTACCAAAAAGAAACGAAGACAAGGAATTACATAAATACGAAACTACCAAAAAGAAACGAAGACAAGGAATTACATAAATACGAAACTACCAAAAAGAAACGAAGACAAGGAATTTCATAAATACGAAACTCCATCAATATTTAAATCGTAATTTATAAACCTTAATCAACCATTAACTACATACGAACAAATCGTTTACAACCACAAACAAAACCCATTACGAGGAAAAGCCGTGAACAGTGTTAAAACCTGACGAAAATTAGCTTAAAAAAACGAAGAAAACTAATAATGAAGTGAATCGAGAATAAGGAAGTATAATGATGATGTACTAACAGAAAAACTTTAAGAAGTAGACACCTTCGAACCCAATCGCCAGCCTAAAACCTTACGATTTCAGAGTTCGAACTCACAGCCTTCGTCTGAGGAGGTTACGCATACGAGGATTAATCACGAAAAAGAACTAGGAATTAAAAGTAATTTTTCAATCTTTTTCTTTTAAAATATTTTCACTTTCTATAATTTGTCCTTTACAATAAGATAATTTTTTTTAACTGCAACCTTTTCTCATTTTCAGTTTTGCCTTTTCTTAATTTTACTTTCCCCAAATTCAGCACTTTTCCATTTTTATGTTTTGCCTTTTCATATAATTTTAGTTTCATTAAAGTCTTTAAAAATATCTTCCAATTTTTGCCTTTTATCGTCATTTTTCCCCAATCAAATTGTTTTCCCTTTATTTTTATTTAATTTTCTCAGCTTTTACCATTTATTCTTTTCTATTTTGTCATTTTCTTAATAAATATCGTAAATTTCCGTTTCAATTCTAAAAGAGTATTTATTCCCGTTTAATAATTTCATTTTTTTTATTCTATCTCTTCTTATTTATAATACCCCCACTCTCCCCTAAAAAGATTCAAGCCTGGAACTATTTCAAAATTGAGCAAATTCGTTACAGAGAGTAATGGAGCTCCAAATTTAGGCCTCCCTTGCCAAAAAAAAAAATAAAAAATCAGTGACTAAGACGAAACCTTCAGAAGTGAAATCTTTTAATCAGCTTCAGCACCTTCGGCTTAGAAATTCTTTTCTCCTTTAAACCCACCCATTGGAAATCACTGAAATAACTGGAAAAAAATAAATGTAATTGGTGGAAAACTCTAAAATTAAAAAAAAGAGACACGTAAATTTTAACAATAATCCTTTCGCTTTTTTTTTATAAACAATTGAATTTCATGTAGTGCTATGTGCGATAACATGTAAGAGATGAATTGAAAATTTGATTAATATTTATGTCATTGTATAAAGGAAAATAAGATTAGTTTTAACATGAAAAACATTTATTCCACAAAGTAGTTTCCATCATTAATGGCAAGGTTTACCATGGTTGAACTAAGCAATGGACACCTTGAAGAATTATTTTGAGGAAATTTACGATATATGTAATATCTTTTCCGCCTCTTTTTTATTACAGTAAACTTTGCCTTTTACGTGATGTGGTAATGACTTAAGTAAGTGGTAATTTAATGAGGCAAGGAGCTACCGTAATATTTTTTTCTGAGTCTAACGTGTCAGGTGTAGTCGGGCATTGTCATGAAGGAACAGGACACCAATTCAATTGACCACTGAAGGACGTTTTGGATCAAGAACTTTATTTACAGGTTGAAATTGTTGAATATTTTTATTCAAGAGCTTCATTTAAAAATTGCAATTGTCGAAAATTTGTTATCAAGAGCTTTATTTAAAGGTTGCAATTGTTGAACATTTTAAGCAAGAACTGCATTTAAAAGATGGAATTGTTGAACATTATTTTTTCAAGAGCTTCATTTACAGGTTTCTATTGTTTAGCATTTTTTGTTAAGTGCTTCTCTTAAAGGTTGCAATTGTTGAATAATTTTGTCAAGATATTCATTGTAGGGTTGCAATTTTTAAAGATCTTTTCAAGAGCTTCATTTAAAGGTTGCACTTGTTGAACATTTTTTCAAGAAATTCGTTTAAAGGTTGAAGTTTATGAAAAGTGTTTGTCAAGATCTTCATTTATAGGTTGCAAGTGTTAAAATTTTTTGTCAAGAGCTTTATCTAGGTGTTTGCATTTGTTGAACATTTTTTTGTAAAGAGCTTCATTTAAAGGTTGCAATTGCTGAAGAGTTTTCGTTAAGACCTTCATTTAAGGTTGCATTTGTTGAAATGTTGTTTTCAATAGCTTTATTTAAAGGTTGGAATTGTTGAACATTTTTGTCAAAAGCTTATTTTAAGGTTGGAATTGGTGAACACTTTTTGTCGAGAGCTTCATTTAAACGTTGCAATCTCTTTTTTCAAGAGATTCCTTTAAAAGTTGCAGTTTATGAAAAGTGTTTGTCAAGATCTTCCTTTAAAGGTTGCAATTGCTGAACAGTTCTTAAGACATTCATTTTAGGTTGCATTTGTTGAAATGTTTTTGTCAAGAGCTTCATTTAAAGGTTGCATTTGCTGAACAGTTTTCGTTAAGACCTTCATTTTAGGTTTCATTTGTTGAAATGTTTTTGTCAAGAGCTTCATTTAAACGTTGTAATTGTTGAACATTTTTTTGTTAAGAGCTTCATTTAAAGGTTGCAATTGATGAAAATCGTTTGTCAAGAGTTTCATTAAAGGTTGCGATCGTTGAACATTTTTGGTCAAGAGCTTCATTTAAAGGTTACAATTGTCGAATATTTTTTTCAAGCGCTTCATTTAAAGGTTGCAATTGTTGAACTATTTTGTCAATGGCTTTGTTTAGAGGTTGCAATTGTTGAACATTTGTTTCAAGAGCTTATTTAAGGTTTGCAATTGTTGAAAATATTTTGTCAACAGCTTTACTCAAAGTTTGCAAATTTTGAACATTTTGGTTAAGAGCTTTATTAAAGGTTGCATTGTTGAAGATATTTTGTCATCAGCTTCATTTAAAGGTTGCATTTATTGGACATTTTTTTGTCTAGACCTTTATTTAAAGGTTGTAATTGTTCAATATTTTTTGTCAAGAGCTTCATTTAAAGGTTGCGAATGGTAGAGCATTTTTTTGTCATGAGTTAATTTATAGATAGCAATTGTTGAAAATTGTTTGTTAAGACCTTTATTTAAAGGTTGAAATTATTGACCAATTTTTTCAAGATCTTCATTTAAAGATTGCAATTGTTATAAAAAAAATTGTTGAAGATATTTTCAAGAGCTTCATTTGAGGGCTAAAATTGTTGATTTTTTTCTTGAGCTTCATTTAAAGTTTGCAATCGTTGAATTTTTTCAATAGCTTCATTTAAAGGCTGCAATTGTTCAATAGTTTTTGTCAATAGCTTCATTTAAAGGTTAGAATGGTGGAGCATTTTTTTTGTCATGAGTTAATTTATAGGTAGCAATTGTTGAACATTTTTTGTCAAGACCATTATTTAAAGGTTGAAATTATTGACCAATTTTTTCATGATTTTCATTTAAAGGTTGCAATTGTTATAAAAAAAAATTCAGGAGCTTCATTAAAAGTTGAAATTGTTGAAAATATTTTTAAGAGCTTCAGTTGAGGGTTCAAATTGTCGAATTTTTTTATGAACTTCATTGAAAGTTTGCAATCGTTGATTTTTTTCAAGAGCTTCACTTAAAGGTTGCAATTTTGTATCATTTTTTGTCAAAAGCTTCATTTAAATATTGCAATTCTTGAACATCTTTTGTCAAGAGCTTCATTTAAAGTTTGCAATTTTTGAAAATATTTTGTCAATAGGGATAGAAGTAAGGATTAGTGCGGGACCAGTTATTTAAATAAGTGACCCATTCCGAAACGTAGGGACGTTACTGGAGAAGATTTTAAGCACTCGACTTAATTAATTATGTTAAATAAAACCCTCCAACTCGATGCATTACTTCGATTATTATTTCCAGACCTTATTAACCTCTCATTGGCAATTGATATAACAATATAGGGTCTGGGTTTTATTTTTAAAATATAAAGGATACAAGTCTAAAAAGAGGGAGGAACCTAGTGTTCTAGGGACCTCCTATATTTTACCAATCCCATTTTTCAATTGTATCGATGGTTTTTATTTATGCTTGTAGTACTAAAATAACTTAAAGGGGGCTAAGAAACATAGGGACCTCCGCCCTTGCAAACGCTCACACGAAATCTTGATTCTTGTGAGCGGTTAATTATACATATATTATATGTATGCATATATTATTATTATTGGTTGGGGGCTTACCACCAATCTTCACCCATTTAAGGTGCCTTTATTTCTCGTCTGTGGACCTACTGATTAACGTAAGTTCCGAACCACTGTCTAAAGCAAATGGCAGCCGCCGTGATGGTGACCCACATCGGGACTCCATCCGGTGACTAACCACCACTGATTTGGTTTAAATTCGCTAATTGGAAACGGTAATATCTAGCTATGTTTTATTATTTTTTCCTTTAATCTTTTTCTTTATAAGTTATAAGCAAATTTATATCTTTGTCAGTTACTTTAGCAGATCATAAAGAAAAGGAGACATTAGTCTTAACAAACACGTATCTACAAATAATTAGAGAAATTAATTAAAACTCTTTACTACATTTACACAACTTCAGCAACTTCATGGAAATATTTAAATAAGAATAAATTTCGGAAATTTGCGGGGATAAATATTTGAATGGGTTTAATAATAATTGAAATATTTCTCTGGATTTGTACCAATTTTAAGAGTATGTCGCGTCTGTAGTCTTTGTCTTATTTAACGAAGAATTAACTTTGCTGCTTTCGCTTTTATTGATCTTACCTGTCCACTGTAGAGCAAGCTCTATTTTATTGTAGAGATAATAACACAAGGAACACCTATAATAAAAAATCATAAAGGAAGAAAATGTATATATATATATATATATATATATATATATATATATATATATATATATATATATATTTATATATATATATATATATATATATATATTTATATATACATATACGAGAGGCGGTCAATAAGTTTTGCAATTCGGATATAAGGAAACGAGATATGGTGAAAAGTGTTTTATTATTTTTCGATATAACTACCCTAGACTTCAATGCACTTGCGCCACTTGTCCCTGAGGCTTCGAATTCCCGACAACCAGAAATCTCCCGACTACTATTCAATCCACTCGTGGACGGCGAGCTGGACATCTTCATCGTCCCCAAACCGGCGTCCTCTCAGTGCAGCCTTGAGCTGGCGGAATAAAAAGTAGTCGCTAGGGGCCAGATCTGGACTGTAGGGGGGGATGGTTGAGCTCGTTGAATCCGCACTCGTGCAGGGCACCTTGTGCAACTCTGGCCTTGTGGACTTTGACGACGTTGAAGTCGATCATGGGGCGTGAGGTTTCTAGGGACCCAACGGGCAGAGACCTTGGTCATGACCAAATTGTCGTGGAGGATGTTGATAACTGTCGTAGAATGACTCCCGACGATACTATATATAACACTATTCGTTGAGGGAACTTCCTTAATTATCTCTAGAGTGCGTTTTACTGTCTTGGCGGCCGATATTATGTATCTTCAAAAATGCTTAAGAAGTGGAACTGAGCTCAAGGATAATAATATTGCTATCATTAATAAAATAGAGTTTTATTAATAATAACTATAAACAAAACACAAAAACGGAAAATATTGACAAACAGAATGGAAAGGGTCGTGGAGACTCGGGCTAATCCAAGGATTTAAGGGATCAAAAAAAGGTAAAACAAATATGGAGTTAAAGAGATGGGATGGTTCGATAAACCATTTAAAGCACTGGATAGAATTGACAAATAAGGGATCAATACTCAAAAGGTGACGCTTGGCTTACGTAACTTCATTAGGGTGCAGTGGAAGGTACTTGAAGGAATATTCGGTCCGCTGGCGAGCTCCAGCCGAAGGGGGGGGATAAAAGGATCCTGACGAGGCGTCTTGGGAAGGAGAACCGTTTCTCGACGAACGGCTGGAAGAACAATGGCTGTTCTAGGTTGTTCTCTTCTGAACAAAGGGGGGATGAGAACCGTCTCTTGTCTACAGGCTCAAGAACAATGGCTGTTCTAATGTTGTTCTCCTTTGAACAACAGGGGGGGGGGTGAGAACCGTTTCTTGGCGAAGGGCTCAAAACGAACAATGGCTGTTATAATGTTGTTCTCCCTTGAACAACAGGGGGGGGGGGAAGAACCGTTTCTTGGCGAAGGGCGCAAAACGAACAATGGCTGTTCTAATGCTGTTCTCCTTGAACAGCGGGGGGGAATGCCTTGGGGACTTGACGTCACTAAAGGCTCGAACCTTTGGCACTCAAGGAATATTGTCCTCCTGGACAAGTGATGGTGAATCTCGAGGCCGAGGTCCCTTGGCGCACAAAGGGAGAGAGGGTCGTGGTGATGTTTCGCGACGAAAATCTGGATCTCCAATCTGATCTTAGTGGTAAAGTTTCCATATAAATAGCCAGGACATCTCCTTCGCGTGGGGGAAAATGGAGTGAAAGCTTGGAGGGAACGCACAGCTGGGCCGGAGAAAAATGCCTTATCTGTTCATAAGCCTAACTCGATCTGGCGAGGTCGGCGTATGGGGGCGAACGGGGGGACGATAACCTCCTTGTTTAAACATTGACGTCCGGCAGCTGTTGATAAGACTCCAAGCCTCGAATCGAAGATGCACGTGGGCCTCCTCGAGGTTTTAACTAATATGGGATAGGAGTTGAATTTAACACAGATTCAACTCGTTCTATCACACCCCTCCATTCCAGGGGAAGTTGTCACTTCGAAAAAAAAAGAGAGAAGGGACAACGATAGAGCTCCGTTGTAGGGAACTCGTTTTCTTGTACCAACCGTATCTTCCTGCACCTAACTAATATTACCTCAGTACATGATTATTTTGATCTTTAGATTACAGGGGAAAATAACCTTTAATACAACTTAATAAAAAAAAGGGCATGGAACAATGAAATGTTATAAACTTAGTACATACGGGACAAAATAATTTATACGTAAATTAATAAGAACAAATATATATACATAAAAAAAAATTAGACATTGAGCGTTACAAAATTCAGACATATACATTAATTAACTATATTACAAAAGAATCTTAAATTAAGTCGTACAAGACGGTATATACCTACATGGAGATACTAATCCTATGAATACAATTATTCTACGCTATTCGGTAACGCATTCCTACTGAGTGCGTCAGCGACCTGGTTATCGGAACCTTTGATATAATATATTTTAAATTGATACTCTTGCAAGAGTAAACTCCAGCGCATGATGCGGCCGTTTGAGTGTCTCAAATTCCTAATATAGGCTAACGGACGGTGGTCGGTTCCTATTCGAAATTCTTTACATATCAAGTACAGCTTGAATTTGTCTATGACCCAGATAATTGATAGAGCTATCTTTTCTCTAGTGGCATATCTCTTTTCACGTGGTATTAATTGACGACTAGCATATGCAACTGGATGACTCGTTCTGTCATCCACGTATTGAAGGAGTACACTTCCAATGCCCTCGTTGATCACGTCGGTCTTAACCCCAACGGATTTTTCCGGGTTGGGCAACTTAAAAATGGGGGCAGAAATGAACTTACCTTTGAGCTGATTAAAATGGGAAACAGCGACATCATTCCAACGTAACCGATCGGAGAAATTCTTTTCCTGAAGGGGGCATAGGGGGGCCGAAATTGCAGCGAAATTCGGAACAAATCGCTGATAGGGAGAAGCTGATCCTAGGATCGATCTTAATGGCTTCTTTGTAATCGGGAGGGGCATGTCGGCGATTGCCTTAATCTTGTTCTCGTGGGGACCTGACTTGCTTTGTCCTATTTTGAAACCCAAATATTTAATGGGTTCGTGGGCAAAATGGCATTTGCGGGGGCCAATGGTGAGGCCATTTTCGCGCAGTTGTTCGAAAAGAGCTAATAGGGTGGATAAATGGTGATTCCATTTAATTAGTTCTTGGAGCTGACTCTTCTGACGTGGTGTCAGCTGCGCGTCACTATCCAGGTCAGAGGGTTCCAAAGACTTGCCTGGTAGGGAAGGAGGAGGGTAATCGGCATCAGGTTGGATGCACACTGTCTGGATTACCTTAAGGGACTCCGCGGGGCAATCCTCTTCAAGCGCCGATGCTTCGTCTAGTTCTACGAAGGTATCTCCATGGGCGCGTTGGGGGTTCTTTTTTTCTTGGGGTCCAAGGACAGTCTCCGTGTCCTTGTCTGGGGCCTTATCACCTAAGGGTTTTAGTGAATCACATTCCTCTTTTTCCGTCCTAAAGTCCTGGTTAGGGGTCTCCGAGAAATCGGACAGTATCGGGGTGCTGATGGGGACGGGCTCCTGGGCTTCTTTCTTATCTCGGCCTTGAGGAAGGGCGGCCTGAAACACAGGGTCGAAACTTACTTGGGGGCTCTTTCCTATAAGTACGGAACAGAATTTTATTGGTGCTACAATGACTTCAGCCCAGCCATTATAATATTGACACTGCAGGTAACATCTAGCGACGGGGAATCTGTTCGCCCGCCCAAGTTGGTCATGTACCACCGCAAATTTTTCGTGGTTAGAGGCCACTGGGAGGAGTTCGTCGGACACGATGAAGCATGTACATCCTGTGTCCCTGACGAGAGTCGATACTCGACAGCTGTCCACGCTGCCCTCCTCATATTTCAAAGTTCCCGATGAACTTTTACCAAAAACAAAATTTACCTGGTGGCCTGACGGAGGGGGAGAAGTTTCTGCTTGGGTCTGCACCACCGAAGGAGCCGGGGTCGCATTAATCTGGTGAACTTGGTTGCCTGGTCCGCTTTTAAGCCTAGAATTTTGGGGGCAATTCCAGCTCATGTGGTTTTCTACTCCACAGGTGAAGCATATGGTTGGTCGCTTCGGGAAGAGAAATGGAGGAGAAGTCTTAACGGGAGGTTTGGAGTCCCGTTGTTGGTTTTGGGGAAAGAAGTTTTGGGGTTTTACGGGGCTCGGAAACTTTGTCAGCTTTCCTGGGAAGGGGCGCGAATCCGTCCTTCTTTCTTCTCGTTGGATTTCTTTTTCTCGTTCTTCTCGTTGTATTTTTCCTTCTCGTTCTACTCGTTGGATTACTCTTCCCCGTTCCTCTCTTTCTCTTTCTTTTTCTACCTTTTTTCTTTGAACTTCTGCTTTAATCCGAGCTAATTCAATCTGAAGGTCAGCTAGTCTTATCCGTTCCTCTCTTTCTCTTTCTTCTCGTTGTATTTCTCTTCTTTGCTCCTCTTGTCGGATTACTCTTTCCCTTTCTCTTTCTTCCTCTTTTCTTTGCTCCTCTCGAATGTACTTAATTAGTTCTTTTCCGGAAAGTCCACAGGACTCTCCTTGCGCTTTAAAGATTTCGAACGGAGTCATCTTTGCACTTGGGGGCGCACTAGTCAACCAACTAAAATTCCTCGCAACAAGAATTATGCCTCTATAGAATTAGCCTACCTAAATATGGGCACTGACCTATTCGTACTTGGTTTCTCAATCTAAATAACCACTGACTAAAATCACGAAAAAACACAAACAAATTATTATAACCGTTCCTTGAGCTACTCCAGCTTCTTAAGTTTCAAAAAAAAGGGGATAGCAATCGTTAAAACAAAAGGGAACTACTATATTCTATTATTATAACGAATAACACTATGCTTTACTCGACTGAGACCAGTGTTTGCAAAGATATAGCGTTAAACCTTACACACCTGATACCAAATTAAATAGTATATATATATATGTCGTAGAATGACTCCCGACGATACTATATATAACACTATTCGTTGAGGGAACTTCCTTAATTATCTCTAGAGTGCGTTTTACTGTCTTGGCGGCCGATATTATGTATCTTCAAAAATGCTTAAGAAGTGGAACTGAGCTCAAGGATAATAATATTGCTATCATTAATAAAATAGAGTTTTATTAATAATAACTATAAACAAAACACAAAAACGGAAAATATTGACAAACAGAATGGAAAGGGTCGTGGAGACTCGGGCTAATCCAAGGATTTAAGGGATCAAAAAAAGGTAAAACAAATATGGAGTTAAAGAGATGGGATGGTTCGATAAACCATTTAAAGCACTGGATAGAATTGACAAATAAGGGATCAATACTCAAAAGGTGACGCTTGGCTTACGTAACTTCATTAGGGTGCAGTGGAAGGTACTTGAAGGAATATTCGGTCCGCTGGCGAGCTCCAGCCGAAGGGGGGGGGATAAAAGGATCCTGACGAGGCGTCTTGGGAAGGAGAACCGTTTCTTGACGAACGGCTGGAAGAACAATGGCTGTTCTAGGTTGTTCTCTTCTGAACAAAGGGGGGATGAGAACCGTCTCTTGTCTACAGGCTCAAGAACAATGGCTGTTCTAATGTTGTTCTCCTTTGAACAACAGGGGGGGGGGGGTGAGAACCGTTTCTTGGCGAAGGGCTCAAAACGAACAATGGCTGTTCTAATGTTGTTCTCCCTTGAACAACAGGGGGGGGGAAGAACCGTTTCTTGGCGAAGGGCTCAAAACGAACAATGGCTGTTCTAATGCTGTTCTCCTTGAACAGCGGGGGGGAATGCCTTGGGGACTTGACGTCACTAAAGGCTCGAACCTTTGGCACTCAAGGAATATTGTCCTCCTGGACAAGTGATGGTGAATCTCGAGGCCGAGGTCCCTTGGCGCACAAAGGGAGAGAGGGTCGTGGTGATGTTTCGCGACGAAAATCTGGATCTCCAATCTGATCTTAGTGGTAAAGTTTCCATATAAATAGCCAGGACTTCTCCTTGGCGTGGGGGAAAATGGAGTGAAAGCTTGGAGGGAACGCACAGCTGGGCCGGAGAAAAATGCCTTATCTGTTCATAAGCCTAACTCGATCTGGCGAGGTCGGCGTATGGGGGCGAACGGGGGGACGATAACCTCCTTGTTTAAACATTGACGTCCGGCAGCTGTTGATAAGACTCCAAGCCTCGAATCGAAGATGCACGTGGGCCTCCTCGAGGTTTTAACTAATATGGGATAGGAGTTGAATTTAACACAGATTCAACTCGTTCTATCACAATAACACTTCCATGTGATTTTCCAAGTTCTCGCTCGATTTCTTCGACCTTCACCCGTCGATTTTCGAGGATCATCCTCTCCACACGGGATACATTGTCCTCGTTAGGTCACGTCTGACGGGCGTCCTGGACGGGGGTCATCCTCAACGGAATCACGACCATGGCGGAACTCCCTATTCCAGCAAGCAATGGTTGCATAGGAAGGGGCGGTGTCGGTGTACACTGCAACCATGCGTTCATGGATCTCTTTTTCATTCTTGCCTTCCTTGATCAAAACTTTGATCACTGCGCGGTGCTCAACCTTCTCCATTGTTGGAAAATTTGTGACTGACGATCTGCGATCAGCTACTGCTTCTTAAATAGACAAGACAGGAGCGTGCGGCTGCAGGTCCTGACTTGTCTTAACTTGTCCTAACACCCCCACAAAGAGCCATCCCCTTTCCTCTGTTTTCCCCTATCGATTCGCAAAATTTATTGACCGCCCCTCGTATGATAGTGAAATACTGTATAGGAGCCAAAAATTTAATTTACGAGACTAGTTTCAATATGTAGTTTATCATACCCTCTTCAGTCGTATACTGAGAATGCAATTGTTGAAAAAGTCTGAAATAGCGTACAAATCAGAAAAAAAGAAAAAAACACAAAGAAACACAAAACGGGGGAAAAGGTCATTAATTAGGGGGTGCGAGTCTAAGATCGTTGACTAAGCTGTTTGCGGTGAGGTTACGGGAATGGAGGCTGCATTTCAATTGCCCATCTGACAAAGTAAAATTGGGAATTTCTCCTATTATTTTAGATTATACTATTTTTCTTTTACGGAAACCTTTACAATTATATATGATTTGTGTATGTGTGTTTCTGTGTGTGTGTGCTTGTGTGTGGAGACAATATTCGTTTGCAATTTTCAACTGCTAATTTTACGCATATTTTTTTAGCTTCGTTGTCTGTCTTTTATTTCTTAAAGACAATAACCATCTTTGCTTTATTTTTTGGACAAATATTGAATCTCCGAATTTGTGGAAGAAGCAAGGAGTCATGCTTGAAATCCTCGCCGGAAGGACAAAAAGGAGATTCCAGACTTCCTCAACGTCTGCAGATGGATGGTGGAAAAGGTCAGAAAGGACCTGAAAGATTTGAGATTCGTGAACGAGGCGACAACAGAAAAGAAAACCCAAGATCGACGATCTGATGTCATTAGAACGCAGGAATTCGTCACTGAAATTCAGGAGATCATCACTGATAATACCAGGAAATAATGCCTCAAGTGTTTTTAACCATATAAGTGAATGTTATTATCAAATATACTTCAATAATACTAAATTAACATATAAATGTAATGATACAAAATGCTTATTTTTTAATGTTAATAAAAAAAATAGCAAATTAAAACAATTTGCATATAACCTTTGAATTCAATAATTTAAATACCTAACTTCCGAGGCTGCAAAATGGCTTGGAAAATTGTGTACGTCAACCTTAATCGAACCATTCCTTTTTTTTATAACTTTATTTTTATTTGTTTTATCTTCTTTACTCCTTTTTCCTCCCCAAAAATTTTAGGTATATATATATCGAATATTTTCATTGCATGGCTGAAAGGTTTTAACATTTTTACCCAAACTAACAGATTCAACAAAAAAAGTGTTATTTCGTAATATTTTATATAAATTACAATTATGTAATCGTATTATATTAATTATATTCGAATAAGATAAAATTTCATAACTTTTAAACAATTACTTAAAAAAATGTAAGACTGCAAAAGTAATATCTGAGACAACTTCATGTGTTTCATTTAATAGCATTACTCTTTCGTATTAAAAATACTCGCCAATACGTTTCACTCCAATTCTATCAAATTAATGGAATATGAATTGAAAATTAGAATATATTTCATATTAGGAATAATTTAAAAATTCACATTTATCACAATAAAAAATAATTAAAAGATTTCACTTCTTTAATAATTCATGGGATTGAACGTGACTACATTAAATGTGTTCCTCATGAGATCACTTAGACATCTGCACATATGAAAAATAAAATTTTCACCCAAATTACTCTTCCAGAGGACCGGCGATGTAGTTCTAAATTACGGAATTATAGAATGTCAAAGAACCTTAGATCCACACTATGCTAATCAAAGAAGGAAAATGGTGTATTAAAAAGCAACAAAAATAATTACACTCAATTAATGCTAGTCCAAGAAAAGAATTACAGAATTACAGATCAAAAAAGACCCTTAAAAGCAGTCTAATCTAGTACTAGGAAGGAATTTCAGAATTAGAGACCGGCAAAGACCATTAGAACCACTCTAGGCTAGGACAAAAAAGGAATCACAGAGTTCCAGATCAGAAAGGATAATTAAAACCACTCTAGGCTAGTACAAAAATAAATTACAGAATCACAGATCAGAAAAGACCATTAAAACTACCCTAAGTTAAATAAAAATGAACTACAGAAGTATAGGTGAAAAAAAACACCATCAAAACCACTATATAATATTACAAGAAAGAAATTAGAGATCAGAAAGGACCAATACAACCACTCTAAGCTAGTACACGAAAGGAATTACAGATCAAAAAGACCCTTAAACCCACTCTAGACTAGCACTAGAAAGGAACTACAGAATTACTGATCAGCAAAGAGCTTGAAACCCATTCGAGACTAGTTCATGAAAGGAATTACAGAATTTCGAATAAACAAAGAAACTTAGATCCAATTTAGGGCAGTCTAAAAAAAGAATGACCTAGTTTCGGATAAACAAAGAACCTTAGACCCAACTAGAGGCTTGTCTCAGAGGAAAATTACAAAATTATGGAAAAGCAAAAACCCATAGATCCATTCTTGGTTAGTGATAGAATGACATTTTAGAATTACGGATCAACAAAGCCTCTTAGATGAACTCTAGGCTTTTATATAAAAAAGAATGACAGAATAAAGGATAAAAAAAGACCCAAGGATCCACTCACTCGAAAGAAGGTCAATAAAGGAATTTGATAATTAATAATCAATAAAGATTTATAGATCTACTTGAGGTTAGGCCAAGAAAATAATTACTGAATAACAAAGAACCTGAGATCCTCTCAAGTATAGTGCAGAAATGAATTACACAATTCCGGATCTTCAAAGACTCATAGATCCACTCGAGGACAGTTTAAGAAAGAAATTGGATCAGATAAGGCCCTTAGACCCACTCGAGGACATTCTAAGGAAGGAATTGGATCAGATAAGGCCCTTAGACCCACTCGAGGACAGTTTAAGAAAGGAATTGGATCAGATAAGGCCATTAGACCCACTCGAGGACAGTTTAAGAAAGGAATTGGATCAGATAAGGCCCTTAGACCCACTCGAGGACAGTTTAAGAAAGGAATTGGATCAGATAAGGCCCTTAGACACACTCCAAGGCAGTTTAAGAAAGGAATTGGATCAGATAAGGCCCTTAGACCCACTCGAAGACAGTTTAAGAAAGGAATTGAATCAGATAAGGCCCCTAGACCCACTCGAGGACAGTTTAAGAAAGGAATTGGATCAAATAAGGCCCCTGGACCCACTAGAGGACAGTTTAAGAAAGGAATTAGATCAAATAAGGCCCTTAAACCCACTCGAGGACGGTTTAAGAAAGGAATTGGATCAAATAAAGCCCTTAGACCCACTCGAGGACAGTTTAAGAAAGGAAGTGGATCAGATGAGGCCCTTAGACCCACTCGAGGACAGTTTAAGAAAGAAATTGGATCAGATAAGGCCCTTAGACCCAATCGAGGACAGTTTAAGAAAAGAATTGGATAAGATAAGGCCCTTAGACCCACTAGGGGACAGTTTAAGAAATTGATTGGATCAAATAAGGCCCTTAGACCCACTCAAGGACAGTTTAAGAAAGGAATTGGATCAGATGAGGCCCTTAGACTCACTAGAGGACAGTTTAAGAAAGGAATTGGATCAGATAAGGCCCCGTGACCCACTCGAGGACAGTTTAAGGAAGAAATTTGATTAAATAAGGCCCTTAAACCCACTCGAGGACAGTTTAAAAAATAAATCTAATCAAATAAGGACCTTAGACCCACTCGAGGACAGTTTAAGAAAGGAATTGGAGCAGATAAGGCCCCTAGACCCACTCAAGGACAGTTTAAGAAAGGAATTGGATCAGATAAGGCCCTTAGACCCACTCAAGGACAGTTTAAGAAAGGAATTGGATCAGATAAGGCCCTTAGACCCACTCGAGGACAGTTTAAGAAAGGAATTGGTTCAGATAAGGCCCTTAGACCCACTTAAGGACAGTTAAGAAAGGAATTGGATCAAATAAGGCCCCTAGACCCACTCGAGGACAGTTTAAGAAAGGAATTGGATCAGATAAGGCCCATAGACCCACTCGAGGACAGTTTAAGAAAGAAATTGGATCAGATAAGGCCCCTAGACCCACTTGAGGACAGTTTAAGAAAGGAATTGGATCAGATAAGGCCCCTAGACCCACTCGAGGACAGTTTAAGGAAGAAATTGGATTAAATAAGGCCCTTAAACCCACTCGAGGACAGTTTAGGAAAGGAATTGGATCAGATGAGGCCCTTAGACTCACTAGGGAACAGTTTAAGAAAGGAATTGGATCAGATACGGCCCTAAGACCCACTCGAGGACAGTTTAAGAAAGGAATTAAATCAAATAAGGCCCTTAGACCCACTCGAGGACAGTTTAAGAAAGGAATTGGATCAAATAAGGCCCTTAGACCCACTCGAGGACGGTTTAAGAAAGGAATTGGATCAGATGAGGCCCTTAGACTCACTAGAGGACAGTTTAAGAAAAAAGTTGGATCAGATAAGGCCCCTAGACCCACTCGAGGACAGTTTAAGAAAGGAATTGGATCGGGTAAGGCCCCTAGACCAACTCCAGGACAGTTTAAGAAAGGAATTGGATCAGATAAGGCCCATAGACCCACTCAAGGACAGTTTAAGAAAGGAATTGGATCAGATAAGGCCCTTAGACCCACTCGAGGACAGTTTAAGAAAGGAATTGGATCAGATAAGGCCCTTAGACCCACTCGAGGACAGTTTAAGAAAGGAATTGGATCAGATAAGGCACATAGACCCACTCAAGGACAGTTTAAGAAAGAAAACGGATCAGATAAGGCCCCGTGACCCACTCGAGGACAGTATAAGGAAGAAATTGGATTAAATAAGGCCCTTAATCCCACTCGAGGACAGTTTAAGAAAGGAATTGGATCAGATGAGGCCCTTAGACTCACTAGAGGACAGTTTAAGAAAGGAATTGGATCAGATACGGCCCTAAGACGCACTCGAGGACAGTTTAAGAAAGGAATTAAATCAAATAAGGCCCTTAGACCCACTCGAGGACAGTTTAAGAAAGGAATTGGATAAAATAAGGCCCTTAGACCCACTCGAGGACGGTTTAGGAAAGGAATTGGATCAGATGAGGCCCTTAGACTCACTAGAGGACAGTTTAAGAAAGGAATTGGATCAGATAAGGCCCCTAGACCCACTCGAGGACAGTTTAAGAAATAAATTTAATCAAAAAGGGCCCTTAGACCCACTCGAGGACAGTTTAAAAAAGGAATTGGAGCAGATAAGGCCCCTAGACCCACTCGAGGACAGTTTAAGAAAGGAATTGGAAAAGATAAGGCCCATAGACCCACTCAAGGACAGTTTAAGAAAGGAATTGGATCAGATAAGGCCCTTAGACCCACTCAAGGACAGTTTAAGAAAGGAATTGAATCAGATAAGGCCCCTAGACCCACTCGAGGACAGTTTATGAAAGGAATTGGATCAAAAAGGCCCCTAGACCCACTCGAGGACACGTTAAGAAAGGAATTGGATCAGATAAGGCCCATAAACCCACTCGAGGACAGGTTAAGAAAGAAATTGGATCAGATAAGGCCCCTAGACCCACTCGAGGACAGTTTAAGAAAGAAATTGGATCAGATAAGGCCCCTAGACCCACTCAAGGACCGTTTAAGGAAGAAATTGGATTAAATAAGGCCCTTAAACCCACTCGAGGACAGTTTAAGAAAGGAATTGGATCAGATGAGGCCCTTAGACTCACTAGGGGACAGTTTAAAAATGGAATTGGATCAAATACGGCCCTTAAACCTACTTCAGGACAGTTTAAGAAAGGAATTGGATCAGATAAGGGCCCTAAACGCACTCGAGGACAGTTTAAGAAAGGAATTTGATCAAATAAGGCCCTTAGACCTACTCGAGGACTGTTTAAAAAAGGGGTGGATCAGATAAGGCCCGTAGACCCACTCGAGGACAGTTCAAGAAAGGAATTGGATCAGATAAGGCCCATAGACCCACTCAAGGACGGTTTAAGAAAGAAAACGGATCAGATAAGGCCCTTAGACCCACTCGAGGACAGTTTAAGAAAGGAATTGGATCAAATAAGGCCCCTAGACCCGCTCGAGGACAGTGTAAGAAATAAATTTAATCAAAAAGGGCCCTTAGACCCACTCGAGGACAGTTTAAGAAAGGAATTGGAGCAGATAAGGCCACTAGACCCACTCGAGGACAGTTTAAGAAAGGAATTGGATCAGATAAGGCCCATAGACCCACTCAAGGACAGTTAAAGAAAGGAATTGGATCAGATAAGGCCCTTAGACCCACTCAAGGACAGTTTAAGAAAGGAATTGGATTGAAAAAGGCCCTTAAACCCACTCGAGGACAGTTTAAGAAAGGAATTGGATCAGATGAGGCCCTTAGACTCACTAGGGGACAGTTTAAAAATGGAATTGGATCAGATACGGCCCTTAAACCCACTCGAGGACAGGTTAAGAAAGAAATTGGATCAGATAAGGCCCCTAGACCCACTCGAGGACAGTTTAAGAAAGAAATTGGATCAGATAAGGCCCCTAGACCCACTCAAGGACAGTTTAAGGAAGAAATTGGATTGAAAAAGGCCCTTAAACCCACTCGAGGACAGTTTAAGAAAGGAATTGGATCAGATGAGGCCCTTAGACTCACTAGGGGACAGTTTAAAAATGGAATTGGATCAGATACGGCCCTTAAACCTACTTCAGGACAGTTTAAGAAAGGAATTGGATCAGATAAGGGCCCTAAACGCACTCGAGGACAGTTTAAGACAGGAATTTGATCAAATAAGGCCCTTAGACCTACTCGAGGACTGTTTAAAAAAGAGGTGGATCAGATAAGGCCCGTAGACCCACTCGAGTACAGTTCAAGAAAGGAATTGGATCAGATAAGGCCCATAGACCCACTCAAGGACGGTTTAAGAAAGAAAACGGATCAGATAAGGCCCTTAGACCCACTCGAGGACAGTTTAAGAAAGGAATTGGATCAAATAAGGCCCCTAGACCCACTCGAGGACAGTTTAAGAAAGGAATTGGATCAGATAAGGCCCATAGACCCACTCGAGGACAGTTTAAGAAAGGAATTGGATCAGATAAGGCCCCTAGACCCACTCGAGGACAGTTTAAAAAAGGAATTGGATCAAATAAGGCCCCTAGACGCACTCGAGGACAGTTTAAGCAAGGAATTGGATCAAGTAAGGCCCTTAGACCCACTCGAGGACAGTTTAAAAAAGGAATTGGATCAGATAAGGCCCTTAGACCCACTCGAGGACAGTTTAAGAAAGGAATTAGCTCAGATAAGGCCCATAGACCCACTCAAGGACAGTTTAAGAAAGAAAACGGATCAGATAAGGCCCTCAGACCCACTCGAGGACAGCTTAAGAAAGGAATTGAATCAGATAAGGCCCTTAGACCCACTTGAGGACAGTTTAAGAAAGGAATTGGATCAGATAAGGCCCCTAGACCCACTCAAGGACAGTTTAAGAAAGGAATTGGATCAGATAAAGCCCCTAGACCCACTCGAGGACAGTTTAAGAAAGGAATTGGATCAGATAAGGCCCCTAGACCCACTCGAGGACAGTTTAAGAAAGGAATTTGATCAGATAAGGCCATTACCCCACTCGAAGACAGTTTAAGAAAGGAATTGGATCAGATGAGGCCCTTAGACTCACTAGGGGACAGTTTAAGAAAGGGATTGGATCAGATACGGCACTAATACCCGTTTGAGGACAGTTTAAGAAAGGAATTAAATCAAATAAAGCCCTTAGACCCACTCGAGGACAGTTTAAGAAAGGAATTGGATCAAATAAGGCCCTTAGACCCACTCGAGGACGTTTTAGGAAAGGAATTAGATCAGATGAGGCCCTTAGACTCACTATAGGACAGTTTAAGAAAGGAATTAGATCAGATAAGGCCCCTAGACCCACTCGAGGACAGTTTAAGAAATAAATTTAATCAAATAAGGCCCTTAGACCCAGTCAATGGCAGTTTTAGAAAGGAATTGGATCAGATAAGGCCCCTAGATCCACTCGAGGACAGTTTAAGGAAGGAATTGGATCAGATAAGGCCCATAGATTCACTCAAGGACAGTTTAAGAAAGGAATTGGATCAGATAAGGCCCTCAGACCCACTTGAGGACAGTTTAAAAAAGGAATTGAATCAGATAAGGCCCCTAGACCCACTCGAGGACGGTTTAAGAAAGGAATTGGATCAAATAAGGCCCCTAGTTCCACTCGAGGACAGTTTAAGAAAGGAATTGGATCAGATAAGGCACATAGACCCACTCGAGGACAGTTTAAGAATGAAATTAGATCAGATAAGGCCCCTAGATCCACTCGAGGACAGTTTAAGAAAGGAATTGGATCAGATAAGGCCCCTAGACCCACTCGAGGACAGTTTAAAGAAGAAATTGGATTAAATAAGGCCCTTAGACCCACTCGAGGACAGTTTAAGAAAGGAATTGGATCAGATGAGGCCCTTAGACTCACTAGGGGACAGTTTAAGAAAGGAATTGGATCAGATACGGCCCTAAGACCGACTCGAGGACAGTTTAAGAAAGGAATTGGATCAGATGAGGCCCTTAGACTCAATAGAGGACAGTTTAAGTAAGAAATTAAATCAGATAAGGCCCCTAGACCCACTCGAGGACAGTTTAGGAAAGGAATTGGATCAGATAAGGCCCATAGACCTACTCAAGGACAGTTTAAGAAAGGAATTGGATCAGATAAGGCCCTTAGACCCACTCGAGGACAGTTGAAGAAAGGAATTGGATCAGATAAGGCCCATAGACCCTCTCAAGGACAGTTTAAGAAAGAAAACGGATCAGATAAGGCCCTTAGACCCTCTCGAGGACAGTTTAGGAAAGGAATTGGATCAAATAAGGCCCCTAGACCCACTCGAGGACAGTTTAAGAAAGGAATTGGATCAGATAAGGCCCCTAGACCTACTCATGAACAGTTTAAGAAAGGAATTGGATCAGATTAGGCCATTAAACCCACTCGAGGACAGTTTAAAAAAGGAATTGGATCAAATAAGGCCCCTAGACGCACTCGGGGACAGTTTAAGAAAGAAATTGGATCAAATAAGGCCTTAGACCCACTCCAGGACAGTTTAAAAAAGGAATTGGATCAGATAAGGCCCTTAGACCCACTCAAATACAGTTTAAGAAAGGAATTGGATCAAATAAGGCCCTTAGACCCACTCGAGGACGGTTTAAGAAAGGAATTGGATCAGCCGAGTCATTTAGACTTACTAGAGGACAGTTTAAGAAAGGAATTGGATCAGATAAGGCCCCTAGACCAACTCGAGGACAGTTTAAGAAATAAATTTAATCAACTAAGGCCCTTAGACCCACTCGACGACAGTTTAAAAAAGGAATTGGATCAAATAAGGCCCCTAGACCCACTCGAGGACAGTTTAAGATAGGAATTGGATCAGATAAGGCCCATAGACCCACTCAAGGACAGTTTAAGAAAGGAATTGGATCAGATAAGGCCCTTAGACCCACTCGAGGACAGTTTAAGAAAGGAATTGAATCATATAAGGCCCATAGACCCACTCGAGGACAGTTTAAGAAAGGCATTGGATCAAATAAGGCCCCTAGACCCACTCGAGGACAGTTTAAAAAAGGAATTGGATCAGATAAGGCCCCTAGACCCACTCGAGGACAGTTTAAGAAAGGAATTAGATCAGATAAGGCCCATAGACCCACTCAAAGACAGTTTAAGAAAGGAATTGGATCAGATAAGGCCCTCAGACCCAATTGAGGACAGTTTAAAAAAGGAATTGAATCAGATAAGGCCCCTAGACCCACTCGAGGACCGTTTAAGAAAGGAATTGGATCAAATAAGGCCCCTAGACCCACTCGAGGACAGTTTAAGAAAGGTATTGGATCAGATAAGGCCCATAGACCCACCCGAGGACAGTTTAAGAAACAAATTGGATCAGATAAGGCTCCTAGATCCACTCGAGGACAGTTTTAGAAAGGATTTAGATCAGATAAGGCCCCTAGACCCACTCGAGGACAGTTTAAAGAAGAAATTGGATTAAAAAGGCCCTTAAACCCACTCTTGGACAGTGTAAGAAAGGAATTGGATCAGATGAGGCCCTTAGACTCACTAGGGGACAGTTTAAGAAAGGAATTGGAACAGACACGGCCCTAAGACCCACTCGAGGACAGTTTAAGAAAGGAATTAAATCAAATAAGGCCCTTAGACCCACTCGAGGACAGTTTAAGAACGGAATTGGATCAGATAAGGCCCCTAGAACCACTCGAGGACAGTTTAAGAAAGGAGTGGATCAGATGAGGCCCCTAGACCCACTCGAGAAAAGTTTACGAAAGGAATTGGATCAGATAAGGCCCTTAGGTCCACTCGAGGACAGTTTAAGAAAGGAATTGGATCAGATTAGGCCCCTAGACCCACTCGAGGACGGTTTAAGAAAGGAATTGGATCAGATAAGGCCATTAAACCCACTCGAGGACAGTTTAAAAAAGGAATTAAATCAAATAAGGCCCTTAGACCCACTCGAGGACAGTTTAAGAAAGGAATTGGATAAAATAAGGCCCCTAGACCCACTCGAGGACAGTTTAGGAAAGGAATTGGATCAGATAAGGCCCATAGACTTACTCAAGGACAGTTAAAGAAAGGAATTGGATCAGATAAGGCCCACTGACCCACTCGAGGACAGTTTAAGAAAGGAATTGGATCAGATAAGGCCCCTACACCCACTCAAGAACAGTTTAAGAAAGGAATTGGATCAGATAAGGCCATTAAACCCACTCGAGGACAGTTTAAAAAAGGAATTGGATCAAATAAGGCCCCTAGACGCACTCAAGGACAGTTTAAGAAGGGAATTGGATCAGATACGGCCCTAAGACCCACTCGAGGACAATTTAAGAAAGGAATTAAATCAAATAAGGCCCTAAGACCCACTCAAGGACAGTTTAAGAAAGGAATTGGATCAAATAAGGCCCTTAGACCCACTCGAGGACGGTTTAGGAAAGGAATTGGATCAGATGAGGCCATAAGACTCACTAGAGGACAGTTTAAGAAAGAAATTAGATCAGATAAGGCCCCAAGACCCACTCGAGGACAGTTTAAGAAATAAATTTAATCAAATAAGGCCCTTAGACCCACTCAAGGACAGTTTAAGAAAGGAATTGGATTAAATAAGGCCCCTAGACCCACTCGAGGACAGTTTAAGAAATAAATTTAATCAACTAAGGCCCTTAGACCCACTCGACGACAGTTTAAAAAAGGAATTGGATCAAATAAGGCCCCTAGACCCACTCGAGGACAGTTTAAGATAGGAATTGGATTAGATAAGGCCCATAGACCCACTCGAGGACAGTTTAAGAAAGGAATTGGATCAAATAAGGCCCTTAGACCCACTCGAGGACGGTTTAGGAAAGGAATTGGATCAGATGAGGCCATAAGACTCACTAGAGGACAGTTTAAGAAAGAAATTAGATCAGATAAGGCCCCTAGACCCACTCGAGGACAGTTTAAGAAATAAATTTAATCAAATAAGGCCCTTAGACCCACTCAAGGACAGTTTAAGAAAGGAATTGGATTAAATAAGGCCCCTAGACCCACTCGAGGACAGTTTAAGAAATAAATTTAATCAACTAAGGCCCTTAGACCCACTCGACGACAGTTTAAAAAAGGAATTGGATCAAATAAGGCCCCTAGACCCACTCGAGGACAGTTTAAGATAGGAATTGGATTAGATAAGGCCCATAGACCCACTCAAGGACAGTTTAAGAAAGGAATTGGATCAGATAAGGCCCCTAGACCAACTCGAGGACAGTTTAAGAAATAAATTTAATCAACTAAGGCCCTTAGACCCACTCGACGACAGTTTAAAAAAGGAATTGGATCAAATAAGGCCCCTAGACCCACTCGAGGACAGTTTAAGATAGGAATTGGATCAGATAAGGCCCATAGACCCACTCAAGGACAGTTTAAGAAAGGAATTGGATCAGATAAGGCCCTTAGACCCACTCGAGGACAGTTTAAGAAAGGAATTGAATCATATAAGGCCCATAGACCCACTCGAGGACAGTTTAAGAAAGGCATTGGATCAAATAAGGCCCCTAGACCCACTCGAGGACAGTTTAAAAAAGGAATTGGATCAGATAAGGCCCCTAGACCCACTCGAGGACAGTTTAAGAAAGGAATTAGATCAGATAAGGCCCATAGACCCACTCAAAGACAGTTTAAGAAAGGAATTGGATCAGATAAGGCCCTCAGACCCAATTGAGGACAGTTTAAAAAAGGAATTGAATCAGATAAGGCCCCTAGACCCACTCGAGGACCGTTTAAGAAAGGAATTGGATCAAATAAGGCCCCTAGACCCACTCGAGGACAGTTTATGAAAGGAATTGGATCAAAAAGGCCCCTAGACCCACTCGAGGACAGGTTAAGAAAGGAATTGGATCAGATAAGGCCCATAAACCCACTCGAGGACAGGTTAAGAAAGAAATTGGATCAGATAAGGCCCCTAGACCCACTCGAGGACAGTTTAAGAAAGAAATTGGATCAGATAAGGCCCCTAGACCCACTCAAGGACAGTTTAAGGAAGAAATTGGATTGAAAAAGGCCCTTAAACCCACTCGAGGACAGTTTAAGAAAGGAATTGGATCAGATGAGGCCCTTAGACTCACTAGGGGACAGTTTAAAAATGGAATTGGATCAGATACGGCCCTTAAACCTACTTCAGGACAGTTTAAGAAAGGAATTGGATCAGATAAGGGCCCTAAACGCACTCGAGGACAGTTTAAGACAGGAATTTGATCAAATAAGGCCCTTAGACCTACTCGAGGACTGTTTAAAAAAGAGGTGGATCAGATAAGGCCCGTAGACCCACTCGAGTACAGTTCAAGAAAGGAATTGGATCAGATAAGGCCCATAGACCCACTCAAGGACGGTTTAAGAAAGAAAACGGATCAGATAAGGCCCTTAGACCCACTCGAGGACAGTTTAAGAAAGGAATTGGATCAAATAAGGCCCCTAGACCCACTCGAGGACAGTTTAAGAAAGGAATTGGATCAGATAAGGCCCATAGACCCACTCGAGGACAGTTTAAGAAAGGAATTGGATCAGATAAGGCCCCTAGACCCACTCGAGGACAGTTTAAAAAAGGAATTGGATCAAATAAGGCCCCTAGACGCACTCGAGGACAGTTTAAGCAAGGAATTGGATCAAGTAAGGCCCTTAGACCCACTCGAGGACAGTTTAAAAAAGGAATTGGATCAGATAAGGCCCTTAGACCCACTCGAGGACAGTTTAAGAAAGGAATTAGCTCAGATAAGGCCCATAGACCCACTCAAGGACAGTTTAAGAAAGAAAACGGATCAGATAAGGCCCTCAGACCCACTCGAGGACAGCTTAAGAAAGGAATTGAATCAGATAAGGCCCTTAGACCCACTTGAGGACAGTTTAAGAAAGGAATTGGATCAGATAAGGCCCCTAGACCCACTCAAGGACAGTTTAAGAAAGGAATTGGATCAGATAAAGCCCCTAGACCCACTCGAGGACAGTTTAAGAAAGGAATTGGATCAGATAAGGCCCCTAGACCCACTCGAGGACAGTTTAAGAAAGGAATTTGATCAGATAAGGCCATTACCCCACTCGAAGACAGTTTAAGAAAGGAATTGGATCAGATGAGGCCCTTAGACTCACTAGGGGACAGTTTAAGAAAGGGATTGGATCAGATACGGCACTAATACCCGTTTGAGGACAGTTTAAGAAAGGAATTAAATCAAATAAAGCCCTTAGACCCACTCGAGGACAGTTTAAGAAAGGAATTGGATCAAATAAGGCCCTTAGACCCACTCGAGGACGTTTTAGGAAAGGAATTAGATCAGATGAGGCCCTTAGACTCACTATAGGACAGTTTAAGAAAGGAATTAGATCAGATAAGGCCCCTAGACCCACTCGAGGACAGTTTAAGAAATAAATTTAATCAAATAAGGCCCTTAGACCCAGTCAATGGCAGTTTTAGAAAGGAATTGGATCAGATAAGGCCCCTAGATCCACTCGAGGACAGTTTAAGGAAGGAATTGGATCAGATAAGGCCCATAGATTCACTCAAGGACAGTTTAAGAAAGGAATTGGATCAGATAAGGCCCTCAGACCCACTTGAGGACAGTTTAAAAAAGGAATTGAATCAGATAAGGCCCCTAGACCCACTCGAGGACGGTTTAAGAAAGGAATTGGATCAAATAAGGCCCCTAGTTCCACTCGAGGACAGTTTAAGAAAGGAATTGGATCAGATAAGGCACATAGACCCACTCGAGGACAGTTTAAGAATGAAATTAGATCAGATAAGGCCCCTAGATCCACTCGAGGACAGTTTAAGAAAGGAATTGGATCAGATAAGGCCCCTAGACCCACTCGAGGACAGTTTAAAGAAGAAATTGAATTAAATAAGGCCCTTAGACCCACTCGAGGACAGTTTAAGAAAGGAATTGGATCAGATGAGGCCCTTAGACTCACTAGGGGACAGTTTAAGAAAGGAATTGGATCAGATACGGCCCTAAGACCGACTCGAGGACAGTTTAAGAAAGGAATTGGATCAGATGAGGCCCTTAGACTCAATAGAGGACAGTTTAAGTAAGAAATTAAATCAGATAAGGCCCCTAGACCCACTCGAGGACAGTTTAGGAAAGGAATTGGATCAGATAAGGCCCATAGACCTACTCAAGGACAGTTTAAGAAAGGAATTGGATCAGATAAGGCCCTTAGACCCACTCGAGGACAGTTGAAGAAAGGAATTGGATCAGATAAGGCCCATAGACCCTCTCAAGGACAGTTTAAGAAAGAAAACGGATCAGATAAGGCCCTTAGACCCTCTCGAGGACAGTTTAGGAAAGGAATTGGATCAAATAAGGCCCCTAGACCCACTCGAGGACAGTTTAAGAAAGGAATTGGATCAGATAAGGCCCCTAGACCTACTCATGAACAGTTTAAGAAAGGAATTGGATCAGATTAGGCCATTAAACCCACTCGAGGACAGTTTAAAAAAGGAATTGGATCAAATAAGGCCCCTAGACGCACTCGGGGACAGTTTAAGAAAGAAATTGGATCAAATAAGGCCTTAGACCCACTCCAGGACAGTTTAAAAAAGGAATTGGATCAGATAAGGCCCTTAGACCCACTCAAGGACAGTTTAAGAAAGGAATTGGATCAAATAAGGCCCTTAGACCCACTCGAGGACGGTTTAAGAAAGGAATTGGATCAGCCGAGTCATTTAGACTTACTAGAGGACAGTTTAAGAAAGGAATTGGATCAGATAAGGCCCCTAGACCAACTCGAGGACAGTTTAAGAAATAAATTTAATCAACTAAGGCCCTTAGACCCACTCGACGACAGTTTAAAAAAGGAATTGGATCAAATAAGGCCCCTAGACCCACTCGAGGACAGTTTAAGATAGGAATTGGATCAGATAAGGCCCATAGACCCACTCAAGGACAGTTTAAGAAAGGAATTGGATCAGATAAGGCCCTTAGACCCACTCGAGGACAGTTTAAGAAAGGAATTGAATCATATAAGGCCCATAGACTTACTCGAGGACAGTTTAAGAAAGGCATTGGATCAAATAAGGCCCCTAGACCCACTCGAGGACAGTTTAAAAAAGGAATTGGATCAGATAAGGCCCCTAGACCCACTCGAGGACAGTTTAAGAAAGGAATTAGATCAGATAAGGCCCATAGACCCACTCAAAGACAGTTTAAGAAAGAAATTGGATCAGATAAGGCCCTCAGACCCAATTGAGGACAGTTTAAAAAAGGAATTGAATCAGATAAGGCCCCTAGACCCACTCGAGGACCGTTTAAGAAAGGAATTAGATCAAATAAGGCCCCTAGACCCACTCGAGGACAGTTTAAGAAAGGTATTGGATCAGATAAGGCCCCTAGACCCACTTGAGGACAGTTTAAGAAAGGAATTGGATCAGATAAGGCCCCTAGACCCACTCGAGGACAGTTTAAGGAAGGAATTGGATCAGATAAGGCCCCTAGACCTACTCGAGAACAGTTTAAGAAAGAAATTGGATCAGATAAGGCCATTAAACCCACTCGAGGACAGTTTAAAAAAGGAATTGGATCAAATAAGGTCCCTAGACGGACTAGAGGACAGTTTAAGAAAGAAATTGGATCAAATAAGGCCTTAGACCCACTCGAGGACAGTTTAAAAAAGGGATTGGATCAGATAAGGCCCTTAGACCTACTCAGGACAGTTTAAGAAAGGAATTGGATCAAATAAGGCCCTTAGACCCACTCGAGGACGGTTTAAGAAAGGAATTGGATCAGATGAGGCCCTTAGACTCACTAGAGGACAGTTTAAGAAAGGAATTAGATCAGATAAGGCCCCTAGACCCACTCGAGGACAGTTTAAGAAATAAATTTAATCAAATAAGGCCCTTAGACCCACTCGAGGACAGTTTAAAAAAGGGATTGGATCAGATAAGGCCCCTAGACCCACTCGAGGACAGTTTAAGAAAAGAATTGGATCAGATAAGGCCCATAGACCCACTCAAGGACAGTTTATGAAAGGAATTGGATCAGATAAGGCCCTTAGACCCACTCGAGGACAGTTTAAGAAAGGAATTGAATCAGATAAGGCCCCTAGACCCATTCGAGGACAGTTTAAGAAAGGAATTGGATCAGATAAGGCCCTTAGGTCCACTCGAGGACAGTCTAAAAAAGGAATTGGATCAAATAAAGCCCCTAGACGCACTCAAGGACAGTTTAAGAAAGAAATTGGATCAAATAAGGCCTTAGACCCACTTGAGGACAGTTTAAAAAAGGAATTGGATCAGATAAGGCCCTTAGACCCTCTCGAGGACAGTTTAAGAAAGGAATTGGATCAAATAAGGCCCTTAGACCCACTCGAGGACGGTTTAAGAAAGGAATTGGATCAGATGAGGCCCTTAGACTCACTAGAGGACAGTTTAAGAAAGGAATTAGATCAGATAAGGCCCCTAGACCCACTCGAGGACAGTTTAAGAAATAAATTTAATCAAATAAGGCCCTTAGACCCACTCGAGGACAGTTTAAGAAAGGAATTGGATCAGATAAGGCCCCTAGACCCACTCGAGGACAGTTTAAGAAAGGAATTGGATCAGATAAGGCCCATAGACCCACTCAAGGACAGTTTATGAAAGGAATTGGATCAGATAAGGCCCTTAGACCCACTCGAGGACAGTTTAAAAAAGGAATTGGATCAGATAAGGCCCTTAGACCCACTCGAGGACAGTTTAATAAAGGAATTGGATCAAATAAGGCCCTTAGACCCACTCGAGGACGGTTTAAGAAAGGAATTGGATCAGATGAGGCCCTTAGACTCACTAGAGGACAGTTTAAGAAAGGAATTGGATCAGATAAGGCCCCTAGACCCACTCGAAGACAGTTTAAGAAATAAATTTAATCAAATAAGGCCCTTAGACCCACTCGAGGACAGTTTAAGAAAGGAATTGGATCAGATAAGGCCCCTAGACCCACTCGAGGACAGTTTAAGAAAGGAATTGGATCAGATAAGGCCCATAGACCCACTCAAGGACAGTTTATGAAAGGAATTGGATCAGATAAGGCCCTTAGGTCCACTCGAGGACAGTTTACGAAAGGAATTGAATCAAATAAGGCCCTTAGACCCACTCGAGGACAGTTTAAGGAAGGAATTGGATCAAATAAGGCCCTTAGACCCACTCAAGGACGGTTTAAGAAAAGAATTGGATCAGATAAGGCCCTTAGACTCACTAGAGGACAGTTTAAGAAAGAAATTGATTCAGATAAGGCCCCTAGACCCACTCGGAGAAAGTTTAAGAAATAAATTTAATCAAATAAGGCCCTTAGACCCACTCGAAGACAGTTTAAGAAAGGAATTGGATCAGATAAGGCCCCTAGACCAACTCGAGGACAGTTTAGGAAAGGAATTGGATCAGATAAGGCCCATAGACTTACTCAAGGACAGTTTAAGAAAGGAATTGGATCAGATAAGGCCCTTAGACCCACTCGAAGACAGTTTAAGAAAGGAATTGAATCCGATAAGGCCCCTAGACCCGCTCGAGGACAGTTTAAGAAAGGATTTGGATCAGATAAGGCCCTTAGACCCACTCGAGGACAGTTGAAGAAAGGAATTGGATCAGATAAGGCCCATAGCCCCTCTCAAGGACAGTTTAAGAAAGAAAACGGATCAGATAAGGCCCTTAGACCCACTCGAGGACAGTTTAGGAAAGGAATTGGATCAGATAAGGCCCCTAGACCTACTCGAGAACAGTTTAAGAAAGAAATTGGATCAGATAAGGCCATTAAACCCACTCGAGGACAGTTTAAAAAAGGAATTGGATCAAATAAGGCCCCTAGACGCACTCGAGGACAGTTTAAGAAAAGAATTGGATCAAATAAGGCCTTAGACCCGCTCGAGGACAGTTTAAAAAAGGAATTGGATCAGATGAGGCCCTTAGACCCACTCGAGGACAGTTTAAGAAAGGAATTGGATCAAATAAGGCCCTTAGACCCACTCGAGGACGGTTTAAGAAAGGAATTGGATCAGATGAGGCCCTTAGACTCACTAGAGGACAGTTTAAGAAAGGAATTGGATCAGATAAGGCCCCTAGACCCACTCGAGGACAGTTTAAGAAATAAATTTAATCAAATAAGGCCTTTAGACCCACTCGAGGACAGTTTAAGAAAGGAATTGGATCAAATAAGGCCCCTAGACCCACTCGAGGACAGTTTAAGATAGGAATTGGATCATATAAAGCCCATAGACCCACTCAAGGACAGTTTAAGAAAGGAATTGGATCAGATGAGGCCCTTAGACTCACTCGAGGACAGTTTAAGAAAGGAATTGAATCAGATAAGGCCCATAGACCCACTCGAGGACAGTTTAAGAAAGGAATTGGATCAAATAAGGCCCCTAGACCCACTCGAGTACAGTTTAAAAATGGAATTGGATCAGATAAGGCACATAGACCCACTCGAGGAAAGTTTAAGAAAGGAATTGGATAAGATAAGGCCCTTAGACCCACTCGAGGACAGTTTAAAAAAGGAATTGGATCAGATAAGGCCCTTAGACCCACTCGAGGACAGTTTAAGAAAGGAATTGGATCAAATAAGGCCCTTAGACCCACTCGAGGACGGTTTAAGAAAGGAATTGGATCAGATGAGGCACTTAGACTCACTAGAGGACAGTTTAAGAAAGGAATTGGATCAGATAAGGCCCCTAGACCCACTTAAGGACAGTTTAAGAAATAAAATTAAACAAATAAGGCCTTTAGACCCACTCGAGGACAGTTTAAGAAAGGAATTGGATCAAATAAGGCCCCTAGACCCACTCGAGGACAGTTTAAGATAGGAATTGGATCATTTAAAGCCCATAGACCAACTCAAGGACAGTTTAAGAAAGGAATTGGATCAGATGAGGCCCTTAGACTCACTCGAGGACAGTTTAAGAAAGGAATTGAATCAGATAAGGCCCATAGACCCACTCGCGGACAGTTTAAGAAAGGAATTGGATCAAATAAGGCCCCTAGACCCACTCGAGTACAGTTTAAAAAAGGAATTGGATCAGATAAGGCACATAGACCCACTCGAGGACAGTTTAAGAAAGGAATTGGATCAGATAAGGCCCATAGACTTACTCAAGGACAGTTTAAGAAAGGAATTGGATCAGATAAGGCCCTTAGACCCACTCGAGGACAGTTTAAGAAAGGAATTGAATCAGATAAGGCCCCTAGACCCACTCGAGGACAGTTTAAGAAAGGATTTGGATCAGATAAGGCCCTTAGACCCACTCGAGGACAGTTGAAGAAAGGAATTGAATCAGATAAGGCCCATCGACCCTCTCAAGGACAGTTTAAGAAAGAAAACGGATCAGATAAGGCCCTTAGACCCACTCGAGGACAGATTAGGAAAGAAATTGGATCAAATTAGGCCCCTAGACCCACTCAAGGACAGTTTAAGAAAGGAATTGGATCAGATAAGGCCCATAGACCCACTCGAGGACAGTTTAAGAAAGGAATTGGATCAGATAAGGCCCCTAGACCTACTCGAGAACAGTTTAAGAAAGAAATTGGATCAGATAAGGCCATTAAACCCACTCGAGGACAGTTTAAAAAAGGAATTGGATCAAATATGGCCCCTAGACGCACTCGAGGACAGTTTAAGAAAGGAATTGGTTCAAACAAGGCCTTAGACCCACTCGAGGACAGTTTAAAAAAGGAATTGGATCAGATAAGGCCCTTAGACCCACTCGAGGACAGTTTAAGAAAGGAATTGGATCAGATAAGGCCCCTAGACCCCCTTGAGGACATTTAAGAAAGGAATTGGATCAAATGAGGCCCTTAGACTCACTAGAGGACAGTTTAAGAAAGGAATTGGATCAGATAAGGCCCCTAGACCTACTCGAGGACAGTTTAAGAAATAAATCTAATCAAATAAGGCCCTTAGACCCAGTCGAGGACAGTTTAAGAAAGGAATTGGATCAGATAAGGCCCCTAGACCCACTCGAGGACAGTTTAGGAAAGGAATTGGATCAGATAAGGCCCATAGACTTACTCAAGGACAGTTTAAGAAAGGAATTGGATCAGATAAGGCCCTTAGACCCACTCGAGGACAGTTTAAGAAAGGACTTGGATCAGATAAGGCCCATAGACCCACTCAAGGACAGTTCATGAAAGGAATTGGATCAGATAAGGCCCTTAGACCCACTCGAGGACAGTTTAAGAAAGGAATTGAATCAGATAAGGCCCCTAGACCCACTCGAGGACAGTTTAAGAAAGGAATTGGATCAGATAAGGCCCTTAGGTCCACTCGAGGACAGTTTTAGAAAGGAATTGGATCAGATAAGGCCCCTAGACCCACTCAAGGACAGTTTAAGAAAGGAATTGGTTCAGATAAGGCCATTAAACCCACTCGAGGACAGTTTAAAAAAGGAATTGGATCAAATAAGGCCCCTAAACCTACTTGAGGACAGTTTAAGAAAGGAATTGGATCAGATAAGGCCCCTAGACGCACTCGAGGACAGTTTAAGAAAGGAATTGGTTCAGATAAGGCCATTAAACCCACTCGAGGACAGTTTAAAAAAGGAATTGGATCAGATAAGGCCCCTAGACCCACTCGAGGACAGTTTAAGAAAGGAATTGGATCAGATAAGGCCCATAGACCCACTCAAGGACAGTTTAAGAAAGAAAACGGATCAGATAAGGCCCTTAGACCCACTCGAGGACAGTTTAAAAAAGGAATTGGATCAGATAAGGCCCTTAGACCCACTCGAGGACAGTTTAAGAAAGGAATTGGATCAGATAAGGCCCATAGACCCACTCAAGGACAGTTTAAGAAAGAAAACGGATTAGATAAGGCCCTTAGACCCACTCGAGGACAGTTTTAAATAGGAATTAGATCAGATAAGGCCCTTAGACCCACTCGAGGACAGTTTAAGAAAGGAATTGGATCAGATAAGGCCCATAGACCCACTCAAGGACAGTTTGAGAAAGGAATTGGATCAGATAAGGCCCCTAGACCCACTTGAGGACATTTAAGAAAGGAATTGGATCAAATGAGGCCCCTAGACTCACTAGAGGACAGTTTAAGAAAGGAATTGGATCAGATAAGGCCCCTAGACCTACTCGAGGACAGTTTAAGAAATAAATTTAATCAAATAAGGCCCTTAGACCCACTCGAGGACAGTTTAAGAAAGGAATTGGATCAGATAAGGCCCCTAGACCCACTCGAGGACAGTTTAGGAAAAGAATTGGATCAGATAAGGCCCATAGACTTACTCAAGGACAGTTTAAGAAAGGAATTGGATCAGATAAGGCCCTTAGACCCACTCGAGGACAGTTTAAGAAAGGACTTGGATCAGATAAGGCCCATAGACCCACTCAAGGACAGTTTAAGAAAGGAATTGGATCAGATGAGGCCCTTAGACTCACTAGAGGACAGTTTAAGAAAGGAATTGGATCGGATAAGGCCCCTAGACCCACTCGAGGACAGTTTAAGAAATAAATTTAATCAAATAAGGCCTTTAGACCCACTCGAGGACAGTTTAAGAAAGGAATTGGATCAAATAAGGCCCCTAGACACACTCGAGGACAGTTTAAGAAAGGAATTGGATCAGATGAGGCCCTTAGACTCACTCGAGGACAGTTTAAGAAAGGAATTGAATCAGATAAGGCCCATAGACCCACTCGAGGACAGTTTAAGAAAGGAATTGGATCAAATAAGGCCCCTAGACCCACTCGAGTACAGTTTAAAAAAGGGATTGGATCAGATAAGGCACATAGACCCACTCGAGGACAGTTTAGGAAAGGAATTGGATCAGATAAGGCCATTAGACCCACTCGAGGACAGTTTAAGAAAGGAATTGAATCAGATAAGGCCCCTAGACCCACTCGAGGACAGTTTAAGGAAGAAATTGGATCAGATAAGGCCCCTAGACCCACTTGAGGACAGTTTAAGAAAGAAATTGGATCAGATGAGGCCCTTAGACTCACTAGAGGACAGTTTAAGAAAGAAGTGGAATCAGATAAGGCCCCTAGACCCACTCGAAAAAAGTTTAAGAAATAAATTTAATCAAATAAGGCCCTTAGACCCACTCGAGGACAGTTTAAGAAAGGAATTGGATCAGATAAGGCCCCTAGACCCACTCAAGGACAGTTTAGGAAAGGAATTGGATCAGATAAGGCCCATAGACCCACTCAAGGACAGTTTATGAAAGGAATTGGATCGGATAAGGCCCTTAGACCCACTCGAGGACAGTTTAAGAAAGGAATTGGATCAGATAAGGCCCATAGACCCACTTGAGGACAGTTTAAGAAAGGAATTGGATCAGATAAGGCCCCTAGACCTACTCGAGAACAGTTTAAGAAAGAAATTGGATCAGATAAGGCCATTAAACCCACTCGAGGACAGTTTAAAAAAGGAATTGGATCAAATAAGGTCCCTAGACGGACTAGAGGACAGTTTAAGAAAGAAATTGGATCAAATAAGGCCTTAGACCCACTCGAGGACAGTTTAAAAAAGGAATTGGATCAGATAAGGCCCTTAGACCTACTCAGGACAGTTTAAGAAAGGAATTGGATCAAATAAGGCCCTTAGACCCACTCGAGGACGGTTTAAGAAAGGAATTGGATCAGATGAGGCCCTTAGACTCACTAGAGGACAGTTTAAGAAAGGAATTAGATCAGATAAGGCCCCTAGACCCACTCGAGGACAGTTTAAGAAATAAATTTAATCAAATAAGGCCCTTAGACCCACTCGAGGACAGTTTAAAAAAGGAATTGGATCAGATAAGGCCCCTAGACCCACTCGAGGACAGTTTAAGAAAAGAATTGGATCAGATATGGCCCATAGACCCACTCAAGGACAGTTTATGAAAGGAATTGGATCAGATAAGGCCCTTAGACCCACTCGAGGACAGTTTAAGAAAGGAATTGAATCAGATAAGGCCCCTAGACTTATTCGAGGACAGTTTAAGAAAGGAATTGGATCAGATAAGGCCCTTAGGTCCACTCGAGGACAGTTTAAAAAAGGAATTGGATCAAATAAGGCCCCTAGACGCACTCAAGGACAGTTTAAGAAAGAAATTGGATCAAATAAGGCCTTAGACCCACTTGAGGACAGTTTAAAAAAGGAATTGGATCAGATAAGGCCCTTAGACCCTCTCGAGGACAGTTTAAGAAAGGAATTGGATCAAATAAGGCCCTTAGACCCACTCGAGGACGGTTTAAGAAAGGAATTGGATCAGATAAGGCCCTTAGACTCACTAGAGGACAGTTTAAGAAAGGAATTAGATCAGATAAGGCCCCTAGACCCACTCGAGGACAGTTTAAGAAATAAATTTAATCAAATAAGGCCCTTAGACCCACTCGAGGACAGTTTAAGAAAGGAATTGGATCAGATAAGGCCCCTAGACCCACTCGAGGACAGTTTAAGAAAGGAATTGGATCAGATAAGGCCCATAGACCCACTCAAGGACAGTTTATGAAAGGAATTGGATCAGATAAGGCCCTTAGACCCACTCGAGGACAGTTTAAAAAAGGAATTGGATCAGATAAGGCCCTTAGACCCACTCGAGGACAGTTTAATAAAGGAATTGGATCAAATAAGGCCCTTAGACCCACTCGAGGACGGTTTAAGAAAGGAATTGGATCAGATGAGGCCCTTAGACTCACTAGAGGACAGTTTAAGAAAGGAATTGGATCAGATAAGGCCCCTAGACCCACTCGAGGACAGTTTAAGAAAGGAATTGGATCAGATAAGGCCCATAGACCCACTCAAGGACAGTTTATGAAAGGAATTGGATCAGATAAGGCCCTTAGGTCCACTCGAGGACAGTTTACGAAAGGAATTGAATCAAATAAGGCCCTTAGACCCACTCGAGGACAGTTTAAGGAAGGAATTGGATCAAATAAGGCCCTTAGACCCACTCAAGGACGGTTTAAGAAAAGAATTAGATCAGATAAGGCCCTTAGACTCACTAGAGGACAGTTTAAGAAAGAAATTGATTCAGATAAGGCCCCTAGACCCACTCGGAGAAAGTTTAAGAAATAAATTTAATCAAATAAGGCCCTTAGACCCACTCGAAGACAGTTTAAAAAAGGAATTGGATCAGATAAGGCCCCTAGACCAACTCGAGGACAGTTTAGGAAAGGAATTGGATCAGATAAGGCCCATAGACTTACTCAAGGACAGTTTAAGAAAGGAATTGGATCAGATAAGGCCCTTAGACCCACTCGAAGACAGTTTAAGAAAGGAATTGAATCCGATAAGGCCCCTAGACCCACTCGAGGACAGTTTAAGAAAGGATTTGGATCAGATAAGGCCCTTAGACCCACTCGAGGACAGTTGAAGAAAGGAATTGGATCAGATAAGGCCCATAGCCCCTCTCAAGGACAGTTTAAGAAAGAAAACGGATCAGATAAGGCCCTTAGACCCACTCGAGGACAGTTTAGGAAAGGAATTGGATCAGATAAGGCCCCTAGACCTACTCGAGAACAGTTTAAGAAAGAAATTAGATCAGATAAGGCCATTAAACCCACTCGAGGACAGTTTAAAAAAGGAATTGGATCAAATAAGGCCCCTAGACGCACTCGAGGACAGTTTAAGAAAAGAATTGGATCAAATAAGGCCTTAGACCCGCTCGAGGACAGTTTAAAAAAGGAATTGGATCAGATGAGGCCCTTAGACCCACTCGAGGACAGTTTAAGAAAGGAATTGGATCAAATAAGGCCCTTAGACCCACTCGAGGACGGTTTAAGAAAGGAATTGGATCAGATGAGGCCCTTAGACTCACTAGAGGACAGTTTAAGAAAGGAATTGGATCAGATAAGGCCCCTAGACCCACTCGAGGACAGTTTAAGAAATAAATTTAATCAAATAAGGCCTTTAGACCCACTCGAGGACAGTTTAAGAAAGGAATTGGATCAGATAAGGCCCCTAGACCCACTCAAGGACAGTTTAAGATAGGAATTGGATCATATAAAGCCCATAGACCCACTCAAGGACAGTTTAAGAAAGGAATTGGATCAGATGAGGCCCTTAGACTCACTCGAGGACAGTTTAAGAAAGGAATTGAATCAGATAAGGCCCATAGACCCACTCGAGGACAGTTTAAGAAAGGAATTGGATCAAATAAGGCCCCTAGACCCACTCGAGTACAGTTTAAAAATGGAATTGGATCAGATAAGGCACATAGACCCACTCGAGGACAGTTTAAGAAAGGAATTGGATAAGATAAGGCCCTTAGACCCACTCGAGGACAGTTTAAAAAAGGAATTGGATCAGATAAGGCCCTTAGACCCACTCGAGGACAGTTTAAGAAAGGAATTGGATCAAATAAGGCCCTTAGACCCACTCGAGGACGGTTTAAGTAAGGAATTGGATCAGATGAGGCCCATAGACCCACTCGAGGACAGTTTAAGAAAGGAATTGGATCAGATAAGGCCCCTAGACCTACTCGAGAACAGTTTAAGAAAGAAATTGGATCAGATAAGGCACATAGACCCACTCGAGGACAGTTTAAGAAAGGAATTGGATCAGATAAGGCCCCTAGACCCACTCGAGGACAGTTTAAGAAAGGAATTGGATCAGATAAGGCCCATAGACCCACTCGAGGACAGTTTAAGAAAGGAATTGGATCAGATAAGGCCCCTAGACCTACTCGAGAACAGTTTAAGAAAGAAATTGGATCAGATAAGGCCATTAAACCCACTCGAGGACAGTTTAAAAAAGGAATTGGATCAAATATGGCCCCTAGACGCACTCGAGGACAGTTTAAGAAAGGAATTGGTTCAAACAAGGCCTTAGACCCACTCGAGGACAGTTTAAAAAAGGAATTGGATCAGATAAGGCCCTTAGACCCACTCGAGGACAGTTTAAGAAAGGAATTGGATCAAATAAGGCCCCTAGACCCACTCGAGGACAGTTTAAGATAGGAATTGGATCATTTAAAGCCCATAGACCAACTCAAGGACAGTTTAAGAAAGGAATTGGATCAGATGAGGCCCTTAGACTCACTCGAGGACAGTTTAAGAAAGGAATTGAATCAGATAAGGCCCATAGACCCACTCGCGGACAGTTTAAGAAAGGAATTGGATCAAATAAGGCCCCTAGACCCACTCGAGTACAGTTTAAAAAAGGAATTGGATCAGATAAGGCACATAGACCCACTCGAGGACAGTTTAAGAAAGGAATTGGATCAGATAAGGCCCATAGACTTACTCAAGGACAGTTTAAGAAAGGAATTGGATCAGATAAGGCCCTTAGACCCACTCGAGGACAGTTTAAGAAAGGAATTGAATCAGATAAGGCCCCTAGACCCACTCGAGGACAGTTTAAGAAAGGATTTGGATCAGATAAGGCCCTTAGACCCACTCGAGGACAGTTGAAGAAAGGAATTGAATCAGATAAGGCCCATCGACCCTCTCAAGGACAGTTTAAGAAAGAAAACGGATCAGATAAGGCCCTTAGACCCACTCGAGGACAGATTAGGAAAGAAATTGGATCAAATTAGGCCCCTAGACCCACTCAAGGACAGTTTAAGAAAGGAATTGGATCAGATAAGGCCCATAGACCCACTCGAGGACAGTTTAAGAAAGGAATTGGATCAGATAAGGCCCCTAGACCTACTCGAGAACAGTTTAAGAAAGAAATTGGATCAGATAAGGCCATTAAACCCACTCGAGGACAGTTTAAAAAAGGAATTGGATCAAATATGGCCCCTAGACGCACTCGAGGACAGTTTAAGAAAGGAATTGGTTCAAACAAGGCCTTAGACCCACTCGAGGACAGTTTAAAAAAGGAATTGGATCAGATAAGGCCCTTAGACCCACTCGAGGACAGTTTAAGAAAGGAATTGGATCAGATAAGGCCCCTAGACCCCCTTGAGGACATTTAAGAAAGGAATTGGATCAAATGAGGCCCTTAGACTCACTAGAGGACATTTTAAGAAAGGAATTGGATCAGATAAGGCCCCTAGACCTACTCGAAGACAGTTTAAGAAATAAATTTAATCAAATAAGGCCCTTAGACCCAGTCGAGGACAGTTTAAGAAAGGAATTGGATCAGATAAGGCCCCTAGACCCACTCGAGGACAGTTTAGGAAAGGAATTGGATCAGATAAGGCCCATAGACTTACTCAAGGACAGTTTAAGAAAGGAATTGGATCAGATAAGGCCCTTAGACCCACTCGAGGACAGTTTAAGAAAGGACTTGGATCAGATAAGGCCCATAGACCCACTCAAGGACAGTTCATGAAAGGAATTGGATCAGATAAGGCCCTTAGACCCACTCGAGGACAGTTTAAGAAAGGAATTGAATCAGATAAGGCCCCTAGACCCACTCGAGGACAGTTTAAGAAAGGAATTGGATCAGATAAGGCCCTTAGGTCCACTCGAGGACAGTTTAAGAAAGGAATTGGATCAGATAAGGCCCCTAGACCCACTCAAGGACAGTTTAAGAAAGGAATTGGTTCAGATAAGGCCATTAAACCCACTCGAGGACAGTTTAAAAAAGGAATTGGATCAAATAAGGCCCCTAAACCTACTTGAGGACAGTTTAAGAAAGGAATTGGATCAGATAAGGCCCCTAGACGCACTCGAGGACAGTTTAAGAAAGGAATTTGATCAAATAAGGCCCTTAGACCCACTCGAGGACAGTTTAAATAAGGAATTGGATCAGATAAGGCCCTTAGACCCACTCGAGGACAGTTTAAGAAAGGAATCTGATCAGATAAGGCCCATAGACCCACTCAAGGACAGTTTAAGAAAGAAAACGGTTTAGATAAGGCCCTTAGACCCACTCGAGGACAGTTTAAGAAAGGAATTGGATCAAATAGGGCCCCTAGACCCACTCGAGGACAGTTTAAGAAAGGAATTGGTTTAGATAAGGCCCATAGACCCACTCGAGGACAGTTTAAGAAAGGAATTGGATCAGATAAGGCCCCTAGACCCACTCGAGGACAGTTTAAGTAAGGAATTGGATCAGATAAGGCCCATAGACCCACTCAAGGACAGTTTAAGAAAGAAAACGGATCAGATAAGGCCCTTAGACCCACTCGAGGACAGTTTAAAAAAGGAATTGGATCAGATAAGGCCCTTAGACCCACTCGAGGACAGTTTAAGAAAGGAATTGGATCAGATAAGGCCCATAGACCCACTCAAGGACAGTTTAAGAAAGAAAACGGATTAGATAAGGCCCTTAGACCCACTCGAGGACAGTTTTAAATAGGAATTGGATCAGATAAGGCCCTTAGACCCACTCGAGGACAGTTTAAGAAAGGAATTGGATCAGATAAGGCCCATAGACCCACTCAAGGACAGTTTGAGAAAGGAATTGGATCAGATAAGGCCCCTAGACCCACTTGAGGACATTTAAGAAAGGAATTGGATCAATTGAGGCCCCTAGACTCACTAGAGGACAGTTTAAGAAAGGAATTGGATCAGATAAGGCCCCTAGACCTACTCGAGGACAGTTTAAGAAATAAATTTAATCAAATAAGGCCCTTACACCCACTCGAGGACAGTTTAAGAAAGGAATTGGATCAGATAAGGCCCCTAGACCCACTCGAGGACAGTTTAGGAAAAGAATTGGATCAGATAAGGCCCATAGACTTACTCAAGGACAGTTTAAGAAAGGAATTGGATCAGATAAGGCCCTTAGACCCACTCGAGGACAGTTTAAGAAAGGACTTGGATCAGATAAGGCCCATAGACCCACTCAAGGACAGTTTATGAAAGGAATTGGATCAGATAAGGCCCTTAGACCCACTCGAGGACAGTTTAAGAAAGGAATTGAATCAGATAAGGCCCCTAGACCCACTCGAGGACAGTTTAAGAAAGGAATTGGATCAGATAAGGCCCTTAGGTCCACTCGAGGACAGTTTAAGAAAGGAATTGGATCAGATAAGGCCCCTAGACCCACTCAAGGACAGTTTAAGAAAGGAATTGGTTCAGATAAGGCCATTAAACCCACTCGAGGACAGTTTAAAAAAGGAATTGGATCAAATAAGGCCCCTAAACCTACTTGAGGACAGTTTAAGAAAGAAATTGGATCAGATAAGGCCCCTAGACGCACTCGAGGACAGTTTAAGAAAGGAATTTGATCAAATAAGGCCCTTAGACCCACTCGAGGACAGTTTAAATAAGGAATTGGATCAGATAAGGCCCTTAGACCCACTCGAGGACAGTTAAAGAAAGGAATCTGATCAGATAAGGCCCATAGACCCACTCAAGGACAGTTTAAGAAAGAAAACGGTTTAGATAAGGCCCTTAGACCCACTCGAGGACAGTTTAAGAAAGGAATTGGATCAAATAAGGCCCCTAGACCCACTCGAGGACAGTTTAAGAAAGGAATTGGATCAGATAAGGCCCATAGACCCACTCGAGGACAGTTTAAGAAAGGAATTAGATCAGATAAGGCCCCTAGACCCACTCGAGGACAGTTTAAGAAAGGAATTGGATCAGATAAGGCCCATAGACCCACTCAAGGACAGTTTAAGAAAGAAAACGGATCAGATAAGGCCCTTAGACCCACTCGAGGACAGTTTAAAAAAGGAATTGGATCAGATAAGGCCCTTAGACCCACTCGAGGACAGTTTAAGAAAGGAATTGGATCAGATAAGGCCCATAGACCCACTCAAGGACAGTTTAAGAAAGAAAACGGATCAGATAAGGCCCTTAGACCCACTCGAGGACAGTTTAAAATAGGAATTGGATTAGATAAGGCCCTTAGACCCACTCGAGGACAGTTTAAGAAAGGAATTGGATCAGATAAGGCCCATAGACCCACTCAAGGACAGTTTAAGAAAGAAAACGGATCAGATAAGGCCCTTAGACCCACTCGAGGACAGTTTAAAAAAGGAATTGGATCAGATAAGGCCCTTAGTCCCACTCGAGGACAGTTTAAGAAAGGAATTGGATCAGATAAGGCCCATAGACCCACTCAAGGACAGTTTAAGAAAGAAAACGGATCAGATAAGGCCCTTAGACCCACTCGAGGACAGTTTAAGAAAGGAATTGGATCAAATAAGGCCCCTAGACCCACTCGAGGACAGTTTAAGAAAGGAATTGGATCAGATAAGGCCCATAGACCCACTCGAGGACAGTTTAAGAAAGGAATTGGATCAGATAAGGCCCTTAGACCCACTCGAGGACAGTTTAAGAAAGGAATTGGATCAGATAAGACCCTTAGACCCACTCGAGGCTATTCCAAGACGCGAAATACAGAATTAAGGATCAGCAAAGAGCCTTAGATTCGCTATATCTTACTTCAAGAAATGAATAACATTCGTGAAATTATGTTATGTTATGTTATGACCAAGAACCTTAGATGACCTCGAAGCTTGTCTAAAAAAATACTGACTTACGCATCAGCAATGACCCTTAGATACACCTGATGTTAATCTAAGAAATATAGAATTACGGATCAGAAAAGACCTTAAGATACATTCAAGCTAAGTGCAATAAAGTAATTACAGAATTACGGTTCCACAAAGCCCTTTAGAGCCACTCGAGGTTCCTTTCTTTTAACGATCTTTTGCCCAGTTTTCTTAAAAGGCCGATCTCATTGGTTATCGTTGTTTTTAAGAAAGGAATTGGATCAGATAAGGCCCTTAGACCCACTCGAGGACAGTTTAAGAAAGGAATTGGATCAGATAAGACCCTTAGACCCACTCGAGGCTATTCCAAGACGCGAAATACAGAATTAAGGATCAGCAAAGAGCCTTAGATTCGCTATATCTTACTTCAAGAAATGAATAACATTCGTGAAATTATGTTATGTTATGTTATGACCAAGAACCTTAGATGACCTCGAAGCTTGTCTAAAAAAATACTGACTTACGCATCAGCAATGACCCTTAGATACACCTGATGTTAATCTAAGAAATATAGAATTACGGATCAGAAAAGACCTTAAGATACATTCAAGCTAAGTGCAATAAAGTAATTACAGAATTACGGTTCCACAAAGCCCTTTAGAGCCACTCGAGGTTCCTTTCTTTTAACGATCTTTTGCCCAGTTTTCTTAAAAGGCCGATCTCATTGGTTATCGTTGTTTTTAATAGAAAACTGGTAAAAGGTTACTACTTTATACGAGGTGTAATCGTCGTCATTATCATCATCATCGCCGGCATTGTTGTCATCGTCATCATCGTCGTCAAAGTCATCATTGTCGTCATCGTCGTCATCGTTATCATCGTTGCTATCGTTATCATCGTTACTACTTTATACGAGGTGTCATCGTCGTCATCGTCGGTATCTCGTCGTCAATGACATAATCATCGGCACCTTCGTCATCATCGTTATCACCGTCGTCCTCGTCATCATTAACCGCTTTGCCACTGAAACTTACCACACTATTCCTCTCTTATATTTCCTATGAAGACCAAAACCACCTATCATTGTTTCTGGGCCAATATGGCCGTTCGTAGTGGTGGAGTGCTAAGTGTTTTGGTAGTTGGTCCAATCAGGGCCAATCCGTAGGCAAAAAGCCCCAACTACACCCCATCTCAAACAAACATTTGCTATTCAGTCAGCCATTTCTCTACCAAACACTCATTTGTGCAATCAATCGCCATTGTACGCGCTCTCTCGCTCCTTCGCACACCTTGGCACCCACACTTGTATATTCTCTTCACAAGTTTATTTCAAGCCATACTTCTTACACCTACGTACCACCCATAGCATTCTCTGTTACAAATTTCTTCACACCACTTTTTACATTATATCCATATACCTCTTTCTCAGTAGTTCCTCACTTTAACTCTCCTTCGCACACCAAACAACCCTCACAAACTGTCCCTTTGCATTGCTTTCACGCCTCGAGAATATTCCTTCTTCTACCATACCACTCTGAATCCTACCATCTCACGCAGCTTATTACATTCCACACTCAAAATCTTAGCATTCCCCCACACACTTCACTTCAAGTCACCATTTATTTTTTTGCATTTACGTTTAGTCCTTCCTCACTCACAACATATCAAATGCTTCGATCAACATTTCCAAATCTCTCTGTCTCAACCACTCATACCAGGTCATCATAATCTACAAAACATAGATATAACCCATCCGTTATCATTTCTTATCACTATCGCACTCATTTTCCTTATTTACATTCACACTTCCCAATATTCCACCCCCTAAATATTAAATAGTCAGGGGGGCATTACATACTCTTAAATTACCCCTTTGCACCCCCTCCAGTCATCCTTCACCAGAATAGAGACTTTAATTAAACATAAATGCATCATCCAACATGCTAGCACTCACTACATACATTCTTAGAACTAGTCATGATAGTTCCTTATATACACGAGATCATAGACTTTACCACCATCCTTCAACCAAACATACAGTTTACACCTTTCATTTATTGTGTTTTTTTTCAGTTAACTCAGTGCAAATACCTGATCCACCACCTCCTACCTGCTCTAAACCCACCTTCTTTAGCCTCTATTAATCCCTCGGTTATCTCCCATACTCTCAAACAGAATTTCGCCTACACCTTGCCTTCAACACTAAACAGACATTCCACTTTGCTCTTACATTCACCTTTCTCCTCTTACCTTTATATAACAGTACTAATGCAGATTTCTTCAAGTTCTCAGGCTCTCTTCTACTTTAAAATGCCTTACAACATAGCCATCAGACCCATTGCCTAACATAATCACCTCCACTTTTTTTAAAATGATATCTGTTACAGCTACCTTCCATTTTTTTTTTACTCTCTCACAACACTAACAAACGTACGCATTGCTTAACTCTTTCATGCTCTGAAGAAGCATTTGTTTTACACCCACGAACCTCTCACAGTTGGTGACCATACATGGCGCGCCTGCACCTCGACCATTAAGAAGTACCTAAACTGCAAGGGAAACTACTGTACCCTCGCACTAGCATACCAAACAGAGAGAAAAAAAGATCACAGTAGATAAAGAAAAGGCACAAAGAGCCCAGGAGGAAAAGAGGAAAAACAGCTCTTTAAAGAAACGACAGAATGAAATGTATTAAACAATAAAAGAACCATTCCTTTTTCTCTTAAAATTCATCATCAAGAAATTGATGATAAATTAAAAAGTTCGTCAAAGTACTCTCGATATTTACATAAGATTTCCTCTTTGCGCACAAGTACTCTGCAATTCTTATTCCCAGTGTTTACACAACTATTCTACTCCTGGTTTCTTATCTTTCTCGCCTCCTTCCAGAAGAACTTCCTGTTTCTATCAGGATTATCATTCATCTTTCTTTCCAAATACTTTGTTTTGGAGGTTTCTTATTCTAATAAATATTATTTTCGGTTAATGTTGGGTTTATGCCCCCCTTAGAATTTTGTGGGCGCTTTGTTATAAATATTTCTAATTAATGTGGGCAAATTTCTAATTATGATGTTATAGCAAAAAATAGATTGGCCGCCATCTTGGGCGACACATTGTGAATTTTGAATCACATTATAGTTTTATTATATAGTATTTTGAAGTGAATTTTTTTATGAATTAAAATATGATATGGACATTCGATATTAACCATATTAATCAATTTTAAAGAAAATATGATTGATTTAAATAATATTCGGGAGGGGAGGTTTATAGGTCTGAAATCAAGGAGCGCGGTAGAAAAACTAGAGGCCTAACGACAGCTGGCAATCGCCTTTTGAATTCGAATCTAATTTTAGGCCTTTGAATTATGAATATTACGAGTTATTCTTTTCTAATTGCGGGGGTTTTGGGGGGCGAAACCCCATATTCGAAATTACCTTAAAAATGATATATAATACAATATGATTTGATTGCAATAGCCTAAAAAAACAAAGCATTTTTTTTAATTTACCCAAGAAAAAACATTGTTTACATTAAAAAGAAATTGTTTTTAAACAAATTTATATATGAATTATCCAAATATTTGAGGGGGGGGGGCATAAACCCTTATTTTCGTTTGTTATCGACTCCTTGCATTCATTAATTCGCATCTTCAAGACATTTTCATCTACACTATTAAGTATTTGCAACTACGCTTCCCTTTGCATTTCACTGCGCCATTCAGATCTTTATTCCACCATTCAGCAGCGTTCAGCTTTCTCTTTCCAGTTCTACCACACTCACATACAGCTCTTACACAACTACTATTACTCTCATGAATTGTTCCATTTTTGGTCTATTCCCTTGTTTACGTTTATTTCCACTTTTCTCTTTTTTTAATTTTATGTTTTTTTTGTCCATTTTCTCACTTTTCTCTTACTTTTTATTTTCATATGTTTGTCCTTTTTCGCACTTTCTCTTCTTTTTTTTCATATTTTTTGTCCCTTTTTGCACTTTTCTCTTTTTTTTCATGTTTTTTTTTTCCTTTTCGCGCTTTTCTCTTCCTTTCTATTTCCATGTTTTTTGTCTCTTTTCGCACTTTTCTCTTTTTTTATTTTCATGTTTTTTTGTCCATTTTTCGCACTTTCTTTTCTTTTTTATTTCCATGTTTTTTGTCCCCTTTCCCTCTTTTCGCTTCTTTTATTAACAGCATTTTCAAATTATGGCCACTTGGTGTTTTTCCAAGTTTTATGTAGCATTAAAAAAGTGATAACATATACCAAGCCCCGACCCAACATACCCTGAAACCTCCATACCCTCACACCAACATGCCCAAGATGCAACTAAAGCCCAGACAACATCAAACACCTATTATAGACTACCCAAAACCTTACACAAGCACACATTACACACATCTCCTCTCTTAGGTACTTCGAACCCACCCAAGCAGCGTCGGGGTCTCTCTAGGGTCCACCCCTTCGCACAAGAGAAAATGGGGGCCGTAGAGTAAAGTTAAAAAAAAGGCAAATTGTCATAACTATTTTCCAAAGAGCTTCTGAGTCTGAGTGATTCATTCATTCCGTTTAACATTGCAATTTAATATATTCAGATTAAAATAGGGTGAAACAATCATGTTAAAAAATATTGTAAATGGGCAAAAGGAGGATAACTAAAATACAGCATAGGTGTAAAATATTAACTTGTTTTTGATTTAAATTGATATACTTCATAAGTATCACTAAACTAAGGACAGAGATCTGATTTACACTCATTTGATGCAACCAATACTAAACTAACTGTAAGAGTGTTGCCACTCCGAAATTATTTTTGAAGAATTATTCAGAAATTGAACAAATCAATGGATTTTACCATTTACGACCTAACAATGGGAATTAATTTTAAACCAGAATTATTATTATTTGAGATAAAGAACACACATTCTTGTGGGAAAAGCCTAGCGGCCATGAACTTGAAAACAAGCTCCCACAGAACAGTGTCCATATGGTAAGAAAGAATGAATAAAGACGAAACAAGTTGAAATGTGTAAATAAATAAATTTAAAATGATTAAAATCAAATCATTATTAAAATTATAAGGCAGAAGCACCCACCCTTACTCTACCATTGCAACCTCGTTTGAAGATATTAAGATCTTCTTGCATAACTTCTGCACAAAGATCATTCCAGTGCTTTACCGCACTTGCCAAAAAGCAACGCTGAAACTGAAAAATGTGGATGTTGTCCATCCGCATGAAATATGTAATAAATATTTGCCATTATATATACATTAATAACAATGATATCAAATTCTAATTACTAGTTGGTTACCTACTTTACTTTCTAATATTTTTACTTGCCCTCAATTTATTTCTTATAACTTTGGTAAAATATTAATTACCTAACTCCATTTTGAGACGTGCCAAACACAGGGAATGAATGATATGATGCCAATATTGTTTATGATGACGTTTGTGCAAGTAAATGTGTAATGTATATAATGTAATGTAATACATGAACTAGTTAGTTATGTGTGAGTACTTTTAAATACGAGCTTTCTTTGCTGATTTATAAAAACGTACGAATGGTACTGTTCGAAACTGCTAATTAGAAGTAATCAAAACAAAAAGAACCAAGAGCCATAAACAAGAGAAGATAACAAATCAAAAGGAGAGAAGAAAAAGAACCAAACGAAAATAAAAAAAACGCGAAAAAAATAATCTTAAGAAAACAAGCGAGAGGTAAATAGTCAAAATAGTGAAATTAAACAAGGCTAATAAAATAGGTGAAAAGTAAAGAGTAAAAGAAACCAAGCGAAAGGTAAATAGTCAAAGGAACCAAAGGAAAAGAAACGAGCATAAGAAAAGGAATGAGTGAAAGAACCCTAAGGAGAAGAAACAAGCGTAAGGAAACAAAAGTGAAAGAAACTAGGTTGAAAATTAAAGAGTGGAAGAAAAAAAGTAAGATTAAAACAGCGTAGGCAACCAAAGGTTAAAGAAGCAAACGAAAATTAAAGAGTAAAAGAAACCAAGTAAGAATAAACCAGCCTAAGAAACAAACGAAATTAAAAAGTGAAAGAAACCAAGCGAAAAGAAACCAGCGTAAGAAAGCAAAGGTGAAAGAAACTGAACGAAAATTAAAAAATATAAAAAAAACAAACAAAACAAGCAAGAAGAAACCAGCCTGAGAAGCAAACGCTAAATAAAGAGTGAAAGATACGAAGCAAGAAGAAACCAACATAAGAGTGAAAGAAACCAAGCGAGAAGAAACCAGCCTAAGGTACAAACGAAAATTAAAGAGTAAAAGAAACCAAGCGGAAAGAAATAAGCGTAAAAAAACAAAGGTGAAAGAAACTAGACGAAAATTAAAGAGTAAAAATAACAAGCGAGAAGAAACCAGCCTAAGAAACGAGCGAAAATTAAAGAGGGAAAGAAATAAGCCTAAGCCACAAATGAAAATTAAAGAGTGAAAGAAAATAAGCAAGAAGAAACCAACCTAAGAAACAAAAGAAATTAAAGAGTGAAAGAAACCAAGAGGGAAGAAAGCAGCCTAAGAAACCAAAAAAACACACGAAAATTAAAGAGTGAAAGAAACCAGCCTAAGAAGGAAACGAAATTAAATAGTGAAAGAAACAACGAAAAAGGAGGAACTCCAAAAATGAAAATTAGATAAGGAAATAAACCATGGGACTTTTTTTTTAATCGTTCTTTTCAGCCATTTTCTTTGTCTTCTCGTCTTCATCTAAAAATGCTAATGATTTTTTAGCTTCTTTAATCTTTTATTTTTCCAACTCTTCTTATGCATTCAATTCACTCATTTATCTTATTAATGTGTAAAGACGGATCATTCAAGGTTCTCATTTTAACACTTTGTTTTACACCATTTAAATGAAATAGTATTATTTTGCTTTTATTTCAATTTCCTATTTTCCTATATAGTTATGAAATTTATTTCTTTTTTGTTATTTTTTTAATATTAATAGCTCTTTTTTTCACCATTTTCCATCTTCTTAATTGTCCCTGAGCAACTTAAATACTCCTTTGATTGTATGTGATTGTGATGTTATGGCATAAGGGGGGCAGGGGGTCAAGCAAAACCACATAGTGTCATAAGAGGCGACTAAATCATGGTATGGGAAGCTGCCTACTCAAGGTTTATTGACCTTCTCTATTAATATATCTATTTTATGGTTGAGGAGTTGCTTAGTGTGCCAGTTGATTCGGGAGTTGATGCACATCGACTTCACTTTTTGTTGAAGAGTGGTGAAGGTTGTAATGTAGTGATGTGGTAGTTTTTGATAAGAAAATATAGAATATTTTTGATTAGCAGGTTTTGAACTGGTATTCTATCTGATATTATCCTTTGAGTGTTTCTATGTTCAATTCTATCTCATGCCATAGTTTTTTTTTATCTGCTACATTGTATTTGTATGTATTTATATTATTTATTCTCAATTTGATTAGGTCTATCTTTATTCTCTTACTATTTACCTGTCTGTTTGTCTTTCTTAAAGAAGAGTGCTTAAGGCATGGAATTGTTTCACCTCGTTCTATTGTTTCGACTCGCTTTCGTTCCGCCCACAAAATAAATACATGTATTTTTCCCGCCAAATTTTGGCGCCAAAGTTTTGCTCCTCGACGAAACAAGAGGGAAAGTGATTTTTTTCTCATTTTTCGTTTTCTTAATCAATGAGCCCCAAAATGAAAACACCCTAAAAACTTTGTGAGCCGAGAAATGAATTAATTCCAACCTATGTTCCTACGCACTCACAGCCACGCATATACAGCCACACAGAATCAGACACACTCCTAAACATAAGCTCTTATAAAAAAAATATTATTCATAGCGGCATATTGAGCTAAATGGCTATAATTATTAAAACTTGATGGAATTTACCAGTAATTATGTACATATTATTTCTTCCCGAACATACAGTTATAAAATTAGTTCCTGTAACAACCCTTATATTGAAAGGTATTTATGAGGCTAGTTATACTTGTTTCTAGATTTTTTTTTTAATAGTTTTCCTAGGGGATTTGAAAGGGAATAAACTACAAACAATTAAATTAGTAGTTGTAGTATTTATAATTCTAAAATGTATGTTTACCATCGAACCAAAACATCTTTGGAATAGGAAGAGATTCGAAAACTTAACCAGAAAATGTGAATTAATAAAAAAAACCCCTCAAAATAGGAATAAAATTTTAACTTTGCTCTCAGACCAATCTTACCACACTGTTATGGTTAATATAGAGAAGGTTAATATATAGAAGGAGCCTCTATGTGTGTAGCACGACTGCTGTTAAGATGGATTCATGGATAAACATCGAATCCATGGTAGAGTTCTAGTAGAAGACTAGTGAGGTCAAGTCAAGGTATGCGATGTCAGTGACTTGCTGAGAATAACATCTGTGACTCGAGCTAGTAAAGATATACGATCTCTAAGATGAACCAGCAAAGATAAAACATCTATTAACTGATTACAAATTTAGGTGGGAATTAAGAAAAAAAAAATTACCCACAGGGGGAGGGGTTGTATCACCTTAGAGATTACTTATCTTTGCTAACCTAACCTAACCTAACCTAATTTTCTAAAGCCCAAGTAATATTAAAGGATCACTGAAACACAAAGAGTCATGAAACATAAACACCATTGCAGATGTGTAAAATAATAACGAAAATCACCAGCCCAACGGGACTCAAAAGGGAGGGGTGACATCATCCTCCTAAACTAGCAATGAATGGGCAAAAGTGGGTTGGCTACTAGGGTGAGAAATTAATTGCTGGCTATGGAAATAGGTGGAAAGAGACTGAAAGAGAGTGGACCCCCTTCCTCTAATATAATGGAAATGTCTAGAAGGAATACAGGGTGACCCATAAAAAAGTTAATCTTACTTGAAATAAATATTAATCGAAAACTACTAGAGATGTTTTGGTCCTGTAAAATTTGCCTTGTCCAACAACCATTTATCCTTTTACGATATTGGTCCACATATGGGTTTGGTGGAGACCCCCCCCAAAAAAGGGATTCAGTAAGGAAGTAAGATAATGAAAATCTGAGTTGAAAATGATCACATTTACCTGAGGAAAAATAATGACATATAACAGTGCATAATTCTCTTTTATTCTTCTAAATAGCTTTAAAACCAATACAATACATAAAATAGTATGTTCTCTTCATTGTTTCATCAAATTGTTTCTACGCATCCTAGAAAAGACTACTTCGGAAGACCCCTTTTATCATATTAACAAAATTACATGAAATTTTCAAAATCGAAAAATAAATATTTGCTAGACAAAACAAATTCTACAAAATCCTGTAAAACCAAAGTAATCTCAATCTAGTTTTAGACTGCTGAGGTTATTCGAGCTTCTAGAGATACATAAACACCCTATCTCACTTAACCACTAGTAAAGATAAGCAATCGAGAATTTGACCTAGTAAGGAATAACTTTCTTTTTTAAAGATGGTTTATCTTTAATTGACTTGATGAGTGAAATTTTCGAAGATTTCAGAAAGTTTACGGGAAAAATAGACAAAAGTATCATCGGTTTCATTCTTCTACCACAACCCCATCGGGAGTTCGATCTTGATCGTCGCTTCAAATTTTAACAAAATCTTTTCTCGAATAGAGGCTCGGATCATGTCAAGAAAAGGGGACCCACTTTTACCATGTCAAGCATAGCAACCCCAATTATTAATATCGCGTAGCGATTAGGGCCTATGTCTGTAAGCGGAAGGCGGGCCACAACCATCGTTAAGCGGGCCATCATCTGTAGTCAGCCATTGTTTCGCATACAGAAAATGGGAGCTATGGAATATCTCACCTGATAAAATTAGCAAATAATTACTAAGTAAAATAGATTATTATTCCCAAAGATTCTTTTGTATTTCTCTTTATTTGGATATTACGGGTTTTTTTTCAATTTGTAAACACATACGGACTTTTAACACCGCCGATACATAAAGAAGTAAGAGAGTCGCTACCCGCCACAGTTGATGGTAGTTTTAATCTAGAATTCTAGCAGACAAAATTTCTTGAAAAAATACCTCGCCTGCGTGCCAGATGATTTCGTGCTCCGGGCCGGAACTGACGCGCGGGCCGTAGGTTGCCTATCCTTGATATAAAGGGAAAATATAAAACTTACGTGATCTTCACTTTAATGAAAATTAGCGGCACACTAATTTATTAAAATGGAATTTAAGTGGCAATTTCGTTACAGAAATTAATTAACCTGTACTTTATTTCTTTTAATTTACATAAGCTGCTGTAACTAACTTGGGAGAAATTCGGGTTTGTACTCTCACATGTTAATTTTTGCCTCAAATACGATTCAATATGTTGTATACGAAGTCCTTCATTCGGATTAATGAAGGTCAAAGAGTGTTTGACACACCGTTGTACTGATAATTTGGATCTTTGGCTAGATTTCTGCTGACTCGCCCTTCATCTCTCATCACTCTTTCATTATTGACAAAAGTGTCTCTTGGTCTATGTTTTCAACTCCTTCCATCTACCCAAGTCCTGATGGCTAATCTAACCTAGGTCTAGCGTCCTTGAAGACCCCCTGTCAAAAATAAGGAACCAAATTCTACCATTTCCGATTAGCGACCTAAACAAAATCCTTAATCAAAAATTCAAACTCCGGCAGGTGTTCGGTTTCTCATTCTTGCCATTATCCAGGGACTCAATTGAAACTGGTTCTTAATAATCCATCAATTTATTCGTACCATAATATGGTTGTGGGGGTTAATCTTGCCTTAGAATTCAAATTCATTGCTATATTTTTAGTTAATTAGCATTTTCTGGGAATCTCTTAGATTACCTTCGTAAGGTTCATATGACGATGACCTTATAGAACTTTTTGTAACCATCGTTGCAGACCTTTTACAGATTTCTCTTTAAATCAAGGAATCAAGTCAACAAGAGCAAAATGCTTGTTTACGAAAGACTGCGCAAGTCTCCCTTAAAGTTTTAGCACTCAAGGATGACATTTCACATAATGAGAGTATGGAAAATTCGTTGAAAATATCGGTACTTATGTAATCCAATTCTTGTTAACGTGAAAACGACGAGACTTTTGAAAACACCAGGACGAAATAGAGGGTTCATTGGTCATGTTAAAGTATTGAAAGATAACGTAAAGAAAATCCTAAATAGGAATACCAAACGGTTCATAAAGGAATGGGTTCAATAAAATTTAAAACGGTTTATAAAGCGATCGTTTCGATAAAATTTAAAACGATTCATAAAAGAATGGTTTCAATAAAATTTAAAACGCTTCATAAAGGAATGGGTTCAATAAAATTTAAAACGCATCATAAAGGAATGGTTTCAATAAAATTTAAAACGATTAATAAAGGAATGGTTTCAATAAAATTTAAAACGGTTCATAAAGGAATGATTTCAATAAAATTTAAAACGGTTCATAAAGCGATAGTTTCAATAAAATTTAAAACGGTTCATAAAGGAATGATTTCAATAAAATTTAAAACGGTTCATAAAGCGATAGTTTCAATAAAATTTAAAACGGTTCATAAAGGAATGATTTCAATAAAATTTAAAACGGTTCATAAAGCGATAGTTTCAATAAAATTTAAAACGGTTCATAAAGGAATGATTTCAATAAAATTTAAAACGGTTCATAAAGCGATAGTTTCAATAAAAATAAAAACGGTTCATAAAGGAATGATTTCAATAAAATTTAAAACGGATCATAAAGCGATAGTTTCAATAAAATTTAAAACGATTCATAAAAGAATGGTTTCAATAAAATTTAAAACGGATCATAAAGCGATAGTTTCAATAAAATTTAAAACGATTCATAAAAGAATGGTTTCAATAAAATTTAAAACGCTTCATAAAGGAATGGGTTCAATAAAATTTAAAACGCTTCATAAAGGAATGGTTTCAATAAAATTTAAAACGGATCATAAAGGAATGGGTTCAATAAAATTTAAAACGGATCATAAAGCGATAGTTTCAATAAATTTTAAAACGATTCATAAAGGAATGGTTTCAATAAAATTTAAAACGCTTCATAAAGGAATGGTTTCAATTAAATTTAAAACAGTTCATAAAGGAATTGGTTCGATAAAATTTAAAACGGTTCATAAAGGAATGGTTTCAATTAAATTTAAAACGATTCATAAAAGAATGGTTTCAATAAAATTTAAAACGCTTCATAAAGGAATGGGTTCAATAAAATTTAAAACGGATCATAAAGCGATAGTTTCAATAAATTTTAAAACGATTCATAAAGGAATGGTTTCAATAAAATTTAAAACGCTTTATAAAGGAATGGTTTCAATTAAATTTAAAACAGTTCATAAAGGAATTGGTTCAATAAAATTTAAAACAGGTCATAAAGGAATGGTTTCAATTAAATTTAAAACGATTCATAAAGGAATGGTTTCAATAAAATTTAAAACAGTTCATAAAGGAATGGTTTCAATAAAATTCAAAACAGCTGTTGCCTCGATATTTAAAAAGGGGGAAAAAAATCATATATGCGTAAGTAGCATAAGCATACCCTTATATAAAATTTCCATAGGGACCACATAAACTATGAATAGAGTTGCATAAATCAATCCAATTTCCGTAGTCATAGAAACCTCATAGATTTTTCATAATGTTATTTATATAAATCAAAATAATTTCCGTCGCCATAGCGACCTGATAGCAGCTTACAAAATGCTTTATATAAATAAATCTAATTTCCGGAGTAAACGAGACGTCAGAATTGCAAGAAAATCTGTGTTAATTCACCAATCCCGAAATTACTGAAGAGAGGAGACCCCAACCTATCTCGGGTGAAGATAAGATACACCATTTATCTTCGTATGAAGATATATCCTCGTACGAACAAGACAGGTAAAAGGATATACCCGCTAACTAACATCACCTAACCTAACCTACCCTAACCTTACCTAACTTAACCTAATCTAACCCTACCTTAATCTAATCTAACCTAACCTATTCTAACCTAACCTAACCTAACCAAACCTACCCTAAGCCAACCTAACCTACCCTAACCGACCTAACCTAACCTAACTCTAGCCTAATCTAATCTAACCTAAGCTATCCTCTTCTAACTTAATCGACCTAACCTTACCTAGCCTAACCCTACCCTAAACCTAGCCTAATCTAATTTAACCTAACATATTCTTACTTAACTGACCTAACCTAACTTAACCTAGCCCTACCCTAAACCTAACCTAGTCTAATCTAACCTAACCTAAGATTAGGATAGTTTAGATATCTTTTTCTTCAACTAAACATAGAAAGAAGTGAATCATCGATCAAAACAGACAGTACGGGGTTTTCATGAACAACGCGAGGCAGGAGAGGTTTCTATTACAAGGCTTTATCGTGTTAACTAAATCCTCACCTCATAAACCTATCAATTGCTACCTTCGCTGTGATCCAGACTATTTCCACTTACCTTGAAATAAGTGCCCCAAATTTACTACTCTTGAAGAAGAGCGACCCCTACTATACGCACCTGTAGCAACCAACGTATACAATCGGTATTGTTTATCTTCAAAGGATATCTGTCTTTGTTAATACAGTCGTTTGCCCATCACTCGCAAGACCGTTTTGCCCATCACTCGCAAGACCGTTTCCAATCATTTCCATCTTCTAGATTGGCCCGTTCGAGTGAGCAAAGCTGGGCGTGGGAGAAGTGAACTCGCGTTGGAAGTTCATCACTTAAATTTTGAGTAAGTTGTATGAATTTATGATGGATCAGTTGAACAACACCAGCCCTAGACTTGCTACGTGAACTCCCCACATCCTGAGATTTCGCTTTTGAACATTTTTTCCCCATTGAAGGTTTTCGCTATTTAAATATTAACAGTCAAGAACAGAAACTAGCCTAGGTTAGGTAGTGACACTACAGTGTGAATGTCTTCCGAACGCTAAGTTGAGGCTGTCGAACATCTTCACCCCGAAAGCTTTCTAGGGTGTGTGGCATAATGCGGAGCAGTGTGCGGTCATGCCAAGAATGTCGACCTTTAGGTTAGCTATTCTTGACGTGACTAATTTGGCGTTCGCTATTTTTGACATGATACTGTGTACTTGTACTCGTAGCTCGAGACGTGGCGTTCTACCTGTACACATGGAGATAAATGGGCATATGTTTATATGTGCGTGTTTGTGTCATGTTTGCTAGTGGGCGAGTATGGGGTTCGAACACCCGTGGTGATCGGGACACTAAGATTTGGCTTTATCGGATATCCCTTCCTAGGACGGAGATGGAGCTTCTGCGCACATTGGCTTCCGCTCAGCCTAAGCCAAGCACAAAACCGTTTTATTTGTTTTATCTTATTTTTTTTCTATTCACTGTTTAATTTTCATCCTTTCTCTGTGGCTATTTAAGTTTGAAAAACTTATGGAATCACTGTTAGCCTCTATATTCCGCTACTTTTACCCTAATTTAAGTGCCTGAGAGGATTTCTACCGTGGCTGGCTGACCGTTGGCTGAGAGTGGGCGGGCCGGTTGGCTGGCGAGATGGCTGAATGGCGTAGATTGAGTGAGGGCGATGATGAATGGTGACATAAACAAAGGTCGGTAAAAGAGGAGGGTCGGTCGAGGATAGGAATAAATCACAGCTGACATGACAGCGTCCTTCTTCAAGTTCAGCTCATCATCTCTCTCTCTTAGTGTCATTTTTTCAATATATATATATATATATATATATATATATATATATATATATATAATTATATATATATATATATATATATATATATATATATATATATATATATATATATATATATATATATATACGTCTTTGAGTGAAATTTCCCTCGTTATTTACTCACTTACAATTTTAAATAGAAGGCTACATCATGATATTTTTCCTAATGCCCTCTTACCGGAAACCCGTAGAATCTAAGAGTGCCAAGTGGACTACAAAGGTACACAGGCGCCCGGGTTGCTGCTGCCAACTGCCTAAATGGACAAAACCCGGTCTTATGGGGAGATGTAGGGGTAGGGGGAGTCCATTGACCCCTGTTAAGTGGGGGAGGGGGGAGGGAATCGATAATAAATGGAATTGAGACAGCGAAGCGACAAGAGACCCCGGCAGGCGGACGTCGTAGGCCGGTAGGGGGCTGCCACTGACGAATCACTGCCCCGGTGGCGGGCATCTGTTAGCGTCACCGAAGGGGGCGGGTGGGGAGGGGGGATTTTCCGTCCTTGACAGAGATGATAGCTCATATATATATATATATATATATATATATATATATATATATATATATATATATATATATATATATATATATATATATATGAGAAACTCACAAAGTAGCGCGTGAGTAGAGCAATAGATGCAAAAAATCCCACAGGAAAATGAAAGGCGGATTCCAAGTACTTCCGAACTTGTTTAGTTCATTATCAAGGAATAACGAAAGAGTTTACAAAGCTGGTATATATATATATATATATATATATATATATATATATATATATATATATATATATATATATATATATATATATATATATATATATATATATATATATATATATATATGAGAGAGAGCAGAGTAATGCCCCGCCCATGTACAACGAAAGGGCACAAAATAAAGTCATCAGATTTGTGAATCAATTTAGCCGAATTCCAATTGATCAGGTGACTGTTTTCCGATCAATGGACAAAGAAAGCGTTGCTGCATTCCCCCTCCTAATATTGTATTTATGTTGCGTCAAGCGTACACTTAATGATTTGCTCCTTTGCCCAAACTATTGCTTAAGGCAAACTGAAAAATCGACTGAATAAACCCCTCTTATACTTTTACAGAACTGAAATCCCTCCCGCATATAATTTTAAGAACTCCCCTGTTTTACCGTTTTCTGAGTCCTTTTCCTTGCTTGCCCGCCTTTTGAATAAGTTAAATATTTCTGTTATATTCAAATATCAGTCTACCATGTATAAAATGTTAATTCATAATAATAACAATAGTATAGGGGGGGGGATTATGATGATTATTCAGTTTACCCTAAGCAATACTTTGGGCAAATGGGCAAATCATTAAGTGTACGCTTGACGCAACATAAATACAATATTAGGAGGGGGAATGCAGCAACGCTTTCTTTGTCCATTGATCGGAAAACAGTCACCTGATCAATTGGAATTCGGCTCAATTTATTTACAAATCTGATGACTTTATTCAAAGAAATATTGTTGAATGCTCATTCATTAATTCCTCGCCTAATTATAATATATCTCTTGGCTTCTTTAAACTGAAGCCTGTTATTAAAAGGATTATTTATACCGAACATGGCCATTTAAAATCTTAGCCTTTGATTTATTAATTTAGTTATATTTCTCTGGTTTATTTTAATGTCTTCACAATCGGGTATGTATGTATTTAGTTTAGTGACCTAAATGTCTACATTCTGTGATCACAGTTGGAATTTCCGGAAGTAGACCTTATCTATTTGGTTTTATACTTCATATCCGTCTTTGATAATATTCCTCTGTTTTGTGCCCTTTCGTTGTACATGGGCGGGGAATTACTCTGCTTCCTCTCATATATATATATATATATATATATATATATATATCACAATTCTCCAAATGTCAGCTGCAGCTAACACCCCCTGCAGGAAAAGGAGAAAGAACAAACAACTCGGCCCCCCAAATGACTAAAAAACAGACTCAAAGGACAACAGAAAACTACCACGAAAGATCACAGAATGAACTACATTACAATCAATATAGCTGAAGTATGGACCAATTTTGTATTTATTGCAAAGAAGGTATTGAAGTACAAAAGTACTGGTGTGTTTACTTTGTGGAAGTGTAATAGTAGTGGTTTCCGAGTCAGGGGTATGTAGATATAGATACCCATCGGGAGCAAGATTCCTTGGAAAAGAGAAAATGTGTGTTGTGCTGCGAAGATGGGAGAGGAAAGAAAGCGGCGTTGTAATTGTGTGGTGACAAATGTAAGATCTACCCACCCGAAAATGGGGTGAGAACATCGCGTCCACTCATTGGTAGCCAGATCTCTCCGTGGGCTGACGTTTGCTTCCGTTCATGCCGGGATTCGGAATCGAACCCGGTACCGCGACGTTGGGAGGCCAACTCCGTACCCACTCGGCTAGCAAGAGCGCTAAGGGGCGGGGGGTGGGGGTGTAGTGGAATAGGTAAATATGGCTTCATTAATCTGATCTTCCGAGGTCGAAGAAGTGTAGTTGAGGGTGACGCCCATATTTCATCGGTTCTCATCAGATGAAGGCGAGAGGAACGTGACGGAGGAGGGATCGGCCGCCATCCGAATACAGATGAGAAACTGCGAGGGTAAATCGGCCATCACCTTCTTAAATTCGAGTGTGTGTATGTGTGTGTGTGTGTATGTATTGGCCACTCTGCCCAACTCTTCTGTTTGTTTATAAAGCGTCGTCATTCTGTGATATTTCGTGGTAGTTTTCTGTTGTCCTTTGGGTCTGTTTTTTAGTCATTTGGGGGGATGGAGTTGTTTGCTCTTCTTCTTTTCCTGCAGCTGAGATTTGGAGGGTTCACCTATTCCACCCCAAAGTGGGATGAATTCCCCTCTCCCAAGATTAAATAGAAATATTATTATTATTATACTAACCTTTGTAATAAATGTACCATCTTAATAAATAAATTTACGTCGTACTGATTGTAATGTATTTTTTTATATGAGAGATCAGATTCACCCTAATGAAATATGAGCTCTGGTATGAGTTCCCGCGTGTTAAGGTTCCTTTGTACGAGGATCCGTCAACTGCCCTCACCCTAGTACACTGACCAAATATTCCTATTTTTAAAAGTGGTGAAATTAGTATGGGTGAAAAATATATTGAGGAAATGAAAAACGTAGTAAATTTGATACAAGGGGCCTGGTAGAGGTCAGGCTAATAACGGTTATTCTGACCATATATAACTTTTAACTTATATTGTGTTAGGTAGGTTTGGTTAGTAGCCACTTCATTGTAGTCAGTTTAGCTACAGCCTGGTGGTCGTAACTAGTGCCTACACTAGTTGCTAGATTTGAAGTTTAGTGAGACTGTCGTAGTGATATTTACCACTCCTGGTTAAGTATGCGGTCTAGCATCACGTTTGTGGTTAGGTTCGGGGCATATCGTCTAGTTTCTGGTTACATGGATATTAGGTTTCTGTTATGTTATGTTATTGTTATTTTATGTTAGGTTATGTTAAGTTATGTTATGTTTCGGTGAGATTAATCATTGGTCATTGTTTTTTTAGATCTAACATCTAGTTTTTGGATAGGTGTTTGTTAGATATAACAACAAACCTTCCAAACCATTTACCGAACCTAATCCACACTTAACTAGATACTAGAAAGTAGCTTGCATACTTAACCAGCACCTATTTATCGTTCTCGAGGGAATTGATATTACTATTACTTTTGTTCAGCAATATTTTCTTGTTGGCAGTGTCCCTATTTACGAACAAAATTCACTAATACGTCCTTGAGATGTCCATGGCTTCCTTCGGGCTCTAGCGTTTTGGTTAACGCCACGAGTCGTACTTCCGATACGTCGGGTGAACACTCAAGAGTTTCTCTTCATGTTTGTCAATAAGATCTCGAGAGTTGCCCGCCACTCATTCCCAATAATCCTCTATGTCTACACACACACACACACACACACACACACACATATATATATATATATATATATATATATTACGTGTTTTCACTTCCCCTATCTTCACCAACTTTTTAAGAAACTGTTGAACAAACGTCGCGACGGAATGCCCTCGTTGATTTTCTTTTTTTGGGTGTTAAAAATCTCTAATTTATCTTTTATAATCCTATTTTTTTCCGCTTTAATTGTTTGTCAGCGCCGCACCTTCATTTGGTGATAAATCTCGACCAGAATGAAATCAACATAAAGATGTGTATGACAATCATTAGCGAGTTCGAGGTCACCTATGACCGGTCAGGAAACGGTATTATTTTTGGTTTCCACCAGCCAGCGAGCGTTTAGAACCATTTATGGCTCTAGGGATAGCCACCCATCCCCTAGCACGGTAGTGTGGAATCGACCCCCTTTCACCTCGTTGGGTAGACTGGTGAGTGATGTGTTCTTTGTGCGAATGGGAAGGGGGGGGGGGAGCAGTATTGTAATTGATCATGTGCGTGATGACTTATGTAGATCGAACTGTCTACGCGTATGCACCAAACTCACAGCCCCGCTGCGATTGGCTTGAAATCGAACCCGACACCCAGGTGAGGAAATCCCGCGCCTTGTTTACTAAGGTGCGATAGTTCCTTATTAACCATATGGAAGGTACTAGTGACAGATTAAGGGTAAAAGGAAGGTATGGTTTGACCTGTCCCTACACACTTTTTTCAATTTCATTTATCTTAGAAATATATCCATCTTTAACTCCATTTCGTGGCTAGAGGGACAGTTACCCATTCCTCAAGGAAGAGTGGATATAGAAACACTCTGAGTAGATTCGGTAGACGGAAGAGTAATGTGTCGCATGTTCGCGATGCTTTTTATTAGGTTTGTCTTGTAAATAGAGGGAACTTTCGTTATTCATAAATACTCGTTGTTCTTAATGTTTTTATTCATTGAAAAGAAACTGAATTGAAAAGTGCTTGTATTTCGTTGTATTTCTATTTCCTGTAGGTTAATTTTGCATTTGTTCTCACTTCACGCGCCACTTTGTGAGGTTCTCCCATTCCTGGTGGACTAAATTGGAAACTGGTTGTTAAACAACGGCTCTGTGTTGTTTAGTGAACAAATGAAGACTGTAATTAATTAGGGAATAAACACCATAGATTAGATCGAAAATACCAATGTATGTGAACACCAGGTTGCTTGATAGCTTGTTTTTCAATAAATTATGGCGCTTACAATTCGCCTAACGCAGGCACTCAAATTCGCTTAACTCAGGCACTCAAATTCGCCTAATGGAGGCACTCAAATTCGCCTAACGCAGGCATTCAAATTCGCTTAACTCAGGCACTCAAATTCGCCTAACGCAGGCGCTCAAATTCACCTAACTCAGGCACTCAAACTCGCCTAACGCAGGCACTCAAATTCGCCTAATGGAGGCACTCAAATTCGCCTAACGCAGGCATTCAAATTCGCTTAACTCAGGCACTCAAATTCGCCTAACGGAGGCACTCAACTTCCCCTAACGCATGCACTCAAATTCACCTAACTCATGCACTCAAATTCGCCTAACGCAGGCCTTCAAATTCACCTAACTCAGGCACTCAAACTCGCCTAACGCAGGCACTCAAATTCGCCGAACTCAGGCACTCAAATTCACCTAACTCAGGCACTCAAACTCGCCTAACGCAGGCACTCAAATTGATCCATACTTTCAAGAGACTTAAAGGAATACATTTCGTCTCAGCTCGTTCTTGGGAACTCAAGGATTCTTTAACCCGTTATTCGTAAGTACGAGGATGGTCCATATTTTTTGGGGGGGGAGATTTGCAAAAATTTTGAAATTGCGATTTTTCCCAAATAGAATTTGATCCTTGTTATTTTTCTATCCCATTTATCCTTATTTTCCCAGATTAAATTATATATTCTCCAGATTTTTTAAGAAACTACGTCTATTTTAGAGCTATTTCAAAATCATAATATCGCGATGTCTCGGAAAATAATTTTACAGATCTTTTTTGCCCCCATTAAATCGTTGAATTTTGTAGCATTTGAAATCTAGTCGTTATCAGAAATTATTTTAGCGCTGATTTTCTTTAAATGTCTGTCCTCTCTTAATTAAAGTTGAGAATTTAGGTACGTTTCATTGAATTGCACATCGTATCTCCGGGTTTAATTAAAATAAACCTCTCACAACTTATGTTTATGTCTGTGTATGCATTTGTGTATGTGCATTTTAAAGGTTATGAAGGGGTAAATAAAAGTCTGTTTTCTATTAAAAATCCAAACAAGGTAAAATTTAATGTAACCTTTGCTCAATAATAATAATGATACTAATATTAATAACAATGATAATAATAGAAAGTTAATAACAATAATATGATCTACAATATATTAAATTTATGCATTATTATATCAGAGGTAAGATCGAATTAAATTCCCTATTGTAGGGTGTATTTAGGAAAACTAACACATTTCGCTAAAAATTAAATATCTATAAAATTGGGTTTATTATCTGTAAATCACCCTCTCCCCTTCCTACAGTGATCTATAGGTACTGCTCAATACGTAGAAATTGAAGAAAAACAACAAATGTTTACGTGACAGATTTTTAAGTTTCATAGTACATGTGTCTAATATCAGCCAGAGCACTTAAGAGAGTACTACCAGAACCACCGTTAGAATCTTCAGAACCGAACCCAGAACTTGTCCCACTCTGGTAATCTCCGTCTCCTCTTAGAACCGGATTCCCGTTAGATCTAAGCTCGGTTCTACAGTTCGGTGTGGGAATATAGTCCAATTGAAGATAATCCGATTCAACGTTTCTTATGCCTTGGTAAAAGTTGGGGTGTTCCTGGTTAAACACCCGGTGTCGCTGGTCCCCCTGAATCTCGAGCTGGTACGTAGATTCCAACTCCTGCACAGGGCATGAAGCGTAGTCTTGTGAGGCATAATAGGAGTGTGTACTAGGCGAGGACATGATGAAACCGCTAGAGTAATGTCCACCGTTGAATACTGGTTGTTGCCCGCTTCTCGTGATGCTTTCTGTGAAGGGACCAGTCAGGTAACGGTCAAACTCAGTGCGGTCAATTTCCAAAGATTCTTCCTGGACTACTTCACCATTTGTCGTGTACTGGCCAATGTTGAGCGGATGGACATAAGGCATACACTGGGCCCCATAAGACTCGTAATAAGAATTATTTTGGGAACAAGATAATAGGTTTCTTGAAGAGTAGTTCCCGTGAGTAATTGACCCTGGAACACCATTGGTCATGTAAGGAATGGAGTCTTCGGTTTTGAGTGACACTGAAAATGTTGGGAGAAATGAGTAGATACTTTGAACATAATAATATTAAATTGCTCTATAGTTATATGTTAGGCATCAATATTATGTCGCTATATTGTTTAAGAGTTTCTGATCTATAGTACATGTTCAAATTATTCCTATTTTGTTAACCAAATACTTTTCAATGTCCTGGAGACGTGTACAGTTACCATGAGTACTGGCAGCAAGCTAGAGCATATTTTGTATTATAGGTAAATTGTTCTTAAAACCTTTCGATCCTTAAGATTGCCACTTTTCTGTATCTAATCTATATCTAGGTACTAAGTTACCACAGAGATCTTACGTATGTGGTAAATTAAATGCTAAAAGATCGTATAAAGTTTGATTTTTAGTCGCGTACGACTCTATATCTCACTATGTCGGTCGGTCGGTCCACGTATTGCATTTTTTTGGTAATAACATTGTAACTATTCAGCCGATTCTACGAAATTTAAAAACCTTATGTTGTTTTACATTCTCTTTCGAATGATATAATTACCAAGGTCCTCCAAAGGTTAGCCCTGGAATTATTTGGCAATAACATTATAACTATTCGGCCGATTCTAACGAAATTTGAAACCCTTATGTTGTTTTACATTCTCTTTGGAATGATATAATTACCAAGGTCCTCTCAAGGTTAGCCAGGGAATTATTTTGTTTTGGTAATAACATCATAACTATTCGACCGATTCTAATGAACTTTCAAATCCTTCTGTTGTTTTACATTCTCTTTCAAATGATATAATTACTAAGGTCCCCCAAAGGTTAGCCCTGGAATTATTTGGCAATAACATCATAACTATTCAGCCTATTCTAACGAAATTTGAAACCTTTATGTTGTTTTACATTCTCTTTCGAATGATATAATTACCAAGGTCCTCTCAAGGTTAGCCATGGAATTACTTTGTTTTGGTAATAACATCATAACTATTTGACCGATTCTAACGAACTTTCAAACCCTTATGTTGATTTACATTGTTTTTCGAATCATATGATTGACAATGTCTTCCCAAGGTTAGTCCGGGAATTTTTGAAAGTTTTGAAGGTCGTAAGGTCATAAATCAGAATAAGTGAGAGCACGCGACATTTTGGTCAGCAGACCTTGTTTGAAAACTTACGGCATATTCGTTGATTCGAAGGGTTTTCAAGACTAGCTTGAGAGAAGGCGCCATGTACTTCAGCCTTAATGCAGTACGAAGGATCTTCATTATCGGATTCCTGCTTCACGGCGGTCGGTGTTCCTCTTTGACAAGGTTCTTCCTTGGTAGGACCCTCTCCGGAGAAAGGCGTAGCAATTCTGGTAAAGGAGGTTCTGTAGCTGTATTCCATATGTTCTTCACCTTCACTGCCTGAAACTTGTCCAAAGTTGTCAACGTTAATCGTAGTTTAGTCTCACTCAAGTTGTCAAGCCACGTCTACTTATATGGTTGATTAGTACTTTACGGAGGCAAATTATTTTTTTCTAATTCTAAACTTAAGTTACATTTGTGTATCGATTGAGGGTGATTTGTGGGTGAAAGAAATTGTGGATCCTGTAAAGATGAGACATCTCAAGTTTTTCGACCGTAATATAACCTAATCTAAATAAACATAACCTAATCTGGAATAATCTAGGTTAGTTTAAGTTAGGTTAAGCTCGGTTAGGTTATATTAGGGTCAAAAGTAACTTCAGATACCTCATCTTTACAAGTTCTGAATTATTGTATCGGTGACTAATGTACAGCCTTTAGTTAATTTACCTTCAGAACTTACTAACTTAACATTTTTCACCCTGTACGTATTCTACAAAATTGACAGAATACGGTTACATTACCGTCATCTACAGGAATGGGGAGAAAAGGTTGAACCAAAATGGGAGGAACTCAATTCTGGTTGGTTAGTCAAGTGAGGTACCCATATGTGTTTAGTCTTTTAAACCCACTTACCCCCCCCCCCCTCCTCATTTTCTGGTTAATTCTGGTTGGTTAGTCAAGTGAAGTACCCATATGTGTTTAGTCTTTTAAACCCCCTACCTCCCCTCATTTTCTGGTTAATTCTGGTTGGTTAGTCGAGTGAAGTACCCATATGTGTTTAGTCTTTACAACCCCCCCCCGCCCCATTTTCTGGTTAAAACCACAATCGTGTAAGTTTACCAAAATCTGGAGATATGGCAGGGTTGTAGGAAGAAACAATATTTTGTAGATTTTGGAAAGTATTTGAGAAGCAAGGGGGGGCGGCGGCCCTGTGAAACATCGACATTAGTCGATGAACGGGATTTTTCTCGTCCGCACCATTTGTCGTCAGTCTCCAGTCGTTCACCGGGGAAATCTCTGAAGGTGTGGGACGTTCATTGCTCAAGGAAGATGTACGGCTACCTGGAACCAAAACAGGGAAAATAATGATAATTAAAGAAAGTGATTTGGGTGCTACCATTATGAGAGACCACAAGCAAATGGTATTGAAATAAGCAACTTAAGTTATTGGTCTTAACTTATATACAATTTATTAATTATAGATGACAGGCTATAGAACATTTTTAGGCTCATATAGGAGACTAGATTCACTCGTATTGGGGAACTAGGCACAAAAGACGAGGGAAAAATCACACTAATAATATTATATCAAGGTACTCCACTGGGTGGAATGTATTGCTGATGTCCAGACAGGAAAAGTTATTTCTTTCATTCATTTATTTAAAATCAATAGGAGTATATCCACCGTAAACATTTTGAAGAGCGATTGTCAAAGTGGAGGAGTTGGGAGAAAGTAAAAATGTGTGCAAGTTACGCAACTCGAATAGCCAAAAGAGCCTAACAAATTAGATGTGTATGGCAATTCTCCTATAACTTGTATAGCTGCTAACAGAGGTAGGCTTCATGCTGGATATCAAACCAATGAGATGATAAGGCTCCTCGGTAATCCACCCATCCGCTGATCCATTCAAACCGAACTGAAATATTCTGTTTTCGGGCGACCTCCTCACCCCTTAATCCAAGCACCATCGAGACTTTATTATCTAACACATCACCAATAAACCGAGTGACTCTTTAGACTATCAACCGCGTCCAGCCTATTCCCCTTTAATAGAGATGGGCAAACAGCGGCCCGCGAATCATTTTGATGTGGCCCGCGTGTCATTTCAGATTTCGACGAAATATCGAAAATAAATTAGTGAACATTATGCCAAAATCTCATCTCATTATTTTTTTATGTAAGTGCTACATTCTTAAATCAGTCATTTTCAAATATATTTCATTCGTAAATAAAATAATCTTTAAAAATACGATAATTTATAAAATTCTTATTTTTAATAGCCTCATCTACACGCTCTCTTTCGCTCGTGGAATACCTGGAAGGCTAACGTTGACAGTGATTAGTACTTGGATGGGAGACGCCTGAATCCGGGGTAATGATCACATGATGAATAATTGTAAATCGAGGTTCGGATTCCACGTTAAGCTGCAGGTGCCTACTCCGATTTGAGTCTGGAAACAGTTTAAAAGGGGTGGTAAAACTATACCCCCAAATTCCCCTTAGTTATTAATGTTTACCAATATTTATGACTATGTAGTATAGGCAAACGAATGGACAAAGGTAATTGCAATTAACTTATATGTATTCGAAATTTGCATCAAACTGTTTAAGTGCGTCCCGCAAACCTTTACATTAGCTTCAATGTGGCCTGCAAAGCTTTATATAAGCTTCAAAGTGGCCCGCGAAACTTTACACAAGCTTCAATGTGCTGGTGGTAGCCCTAAAGTTAGTAAAAGTTAGGCTCCTATTATGATATACTGATGATGAAAGCCCTGAATTCACTAAAAAGCACACTCCTTTTGTGGTAGATTGATGATGAAAGCCCTGCATTAAGCGAAAAGGAAACTCTTTTGGGGATAAACTGATGATGGAAGCCCTGCATTAAGCGAAAAGGAAACTCTTTTGGGGATAAACTGATGATGGAAGCCCTGCATTCAGCGAAAAGGAAACTCTTTGCGGATAAACTGATGATGGAAGCCCTCAATTAAGCAAAAAGGAAACTCTTTGGGGATAAACTGATGATGGAAGCCCTGCATTCAGCGAAAAGGGAACTCTTTGGCGGATAAACTAATGATGGAAGCCCTGCATTCAGCGAAAAGGAAACTCTTTGCGGATAAACTGATGATGGAAGCCCTCAATTAAGCAAAAAGGAAACTCTTTGGGGATAAACTGATGATGGAAGCCATGCATTAAGCGAAAAGGAAACTCTTTTGGGGATAAACTGAAGATGGAAGCCCTGCATTCAGCGAAAGAAAACTCATTGGGGGATAAACTAATGATGGAAGCCCAGCATTCACCGAAAAGGAAACTCTTTTGGGGATAAACTGATGATGGAAGCCGGATACTTCCTAAACTAAAGTCGTTCCTTTAATAAAAACTATCCTAGAACGCGAGTCCTCGTCCCAGTAAACCTGGATTCATAATAATGCAATTTAAGAACTGTTGCTATACAGACACACTCAAAGATGTGTCTAGAGACAGGATTGCTAGAACACAACACTACTTTGGCACTGTTCCAGTTAGTAGAGATGAGAGATGGATAAATGCATAAATAAAGGCACTTTGTCCACTAAAACGGCGGATATCGGATTGGTGCTCTTTTATCCGTACGCTGAATTTATTACCTGTCTGTCTATTATATAAGATATATATTTTATTCGTTTCCTGAATAGGGCTTGCATACTAAAGTCAAAAAGGGCTCGGAATCTTTCATTTTTCCTTCAGGTAATTTAATAAAACTCTAGCCCATATATTCTTTAAGGGAAAAAGAGTCCCTGTGAATTTAAAGGATTTATGCCCCTGTTTATTTTATATAATTTAAACGTCGTCATTTTTCCTTTTATTCTTCTTTCATTTTATCTACCTATGTTCTTTTCACGTCACATACCACATACGTGCACTCGACAACTTAACTAACTCTGCTCTGCCACACATATTTGTGCATTCATGCCTAGAGTAGATTTTTCTTCTTATTTTTCAACCCACATAAGATCCTTTGTTAATTTTTAGCATCAATTCCTTTATTCCTTAAGGAAAAGGTGTCCCCTTAGAGTTAAGGGGGGATTTATGCACCCCTGGAATTAATACCATTCAAACCCCTTTTAATGATCATTACTCAAGAAATAAAATGAGAAGACTCCGGAGAGGGGTAGAATTTGATAGCTGCTTTCAAGAGCGCCTTTATAGGTCTCGTTTCATTACCGTCTCCGACGTGATTCGTTGTTTTCCGCTCCATGCACGGGGAGCTCCCGGGTGATGGGTCTGGAGTATGTAAGGAAGACACACTCAGTCCATTCGCTATTAATGGGGGGGACTGGGTGGAAAGGGCTGCTGCGCAAGAGGTAGTGGAGTTATTCAGAACCCTCGAAGACGTCATGCAAATGTGAGTTTGGTTTTGGTGGGTATTGATAAGTGACTTCTTCAGGCTGTTTGTTTGTTGAGGTGGCCCGTGGGTAGCCTGTTGGATAAGAGGCGATGGCTGCGATTGTTGTGGTGGGTGGGAAGAATGTTGAGGTGGTTGTTGCTGTTTCTGTTGTTGTTGGTGTTGCTGATGCTGCTTTCGCCGTCGAGGTCGGTATTTGTAGTCTGGGTGCTCGGCCATGTGCTTTACCCGAAGGCGCTCGGCTTCTTCGACGAATGGCCGACGTTCAGGAATACTCAATTTTTTCCATTTTTTGCCTACAAATGAAAAGTTGATTGATTATTAAAAAACACTGTAAGGGTAATCAGTAAAACATTAATAAATACATATAGAAAACAAATCATTGCTATATGTACACAAGTGTTAATCTATTTATGTATTTTACGTCGAGTTGAGTGCAGTGATTCTAAAAATGATGGCGAAGATTTTCTTTTATCTCAGCTCGTTTTGAAAATTATCATTATTTATACATTTTTGTTACATAGGATAACAAAAGAACTATATTAATTTAATAAAAGTGAAATATATGCCAAATCCTGACATAGAAGTATGCCATGAAAAAATAAATATTTTAAGATTATTTCGCTTCCCCAAGTTGCAAGTCCTGTTTTATTTACCAAGGTCTCCGCCCATTGGGTCCCTAGAAACCTCACACCCCATGATCGACTTCAACGACGTCAAAGTCCACAAGGCCAGAGTTGCACAAGTTGCCCTGCGCGAGTGCGGATTCGAGGAGCTCAACCATCCCCCCTAAAGTCCAGATCTGGCCCCTAGCGACTACTTTTTATTCCACCAGCTCAAGGCTGCACTGCGTGGACGCCGGTTTGGGGACGATGAAGATGTCCAGCTCGCCGTCCAGGAGTGGATTGAACAGCAGTCTGGAGATTTCTGGTTGTCGGGAATTCGAAGCCTCAGGGACAAGTGGCGCATGTGCATTGAAGTCGAGGGTAGTTATATTGAAAAATAATAAAACACTTTTCCTCATATCTCGTTTCCTTATATCCGAATTGCAAAACTTATTGACCGCTCCTCGTATGTGGCTCAGTTCATGATAGCTCTTATGGGGAACAGAAGCGATCTTATCTTCCTCTAGATGTTTGCGTACTCAGAAGATGTTTGATTTTATTTTATAATCTTAAAAATCTTAATTTTAATTAAAAATTTACTCGAAGGAATTAAGAAAGATTAGATGAGAAATGATAAATTTAACGTAAAAATAAATATTTATCGATTGAATTCTTTCATTTATTATATTTATTTAGATAACATATTGAACATACCCATGATAAACAGCCATGATAGTCTCAAATCACTGATGAACACCAGTTTCCTTAATGAAGTTGATCCATATTATAGTGGCAAAAATTGGAGAGATAAGCTATTTCGTTAGAATGGCTTGGGTATGTAGAGTACCGTTCAAAACTAGATACAAAATAATAAAATCTTCTAGAAAATACTAGTTTACTTTCCACAAAAAGTGCATAGAATATTCTTGGAAAATTTCCTCTGATAAGGTACAAGTTTTATTTCGTAGAATAGCGGCTAAAAAAAGGTTATGAAGAAAGAAACGTATTTGAAGAAAGGATGAGTCTAAAACTAGACAACGCTAAATTATGACTTTCAGTTTAATGTAAAAGTTCGTAACGTACAATATATACGGTAATACTATCTAAGGTTTAGTGTAGAGTGATAGTGACGGTATTAATCTTTTCTCAAAATGTCCAGAGCTAAGGTCAACAAATCCTTCAGAAACCAGGTTGTCCAGTAGGAGCCTGAATACATGACCCTGTCTGTCATTCAGATTCAGTGTAATTGGTAAGAAAGTGTGATATTACGCAAAACAAAGCCCCATCAGGATACAGGGTCCGACGAGTCGCCCCCGAAAAAACACTCCCAAGGAGAGTCGTACGAAGTCACGGATGTCGATAAAGGACCGATTTGAGACTGCAACCGGTATTCACGTCACGAAGAGGACATGAGCTTGAATATGCCTCGCCAGATTGCCCAGCGTTGCTTGGTGTAGGTCTTATAGTACGCTCCCATGTTTAGAAACCATTTCATAAGTAAAAATAATAGCGCGGTTAGGTTGGCCTTCGCTACAGAGCATGTCTTATGGCGTGCTGAAAATGGGAAGTGCATTGACCGACGGAGTAAATTTAATTTGTTCGGGTCGGATTGACAGAAGCATGTATAGCGTCGTATGGGTGAAAAATTGAATTCCATATGGAAATAGCAGCGTTATGGTGTGCGGCATATTTTCAAGCCCTGGAGTCTGTTCGGTCGTCCTTTTACTCGGTAAGGTAATCGCTGCGGTGTAGAAGATTCTGCTTCAGGAACATCTGATCTATTCTCTTCGGATATCGTGAGTACATGACCCAGTTTTCATGTGGGAAAATGCCCCGTGCCACAGAGAAAAGACGGTAAAGAAACAGTTCATGGATCCTGACATTACCGACGTGATGAACTGGCCTGCGGGGAACCCTGATATAAACCCTATATAAAACCCATGGACGATACTCGGTGTTGATGGTTATTGGTCGAAATCCGACGAATGTTGAAGACTGGCAAAGTGGAAGAAGAATTAAATAAATTCACGGCCGAAGAATGCGAGTGAATTTCTACCGCTGGACATGTAATGATGGCTAAATTTGACAACGTGATAAAGCAAGAGTGTAACGCAGGAACCAAACACACGCAACAAATCAAATAAAATGCGGTAGCCGAAGCAACAATGCCAACATGTGTAACTAAAGAGTATGTGTGTAACTCAGGAACCTTACGTGTTAGAACAATTCTGATTAACTTCTTACATTATAATTAAGAATTAACTATATTTTTGTAATAAATGTTAGAAATTAAATTGTATTTTTTTCTGCTCCCTTCTACTAAATGGTTTTGAAATATGTCTATTGGAAGTTTGATTCTGTATTTTACCTGCTTGCGCAATGCACACTTTTTATGTCTTTCATCTACTTCATTGCAGAATTTACAATTATAGAAGTAAGTTTATAAAATTTTAAACTTAGATACACAAAAGATAGACAAACGAAATTAAGTTTTCAGAAACTATCTAGCTTTAATACTTCCAGAGATATATTGATTTAAAGGTCGGTTTCCTTTTTTGGTTGGCGACACCTTGTATATATATATATATATATATATATATATATATATATATATATATATATATATATATATATATAACAATTGTTTTTTAATGTAGACATTTTTTCACGGGCAAATTAAAAAAAAGGTAATTTTAAGGTTTTCTTTTGTTAGGCTATTGCAATCACATCATATTGTATTATATATAATTTTAAGGTAATTTCGAAATGGGGTGCTTCGCCCCCATATTCCCCTACTTAATTACGGAGGGGGGGGATTTTTGCCTCCATGTGATTCCTTTTTATGCGATCATTTGAAGAGTGCAGTTTATTCAACACCACCTCTTAATTTAAATGACTTGAGAAATCGCATCACAAATGAAATAAACATCTTAAATGACAGACCAGATGTTATCGAAGAGTGAAGAGGGCGATGCGAGATAGAACCCACATCTGTATAAATAGAAATGGCGGTCATGTCGAATAAGGATATAGGTTTGCAATAAACAATAAAGAAAATGTTAATTGTTATTAGAGATTGATTATTTTGAGATTATTATGAATTATTATTAATTCAATACCAGAGAAATTGTTGTTTCATTGACCAAATTGGGCGTAAATAAGGTTTTAAATACCATTTAATTTAAATACAAGCTGCTTAAATACTAATGATGTTTGCCAGCAAACCCATTTACGGTGTAAGAAGTATTGTTTTCTATATCAAAGAAAACAAATGGTTTACAAATATCTCAATTTATGAAAATGTTATTTCGATTTAAACTGGTATACTTTTTTTGTGATTCACTCTGTTTCATGCATTAACTCAGGCCCGAAGCGTTAATCTAGCTTTGAAAAAAAACGATAGAGTCCTTATAGACATTGGCTCTTTCTGGCACCACTAAATTTGTTATACCTCCTCCAGTTCATTTCACAAACACAAGAGGGATATTTTACTTCACTTTTAACTTTCTGCTTGGCTTAAGACAATTAACAACTAGCAAAGAATCCTCAGTTATCAAGGGCAGAACGAGTATTGAAAGTATCATGCTACATGGTGCTGTCGATTATGAGTACATGAGCAAAATTTTACTATGTATATGGTTGGTTAGGTAAAGGCAATATTAAGAAACACTTACTCCGCTAGAAAAGTCTCCTGGAACTCATTAACCCCCTTAGGAGCTCTTTCTCTAGGATTGGACAACCATCTAGAGGGCTATAAATAGAATAATATTAAGAGAGGAGAGAGGGTGCGCGTTGCCAGGTGTATATTTTTTAGGATAAATAAGGAGGCTAAATTTAGGAAGTTCATTATTATATTATAACTTCTTGGTACCGACGTTTCGAGGAGAAACCCATTATCAAGGATATGAGATTATAAATATATACAAACGTAAGAACTTTTTAGAGAAGTTTTCAGATATTTATAAATTGATTAAATGGGATATGGGAAGTAGCAGATAACCTTATCATTACCTGCCCTGGTAAAGGTAGAGGTGTAATAATAATGAAGAAAGAAGAATATACACAAAAAATGCACATGATTTGGGTTGACCGATCCAAGTTTGCTCCCGTCCAAGAAGACCCGCTGAAACTCTCCCTCCGACTTTAAAACCAAGTCAATAGGCTTCTTCTTTCACTTTCAAAATCCCACGTTCTTGACGAAGAGACCTACAAACAGCTCCACTCTACAGGCTCCACCTACAGCGAACTCTACTGTCTCCTAAAATCCATAAACCTAATGTACCCCTTCGACCTATTCTTGCAACCTATAACCTCTCTAATTATAAAACAGCCAAATTTATTTCCCCACTTATTACCCCACTTGCCACAAACCAATACACTGTCCAAAATTCTTTACACCTAAAGGAAGAAATTACAAAACAAAATTCCGACCTATATATGGCTAGTTTTGACATATCCTCCCTATACACAGTGCTCCATTTTTAGAAACAATTAATATTCTCTTTCCTCAATTCTCTCTTTCACGGTTTGAATGAGAAATAAATAAAGAAAATACTACTTACAGTCTCTCACGAAAACTATTTAATGGAAACTATTTTTTACCAAATAGATGGCCTGGCAATGGGAAGTCCTATTGCCGCCCCTCTCTCAAATCTCTTCATGTTTAACTTAGAAGATGAAGCCGTTGACAAATGCCCCTTACAAATCCCTCCTATATTCTACAGGAGATAAGTAGACGACACCATCGCCCTTTTCCGCTCTAAAAGTTCATCTGGTAAATTCCTACATAAACCAGTTACATCTAAATATTAAATTCACTCAAGAAAAGGAAGACAACAACTCCATTCCTTTCTTAGACCTACTAATAACACGCACAACCGACGGTTTCTCCACTTCCATTCCCCGAAAACCTACACATACGGGCTCTGGACTCCATTTTCCTAGTCATTGTGCCACCAAAATCCAATGAAACTATCTAAGCCTTACTTTCACGCGTTTACAATCTCTTCTCATCATACCTCAATTTCCACAACGAGGTCACTTTCCTCATTCATATTTCCAACAAAACTGATTTCCTTCAAACTTATACCACTGAACTCTTCGAAACTTTATTAATAGAATATTTAAACCGAAAGATCCCTCATACAACGTCCCTAAAGAGATGTGCCAAACTCTCACCCTTTCTTAAAAATTAATTTCTTGCAGCACATTTTATGCCAATTTTTCAAAACACACGCAAAGTACAACATCTTTTCAACATTAAAGACAAAATACCAATGCTGCTTCGATCCTCCATCATATATGAATTCAACTGCTCGAGATATAATCCCGAGGTGTATTTGGGATCGACACGGCGCACACTACATACTTGAATTTGCGCACATTTAGGCATCAGCAACAGAACTGGAGCCCTACTCACTACTCCCGATTTCTCGCCTAAACGAATACACTGCGAAAACAGACATCCACACCATAAACCCAACTTAAATAATTTTTCAATTAGAGATACAGCAAACACCGAAAACCAACTACGTACACTGGAATCTCTTTATATTAGATTTACAAACCCAACTTTAAACTCCGACACAAGCATATTTACACTTTCACTACAACTATAATCACCCAGGAGCTTACACACGCCAAATCCACTACCCCTCCCAAAAACAACAACAACCCATATCATCATCATCATCATCACTAACTCTATAATTTAAGAAGGGGATTTTTTTGAGTATTTGAATAACAATTTCATCTTGGTTTGGTTATGACTTATATTTTTTTATCAAAGTTATTTCTAATAATTCTTTTATAATATCAAAAAACAAAATGGTGAAGTTCAGAAATAGATATAAGTATCGAACTTTCGTGATTTTTTTAGAACCCAAAGAATTACAAATGGTGAAGTTCAGAAAATTTATTTTTATATACTTCTATAACTATATTTTAGCAACGTGATATTTTGAAAGGGGGGGAATTTAGTTTAGAGTTCCTTTTTAAAATTATTATAATTGGCGAAGTTCAGAAAATTTATAAAAATTTAACCATGGCTGCTTTTTTAGATTTTAAATTTTAATCTTAGTAGCGAAGCCATTGCCTAGTTGTTCAAATATTTATATTATTTTCCTTTTTTCACAACGAAGACCCCTAAAATAATTATTCTCAGTTTTAGTTTAAAAAGCAAAAACATATTTCTCATTCCCTAATAGTTTAAAGCCCTGCATTTTTATAATTTTTAAATTTAAAATCTAAAAAGAAGCAGCCATGATTAAATTTGTATAAATTTTCCGAACTTCGCCAATTATAATAATTTTAAAAAGGAACTCTAAACTAAATTCCCCCCCCTTTCAAAATATCACGTTGCTAAAATATAGTTATAGAAGAAGATATATAAAAATAAATTTTCTGAACTTCATCATTTGCAATTCTTTGGGTTCTAAAAAAATCACGAAATTTCGATACTTATATTTATTTCTGAACTTCACAATTTTGTTTTAATAACGAAATGAAAAAGTTAAAGTATTTTTTAATAAAATTTATGTGTATATTTATTTTTTTAATGTACATGGCCTCATCTTTCCTACTTGAACCTAAACATCACATATCGATAAAACTTACGGCCGTATGCTAAGAAAAATGTGAAATGCCCTTTTATCAGATTTAGTGTAGCTTCACAATTATTTATAAATTTATTATATGCAAAAGGCTAAAATTTAAAATACATAAAAACGGCCGTTACTAAAATTTAGATTTTTGCTATCCATCCCAAAGTTTTGTGAAGCATCATCCTCAAAATAACCAGGTAATAAATAGGGCAAAAGTACACGGGTGAGGAAAAAATAGATAGTGGAAAATAATGATCATTCTGCGTTATCCCACGAAATACGACCGTCGCAAACTACCCACCTCCTACATACAACCAACGAGTCATGTGAAAAATAGGGAATTCATCACCTACAGATGTCATTATTCTTGACAAGGGAATTCTTTACAAGGGGCCCTATTCGTGACATAGTAAACTTTAGGTTGCTATTTTGGACATGAGAAGTTATCAAGAACGCTTGCTTAACATAAACGGTATATTTATGGTTGAGTTAGCCAATAGAGGTGTAGTATGGGTCTTTTCCTAGTAGATACTAGTTATTTACTATCATATATGGGCATATAGAAGAAGTTGAACAGAGAGAACAATAAGCACTTTTGTCACTAATCGAAGAACTGGTGAGAGATGAATGGCGAGCCAACAGAAAACTAGCCAAACATCCAAATTACCATTTCACAGAACCTTCAACCACTCTTTGCATTTCATTAACTTACATACAGATATTCGTATACAACATATTAAATCGTTTTGGGAAATACATGAGGAAAAAAAGAACAACATACCAGGGTGCAAAGAGAAATTTCTTCCAGGTTGTTTACAGCAGATCATTTGGATGGAAAGAAATAAGGTAAACTGGAATATTAATTTCTTTAACGAATTTGCCAGTCAAATTCATTTTAAATAAATTAATATGCTGTCCATTTTAATTAAATTGAAGATAACATGTTTAATTTTTTCCTTTATATCAAAGATGGGCAACTTACGCCCAGCGCGTCGGTTCCGGCCTGTAATTCGAATTATCCGGCCCGCGTGTCGGGTCAGGCCCATAACCTGAAATCATATGGCCCGCAAGCGAGTTTTTTTTTTCAGGTCTTTCGTCATCGAGAAATCTAGAATAAAAGACCATCGACTCTCTTATTTTTTTTAATGAACGGTGTTAAAAGCCAGTATGTGTCTGCATATGTGTTTACAAATTGCAAAAAATGTAATCTCCAAAACAAGACAAGTTTAGAATAATAATAATATATTTTACTTAGGAATTATTTGCTAATTTTATCAGTTCAGATATTCCATAGCTCCCATTTTCTATATGCGACACAATGGATGACAACAGATGTTGGCCCGCTTGACGATGGTTGTGGCCCGCCTTCCGCTTACAGACATAATCCCTGGCTCCTATGCTGTTCAAAGCTGCTGTTTCTGCTTTACATGATATTTATATTGGGGATCGCTGTTCTTGACAAGATCCCTACCAACTTATGGGCTACTGCATGGCCCAATGGAAACACCGCTTTCAGTTATGGCAAGTAAAGACACATCTCGTGGTTATATATATATATATATATATATATATATATATATATATATATATATATATATATATATATATATATATAAGTAATTAGGTAAAATGCCATGTTGTATGCAGGTTCTATTGTAGTCCACAGCTGTGGCAGCGTTATTAATTTTAACTTGTATTTTCTTAATATTTCTTACAAGTTTTTTAACGGGGTCTTCGAGGCGAGAAAAAACATCCGCGAATGACATACTTTATTCCTAGACGTCTTTCGACCATGTTAGGTCATCTTCTGGGAATGAACAGAAATGAAATTATTTTGTTCATTCCCTGAAGAGAAAATATTATAATAATGGTATATATAAACAATAAAAGATAAAGGACCGCCTCTAAGACAAGAAATCACCAAAGAGGAAGTAGGAGAGGGACAGGTAAATATACCCTTATTATAATATTTTTCTTGTAGTTATCGCGAACCTCACGTGCTACTTTGTGAGTTATTTATTTCATATATATATATATATATATATATATATATATATATATATATATATATATATATATATATATCCAACTTCACCGCAGGAAAGAGAAAACGGAATAATTTTTCTTCCGAAATAGTTATTTCTTACTTCGAAAAAATCTGAGCTGGAGTGGGATTCGAACCATGCACATTGAGGCAGCGAGCAACCGCTTTGATCTTAATTAAACCGCCCTTTATATATATGGCCTTGAAGGTTAGGATACTTGCTTGACGTGTTATTCAGTATTTTTTATTTACTCATTTATAATTGAGAAAACTGTAGTTTTTGATGACACGGCTTCACTCTTTAAAGATCAACGGATTTTAGACAAATTAACATTTTTGCATTGTTTAAATCGCAGTTCGCCTTTCCTTTAAGCGAAAACCAAACAATGGTATTTTGAGTTAGGGAGGGGGATTGAGACTCACTATGCTTTGGCTATGAGGTAGATTCCAAACCTAGTCTGCAGTAGGAGTACATAACGGGGACTAAATACTCTGATGATTACTACATGCTTATATATGTGGGTTGAATATGTTAAATACACAACGAGGCAAATAGGATTATTCTAAAAGGCAGTGCGACCTCAGCCCCAATATCAATAAGAGGTTTTACTTTTATAGGGGAGTTTCCACCCCCCTATCAAGCCCGAAAACCGAGTCTCTTTTTTTTGACGCTTAGGATAAATAACTTACACATTACATTTCTACCAACATCACCACGAAAGAAAGATTCTCCTCAGGGAAGGATAGCCAGAATTGTTTTATGACGGTTAGCTGCACATCCTGTGGGCCTCATTCCGAAGGACAACCTTCGGTCAGCATCCAAATTTCACCCACATCCATCAATTCTTTTTTTTCCTTCATACTTTTTTTCCATTTAACCGGAAATATTATTTGACCGAAAACTCACAAAAAAGGACATTATTAATGTGCAGTGGTAAAATGCGACATGGTTCATACACACATAGAGAAAAGCATACAAAAACAGGGTAATGTATTTCGTTTATGGTCTCTGCGGGTTATTTCAAAACATGTATCATTCTACAAGATGTCACTAAAGTCTAGACACATAGGAAATATGAGAATGGTCTCCTCGTTCATCAGAAATTATCCTCCCTGACTTTTAGCGGGGTAGGATAGAGGAGAAGGAGTGCTCAATTGCCCTCCCCCCCTCCCCTTCCCGTTCACCAGACCTGACCCCCTTGACTTCTTTTTCCGGTGTACTCATTAGTCTCCTCGATCAGTAGATCTTGCCTCCTTTGTAAAGTGCCGCGAACCACACCGGCGGCATCTTCCCCCCATTCAAAGCCACGATGCCAAGCATCACCACGGAGGCTGGATGCTTGATCGTGGACACATAGCGGACTGCGGAGACGTCTTGGTTAAAGCTTACCCCGCGGTCGTTCTGGTTGTTGATGACCGAATCGACCATGAAAGTTTTTGATCAGACAAAATGAGAATTCGATTGCCATGACTCGTAAAGTCGTTGAGAAAGCGCTGACAGCACTCACGACGTTGTTCTCGGATTCGGTCGGTGAACAGAAGCCTTTTCACGCACCTCAAGCTCTTCTCGCGTGCGGTCGGTGAATAGAGGCCTTTTCACGCACATCAAGCTCTTCTCGCGTACGGTCGGTGAACAGAGGCCTTTTCACGCACCTTAAGCTCTTCTTGCGTACGGTCGGTGAATAGAGGCCTTTTCACGCACCTCAAACTCTTCTCGCGTACGGTCGATGAACAGAGGCCTTTTCACGCACCTCAAGCTCTTCTCGCGTGCAGTCGGTGAACAGAGGCCTTTTCACGCACCTAAAACTATTCTCACGTACGGTCGGTGAACAGAGGCCGTTCCCGCACCTCAAGCTCTTCTCGCGTACTGTCGGTGAACAGAGGCCTTTTCACGCACCTCAAGCTCTTCTCGCGTGCAGTCAGTGAACAGAGGCATTTTCACGCACATCAAGCTCTTCTCGCGTACGGTCGGTGAACAGAGGCCTTTTCACGCACCTCAAGCTCTTCTCGCGTACGGTCGGTGAATAGAGGCCTTTTCACGCACCTCAAACTCTTCTCGCGTACGGTCGATGAACAGAGGCCTTTTCACGCACCTCAAGCTCTTCTTGCGTGCGGTCGGTGAACAGAGGCCTTTTTACGCACCTCAAACTCTTCTCGCGTACGATCGGTGAACAGAGGCCGTTCCCGCACCTCAAGCTCTTCTCGCGTACGGTCGGTGAACAGAGGCCTTTTCACGCACCTCAAACTCTTCTCGCGTGCGGTCAGTGAACAGAGGCATTTTCACGCACATCAAGCTCTTCTTGCGTACGGTCGGTAAACAGAGGTTTTTTTACGCACCTCAAGCTCTTCTCGCGTGCGGTCAGTGAACAGAGGCCTTTTCACGCACCTTAAACTCTTCTCGCGTACGGTCAGTGAACAGAGGCCTTGTTACGCACCTTAAACTCTTCTCGCGTACGGTCAGTGAACAGAGGCCTTGTTACGCACCTCAAACTCTCCTCGTGTATGGTCGGTGAACAGAGGCCTTTTCACGCCTTTTAAGCTCTTCTCGTGTGCGGTCGGTGAACAGAAGCCTTTTCACGCACACCAAACTCTTCTAGCGTACGGTCGGTGAACAGAGGCCTTTTCACGCCCCCCAAGCTCTTCTCGCGTACGGTCGGTGAACAGAGGCCTTTTCACGCACCTCAAACTCTTCTCGCGTACGGTCGGTAAACAGAGGCCGTTCCCGCACCTCAAGCTCTTCTCGCGTACGGTCGGTGAACAGAGGCCTTTTCACGCACCTTAAGCTCTTCTCGCGTACGGTCGGTGAACAGAGGCCTTTTCACGCACCTCAAACTCTTCTCGCGTACAGTCGGTGAATAGAGGCTTTTTCACGCACCTCAAGCTCTTCTCGCGTACGGTCAGTGAACAGAGGCCGTTCCCGCAACTCAAGCTCTTCTCCTGCGTACGGTCGGTGAACAGAGGCCTTTTCATGCACCTTAAGCTCTTCTCGCGTGCGGTCGGTGAACAGAGGCCTTTTCACGCACCTTAAGCTCTTCTGGCGTACGGTCTGTGAACAAAGGCCTTTTAACGCACCTCAAGCTCTTCTCGCGTGCGGTCGGTGAACAGAGGCCTTTTCACGCACCTTAAGCTCTTCTCACGTACGGTCGGTGAATAGAGGCCTTTTCACGCACCTCAAACTCTTCTCGCGTACGGTCGGTGAACAGTGGCCTTTTCACGTACCTCAAGCTCTTCTCCCGTGCGGTCGCTGAACAGAAGCCTTTTCACGCACCTTAAGCTGTTCTTGCGTACGGATGTGAACAGAGGCCTTTTCACGCACTTCAAGCTCTTCTCGCGTACGGTCGGTGAAGAGAGGCCGTTCACGCACCTCAATCTCTTCTCGCGTGCGGTCGGTGAAGAGAGGCCTTTTCACGCACCTTAAGCTCTTCTCGCGTACGGTCGGTGAACAGAGGCCTTTTCACGCACCTCAAACTCTTCTCGCGTACAGTCGGTGAATAGAGGCCTTTTCACGCACCTCAAGCTCTTCTCGCGTACGGTCAGTGAACAGAGGCCGTTCCCGCAACTCAAGCTCTTCTCCTGCGTACGGTCGGTGAACAGAGGCCTTTTCATGCACCTTAAGCTCTTCTCGCGTGCGGTCGGTGAACAGAGGCCTTTTCACGCACCTTAAGCTCTTCTGGCGTACGGTCTGTGAACAAAGGCCTTTTCACGCACCTCAAGCTCTTCTCGCGTGCGGTCGGTGAACAGAGGCCTTTTCACGCACCTCAAGCTCTTCTCACGTACGGTCGGTGAATAGAGGCCTTTTTACGCACTTCAAACTCTTCTCGCGTACGGTCGGTGAACAGTGGCCTTTTCACGTACCTCAAGCTCTTCTCCCGTGCGGTCGCTGAACAAAGGCCTTTTCACGCACCTTAAGCTGTTCTTGCGTACGGATGTGAACAGAGGCCTTTTCACGCACTTCAAGCTCTTCTCGCGTACGGTCGGTGAAGAGAGGCCGTTCACGCACCTCAATCTCTTCTCGCGTGCGGTCGGTGAACAGAGGCCTTTTCACGCACCTTAAGCTGTTCTTGCGTACGGTCGGTGAACAGAGGCCTTTTCACGCACCTCAAGCTCTTCTTGCGTACGGTCGGTGAAGAGAGGCCGTTCACGCACCTCAATCTCTTCTCGCGTGCGGTCGGTGAACAGAGGCCTTTTCACGCACCTTAAGCTGTTCTTGCGTACGGTCGGTGAACAGAGGCCTTTTCACGCACCTCAAGCTCTTCTTGCGTACGGTCGGTGAAGAGAGGCCGTTCACGCACCTCAAGCTCTTCTCGCTCACTTCCTTGAGGGCCTTGGACACCGGAGATACCGAGAGGATCTTCTTCGCGAGCGGAGTCAGTTTGAGATTCGAAACACTTTCGAAAATCCTTTTTTTCACAGCCAAATGGTTGATAACTTGATGCCTGCCCGAACGAGGTCGATCTTTAAGGTCTCCCCCGTTTCCGAGACTCTATGGACGGTCATACGGTTGACGGTAAACCGCTTCGCGATGTTATACTTGTTGTGACCCATGCGCGGGAAAGTAGAGATCTCAATTCGTTTGACTTCCCTTTGGCACACGTTGCAAAAGACGTTTTAATGACACGTGGTTGAAAAGAAGAATTTTAAGCTTTTTTGACAGAACTTTTTCTGTCACACACGAAAACCTCTCGAAAGATTATAAAAAAAATTACGAGTGTAACAGAACTTTTGCGAAACCTGCAAATTGAATGCTCAAATTGACGGAAAGTTTGGAGTTAATGCATTGGATTGATCAGAGGAATCTCGCAAAGCGCATCGAACTTGCATCAGAATTTAGGAAATCTAATTGAAGATATTAATTATTAATATTTAATTAAATGAAATCTTAATTTTATTTATTGTATATATATATATATATATATATATATATATATATATATATATATATATATATATATATATATATATATATATATATATATCATCATAACTAATTCTATAATTTAAGAACGGGATTTTTTGGGAGTATTTGAATAATAATTTCATCTTAGTTTGGTTATGACTTATGTTTTTTATCAAGGTTATTTCTAATAATTCTTTTATTATATCAAAAACAAAATGGTGAAGTTCAGAAATAAATATAAGTAACGAAATTTTGTGAAATTTTAAAACTGAAAGAATTACAAATGGTGAAGTTCATAAAATTTATTTTTATATATCTTCTTCTATAACTCTTTTTTAGCAACGTGATATTTTGAAAGGGGGAAATTGAGTTTAGAGTTCCTTTTTAAAATTATTATAATTGGCGAAGTTCATAAAATTTATAAAAGTTTAACCATAATTTAACCATGGCTGCTTTTTTTTAGATTTTAAACTTTAATCTTAGTAGCGAAGCGCAAGCTCCCGCCGTGTGAGGGGGGGGGGGAGTGGCGAAGCCATTACCTGGTATATATATAAGAGAAAACTAAGAGACGCTTAGCCTACCTACAATGAAAGGATACAAAGCATAATGGGCGTGAAATAAAGAAATAAATAATCAGGGGGATTAAAAGCAGGTACAAAAGGGTAAAGACATATAAAGAGAGGAAGTGTGTATGAAATGTAGAAATATAAGCCACATAACTATGACTATGAATACATACATATGTAATTATAAATACATTGTTCAATAAAAAAAAGAACTTCAACAAATTTAATAAATCAAAAGGCTAAGATTTAAAATGGAAAATTTCGTTTAAAATAAGCTATTTAATGGCAGGGGCCAGTTTAAAGAGACCGGGGGATATATTGAAATTAGGAAAGGAATTGATGAAGGATCATTCAACAATATTTCTTATAACTTGGTTATCTGAGTTCTAAATAAACTTAGCCGAATTCCAATTGATAGGATAACCATGTTCATATAAGAGATCAAAGAAAGCACTATTGCTTTCAACTCTTCTAATAATGTATTTGTGTTGGGACAAACCAACATTTAATGATTTTCCAGTTTGCCCAAAGTAGTGCTTGTGGCAAACTCCACAATCAACATAATAAAGTCCCCCTATATTTTGGCTATTATTTTGAATTATAGTTTTGTACATAATAGACTTATACTTAAATATGACTGAAATAGTTAAACATTTCAAGAGACGGCAAGGAAAAGGCCTCAGAAAACGGTAAAACAAGGGAATTCTTAAAATTGAATGTGGGAGGTGATTTCAATTCTGTAAAAGGTCTCTTTTGCTGAATCTAATACATGGTAAGAAAATTGTGAGGGTAACAAAGATCTTTGAAGTTTTAATACCCAAGAATTCCGGGCTGGCGACTTGCAACCCTCGGAGAAACAATCAAGTAAGTACCGAACTTTTGACTTTATCACTATGACCAGTTTAAAAATATATGTAAGAACCAGCGTTAGTAGGCTTTCGATAGACAGAAAATTTAAACCCATAAGAATTCCTGTGAATCAGTATATCTAAAAACGGGAGGACACCATTTTTCTCAAGTTCTAGGGTAAATTTAATTGAGGGAACCAAAGAATTAAGCTCAGTGAGAAAACCATTGATATTTTTAGAAGTAGGCCACAAACATATGATATCATCTATGTATCTAAACCAAGCAATGCGAAAATTGATAATAGTGGGGAGGAAGGTAGTTTAAAAAAAACTCGATATATAAATTAGAGAGGAAAGAAGATAAACAATTTTCCATAGCTAAACCACACTTCTGAAGGTAAAATCTTCCATTACAAGAAAACATATTCTTTTGTGCACATGGAGATGATATTCCTTTGCCTGTTAATACTTTTATTGATCTCATTTGCCTTTTAATTTTTTTTGCCTCGTTTGCATGCTTTTACGCGATTCTTTTATGTGTAATCTCTATAATTTATCTTATTTACCCTAATTATCTTTAGTATTGGCACACATTACTATTATTTTTTAACTCTTTTATCTTTTTCTTTGTACACATATAAATATATTATTATTTAAGTTTTGTGATTTGTGAGGTAATCGTTGGTATTTTCTTTATTAAGTAAAGATTGGGTTAACGTCTACAAGGAAGCAAAGTCTACTACTCGTGAACCTAGATCTACTGAATAGTGAGCTGCGTCTATTTCGTGGCACGTCTAAATTCCTGTTTAGGGTTCATATGATTTTTTCCTCGACCATTACCTAGGTTTTCTCACCGATTTCTGGACGATATGATTTAGCACGACCATCTCTATTTTCTATAAATCTCTTTTTGCGTGACGTAGTTTATTCTCTTCACACCCACTATAATTAGAGAGCCCTTATTCTCGAGCCTCTGCATCTGTTTGTTAAAAGTAGTACTTGCCGCACGCATTGCCACCCTAGGGTATATCAGTTTAGCTCAAATAAGACCCGTCAATAATTCCTGGATGCTTGGGGCGCAAAGTTTGCTGAACATATGTCCAAGTTCGAGGTTCTTTGTGTCTGAAGAGTCCGAGGAGGCCGTGGTCTCTGTCGTTTTGACCTTGTTGTTCTACCCCCTTTGGATTTTGTATCTGCTTTCTTTAGGGCTTTCGCTTCCCTATTTTTCTTGCCTCAATCCTTGGGTTCGGTGTTTTCGTTGTTTGTCCTTCCATGTTGGTGCCTTTGTCTTTCGCTTCCATTTTTTTCCTTGTATTAATCCTTGAGTTTGGTCTTGTTGTTGTTTGTCCTTCCGTTGATGGTACCTTTGTCATCGCCGTTGTGGGTTTCTATCTCATAATTTGGAACAATTTATAGCTGATAAGGAGTTATGTGGAAACTACACTTCACTCATACCATTGTTTGCTGGTTGAGCTCAAGAGCCAATATTCTCAATGGCTCGTCAGGTTAACAATCGTGGGCATAAAAAATTACTGGTTAAAATCTTCGTCAAGTTCTCGTTTTGTATTTTTAGGTACATCCTTTTGGACTCGTTTTCAGTGAAGTCTGCTTTGACACCCTGGGCGTACGTAGCGTTTGTCCGTCTGGTATTCTCCTGTTTTTCTATTGCGCCTTCTTTTTCATGGGGCGGGCCATTGCCGTTTATCGGTGGTCAGGAATCCAGGCAGGCATCATTCGAAGGTGTTCCTGTAGTCTCTCCAATTATAACCCTACTCACTGCATTTAGAACAGCTCTTATTTGCGGCCTTACAGTCCTTGGTAGCATGGTCGTCTCTTTAATATTATCGGAAGCAGAATTAGATGGGGGTATATTTGTCCCTTTCAATTTTCTTCTCACTGAATTTATAACAGCAGCCCGCACTCGTTCACCACCTTCTGACCATAGAAAGCTCAGCGAAAACTACTTTGAACACATGCAAGTAATCACCGTTCTCTCGCTTGTTCCTTAACTTAATTAGTTCAACTACCTTGACCAACTTCTGGTTTCTTACTAACTCGTCTCTGATTTCTTACCTGGTGTTTGGTCCAATCCACGGATCTAGTTTTCTGAAGACAAAACTCATGAATGCCAAGAATTGTGGGGAGATGGTCGGCTGTAGGCAAATTTACTGTAGGGATTCTACGGCTTCTTCTTCCGTGATGGACAAAATAGTGTTGTATTCGCGTGTTATTTTCTTCACAGTGTGGCCCTTCGTTAGATGTTCTTCACCCTTCTTCTCCTTTTACGCTTAGCCTTGAGTCATATTTTGTGTAAATGTGTAAATTAGGTAACTCACACACTTTATGGGGGTTATGAACTAATCGCCAATATAACAGATTCACGTATCGATTACACCCCGGGTTCATGCTCTCCCATGTATGGAATGGTTGAGGTGATGAATGATAAACTCGGGGAGGGGACGATGGGAGGTCAAACTACATTACGGTAGGCAAGGTGGTTTAGAGCTGGAATTATACGTTTACCGTGGCTCTCTACTGCCATATGATGACCGCTTCACCCATCCGTAACCGCTTCCAATCACTCTCACATAGAAAAATGGTAGTGTTATTGTTGAGCATTTTTGAGTGAGAATTTTCCTATGCTATGAGGTATGTCGTTTAATTATTCCACGATAAACGTGTCACTCCAGTCCGAAACCATTGTATCCGACACCCGTAGATTGGACCGTAGTGCAACTAGATTCTTTCTCCCCTGCCTCCTTTAGTGATGTTGATTCCTTTTCCTAACATATGTTTTACTCTTGACTTTTGGAAATATAAACTTAACTAAATTTTTGTAATCGATATCCTCATCTGATTACTTGCTTCAGAATAGAAGATAACTTCATTTTTGTAATCGAAATCCTCATCTGATTACTCGCTTCAGAATAGAAGATAACTTCATTTTTGTAATCGAAATCCTCATCTGATTACTCGCTTCAGAATAGAAGATAACTTCATTTTTGTAATCGAAATCCTCATCTGATTACTCGCTTCAGATTAGAAGATAACTTCATTTTTGTAATCGATATTCTCATCTGATTACTCGCTTCAGATTAGAAGATAGCTTCATTTTTGTAATCGATATCCTCATCTGAATACTCGCTTCAGATTAGAAGATAACTTCATTTTTGAAATCGATATCCTCATCTGAATACTCGCTTCAGATTAGAAGATAACTTCATTTTTGTAATCGATATCCTCATCTGATTACTCGCTTCAGATTAGAAGATAACTTCATTTTTGTAATCGATATTCTCATCTGATTACTTGCTTCAGATTAGAAGATAACTTCATTTTTGTAATCGAAATCCTCATCTGATTACTCGCTTCAGATTAGAAGATAACTCAAATTTTGTAATCGATGCCCTTCACTGATTGGTTAAAACTTAAGCATTTATTTTCATTCATTTTAGTATAATTAGTTAAACTATAAGCTATAAATAGCAAAATAAAAGTCACTCGGCAAAGACCACAGGGGACTTACAACGGTCTCGGTGTATGCTGGAAGCAGTATCAATTCCTAAACTCCTGAAGGGTAAGCACCCAGGGTGTTGGTAGTCAACTTGACCACTACCAATCAAAAAGTCCCGCCTGGGTCAATTTAACCATTCGCCCATCGTTTCATCCATAGTAGTAATCTCCTAACGGAGGGTAAATATCAAAGGAGCGGGGGAAATTTTCCATTAAACTTGAGTAAAATAAAATAACGAACATTTTTTCCCAAGCAAATTATAAACAGATTATCATAGATTTTCCAATCAAGACATCACAGGAAGATGAACATAAGCAGTAGGACGTCACGTCACTCCGAATGCCTAATAAACGATAGAGAATGAGCGAAGAGGGTAGTCCAGGTAAAGGTTTTCGAGGGAAATAAACAGCATGCAGGGAAAACAACGCTGCAAACAAAATATAGAGAAATCTGCGTCGTAGTATGGCAACTGAAAAGGCAACACAACGGATATATTGCCTTATACAACACCGATAAAGACATCGATAACCTTCTCACCGAAAACGCAACCCCCAAAAATATTAAAGAAGATTGGACTCGCATCCCTGAACGACATCAGCCGGGACTACCAAAAGATTGGTGATCTAGGGGCACCTCGATCCTTGGATAAGTGGTCACACAGCAGAAAAAAGAAGAAGAACATAATCAAACATGGGCAAAGGTTGACTAACTTATCAAAATTTTTAAAAAAGTCAGGAAACGAGCTCCTACATGTATTCCAACTATTCTTTAGAGATGGAAATGGCCACAGAAACATCGGAACATGACTACTCACCTTTTACAGAAGGATTGCTCTAGATCAGATAGATAGAGAAACCTTCATCTCTATCCGGGTGTGCTTTAAATGTTACGCACTAAAACAGTACATAACAAATTAGTGTACCTCCTAACTAAAGAGGTGTTCTGAGTGCGCTAGCCTCGAACGCAGGCGGTCGGAATGCAAAACCACAACGTAAAAATGGCTTAGCTGCGGAAACCGGACCGCACGCTCTCGATGTCGTGCCCAATTAATAAGCAAATTATTAAAGCCAATAATACAAAAATAGAATAACAAAAATGAAGAGAACCACTTATGCTGTAGCAATGAGGACCATAACCCCCCAAAAGACTGTGGTAAATATCAAAGGCAATATAAGACCAGAACTCATATTGGGCATTTTATATGCTCATTTCGTGAATATGGCAAAACGTCGATTCTACGTATAAGAACTTAACAAAATCCGAACTAAAAACGGCCTAAACCCGATGTGGTTCCCAGAGAACCCACCATCCATCCAACTGTACATAATTTCAATGACCTCCGAACAAGAAAATACAAACCAACAAACATGAATTCAAGAAACCTCGACACAGGAAGAAACAAACAAACTACGAAGAAAAAACAAGCGAAAGGTGCCACAATGTCCACATAAAATAAATCCAAAGTCAGGGAAACAATCAAACAAATCGGTGAACAACTCGATCCAAAAAAACTGCAAAAGAGGAAAAACAACACATAAAGATTTAGCATTAACATCTACGCGATCCAAACTTAATCATTTCAGACATTTGCCAAATAAAGAAAAATAATCGAAGGTATAGTAAAAGAAAAATTTAAATAGGATAACGACTCTGAAAAGATAAGACCAAAGTCAATAATACATTGAAGCAAGGACTTTTGAAATTAGCTTAGCTTAGTTAAGTCCATCGAGGTCAATGATGACGGATGTCCTCAGGGCGGTCTCTGACCTTGGTCAGGGTCGGTTTGCTGAGGACATCAAACCTGCACTAGATTTAAACGAGGAAGAAGTCGTGCTCACTTCAGACCCGTATCTTAACCAGGGGAAGAAGATTCCTGGTGGCAGGAGAGGACTCAAGACGACCAGGCGTCATCTTCGGCTGCAGGGGGCTGCCGAGACACCGGTCTAATGGTGCTTGCCTATAGTGGCCCCCAGTCATGGTTTTATTATCGAGGTTATCCTTCCTTTAGGCTTCACCTAAACAGGTAGCCCTACAAGGAAGCAGGAGGTTGTTGGGGGCTGCCGAGTCTTCGGTCTGTCGAAGGTCGCCTAGCGCCTGCCCCCACTGCGAGGCACGCACTTGCCTAGAACCGGACGTGTGAAAATCCTTCGTCGGGTGTCACTATGGTTTGTGTGATGGAACTAGAGTACTTTTGGTGAGTACCAATGGTTCTTACATTATTTTTTATTAAGCTTTACCTTAAGTAACGACCAATTTAGAAAAGGTCAGCTCAGTTCAAATAAAATCACAGCAAGACGGAACGTAGATGTCTGGAACACGAAAATATTAATATACAGCAACATAATAAGGAACATAAACATAGACACAATTATAATTACATAACACGAAGTTAACTTGCAAGTAGACTACATTAAAATCCCAAATTATAACATAATAACCACGAATCCTTCCCAAAAACGATACCAAGGAACGACAATAGAGATCAAAAAACGACTAGTGTTCTCCGAAATCAAAGATTTAGCGGAGTCATACATAGCTACTAAGCTGAAAATAACCACAAGAGACCAAGTAATAGCTGAAACATATCACCCCCTTCCCCGGTGCTTTTATCCCCCGGCTACCAACTTTATCAGGATCTTTCTCCGCCAATTTAAACACAAGATGTAGAAAAATGGGGATACACAACTTTCTTCAACGGCGTAAAACCCTAGAACTTCTCGTGAGAAGAAACGGTCCACAAAGAAAGCCCTAACTTCTCAACATTCTTAACCGAGTGGTCCTAAACCATACCATATATTATTTTACCAATCCTGAACTTCATTGTTTAACCACCACACTACTGATAGTCACGGAACCCCTCGTACCATATCGAATTTATCACAGCTCCACCTCTCACATCTAAATAAAAGTACCCCGAAGAAAATCATTGCACACAACTAATTGGGATGCATCTCAAAAACTACCACATCGAAACCATTTACATCAACCTCAAAGAAGAAATAGATTCCCACCTTGAGAACATTAAAAAACCGATAAGATCAGACACCATCCATGCATTCAATACAAAATAGAGAACCATCACAGCAACGAAATTGAACAATGAAATTAAAGCAAAAAAAGCGACAATAACAATCTTGTCCATGAAGTCCAAGAACAAGAAAATATCAGGGAAAGATGCGTACGTCTAAGAAATTTGAGAACCCAAGTAAGTAATTGAATCAAAGCCAAAATGAACGTAACTTGGAATGAACGAATTGCAAAAATTAACATCGACGTAGACTCCAGAAGATTTTGGAATCAATATAGAAAACTAAGAGATGGCAAAACAAAGCAAATAATGGAACTAAAAGAGGAGAGGACATGATAACCAACTATAGCGAGATCAAAGAACGATTCTGGACACACTGGTAAAAGATCTTTATCATCACTCCCAAAATTACTTCATCACAGAAATAGACCGTTAAAAAATGAGAGAAAAGCAAAACAACAAATTAACCAACAAAACCGAAAAGCTCACATAAGAACATTATGAAAACAAAGGGTCGAATGTTGAACTAAAAGAAACCTAAAACAAACAAAGGGAAAATAACCTCAAGAAAAAACAAAAAACTCGAAAACAAAGGCTCATATGCTGTAAATAAAAATAATATAACCACAATGTAAAGCAAGAGAGTTGCCCAGGCAACCTGGCACATATCACCATCGCCCTCATTCAAAATCACTTATCACAATCAAAACCTCTCCTCATTCAAATCATAAACACCACTCATCCTACACTTACACAATATTTTCTACCTTTTTCTATATCTCTCCCACACTTTCACCTCTTATTTTATATCTCTATCCCTATTCCTGAGCTCACACCTTACTCACAGGTATAGGAAAAATGCCGTGAGCAAAGGAATACAGGAAGGCCTTTTACACTAAAAGAATTCACTATAGTTCTAAAAAATCATTCAAACAGAATACTCTACGAATAAGCGGGAATGCGAAGCTCTACGTACAAAACACACCGAACAATATAAACATAACAATTTTAAAAATCTTCAACGCATGTCTAAATATAGGATACTTTCCATTCGCGTTGATCTTCCTATACAAAACCCAGCAAACCCCCAAATCATATCGAAATCTACCGCTAGATCTCACTGTTGAACTTTATCAGAAGTCTCTTCGAAAAACTCTTAAATCAAAGATTAAGAAACCACTTAGAGAATAACGATATGCAGAACCCACATCATGCGTTCCGAAAGCAACAGGGAATGGAAACATCCCTGGCACTCATAACCGAAAAAATCGCGGTAAAATTAGCAAGAGTGGACTTGGCACTTTGGGATGCTGCTAAAGCCTTCGACAAAGTATTGGCTCTAGGATTGAAATAAAAAGACCTATAATTGGAGCACAACCTTACTTGAATACTTTGTAACTACTTAAAGGAAAGAAAAGCCAAGATCACCATTAACCATTACACCGGTCAACTGCTCACCTTAGAGGCCAGGGTTTCCCAAGAAGAGGGCCTTTGGCCTACCTTCTACACTGTGTACACGAGAAACCTTCCTCAACCAACTGAAGACTGCGCTATGTACGTCCAACTAGCGGACGACATCTCCCAGGTTGTCTCAAGCGATTACAAAACCACGAGAGACATCGCAACAAACGACACGTGAAAAAAAGTAAATGATTTCGAAAAAATAGACGAAGATCAAATTTAAAATAATCTCATTAAATGAAAGAAAGGTGAAATGTATAATCTCCAACAATGTTCAATAACTGTACGATACAGAGGGAAAAGTCATCGAGTTAAGATAACTAAGAATAGATACAATGAGCATACCACCCTCCAAAATAGTCAGCTAGAGCCCCTCTACACTCGTAACAGGTTTAGAGGCCTCCACGAGAGTGACAAAAGAAAACTATATCTCCCTCTCATACTACCAATCTTAACCTACCTGATAATTCCACCCTATACACTATCGAAAACCAAAACAACCAAAGTGCAAAGTGCTTTCTGGATTGCGACCTAATCACACATATATATATATATATATATATATATATATATATATATATATATATATATATATATATATAACAGAATATTTAAGCAGAATATACAAAAATATATTGACAACCAGAAAATCAGCAAAACAAAAAAATGTATGGGACGAAAGTATTTGGCCAAAACAAAAAACAAGTCTGTATTATTTAGTAACGTGACCTTTATTTGCAATAACAGCATGGAGACGATTATTGTAACTGGAAACTAACTTTTGACACTCCGTTTGCGGTATCTTGTTCCATTCTTGTACGCAGATGATCCTCAAATCAGCAAGGTTCTTTGGACTCCTTTTGTGCACAGCAGCTTTGAATAATCGCCACAAATTTTCAATGTGATTGAGGTCAAGCGATTGGCTAGGCCACAGAAAGACGCCTATTTTCAACTTGCTGAAAGATTCACTTGCGCCGGCCGTAGAATTTTTTGCGCCCGGAAGCAGCTTCTGCTCCAGTATCTACCTGTACATGCAACTATCCATTTTTCCATCAATGATGTGGAGTTTCCCTACACCATGAACAGTAAAACAGCCCCACACCATGATGTTGCCTCATCCATGCTTGAAGGCAGGGATGATGTTCTTGGGATCATCGGCAGTCCTTGCTTTCCTCCAAACATGACGAGCTTTGTTTCGGCTGAAAAGGTCAATTTTGCTTTCGAGGGACCATACAACCCGTTCTCAAAACTCAATTCCTTTGTCAAGATGGTCTTTGGCAAACGTTAAACGATTCTTCACATGTTTTTCTGCAAGAAGGGAAGTTGTGCGTGGAGTGAAGGTATATAGAGCACTTCGATGCAATTCTCTAGAAACCGTTTTTCGACTGACGTGAACTCCTTGTAACTCCAGTCATTCTGTAGGTCTGTATGGGTAGTCATGGGCACATTCGTCACCTTACGCAGCATATAGCGTCGAGAGCGACCCGTGATCTTGCGAAGAGCTCCAACTCTTGGCAGGATGGAGATCGCCCCAGTCTCTCGATGCTTTCGAACTATTGCCCCAACAGTTGAGTATGGAACCTTAACACGTTCAGCAATTTGCCTATATGTTAATCCTTCATTGCGAAGTCCAACTATTTGCTTTTGAATAGCTTTGGGTATTTCTTTGACTTTCGGCATTGTATTCACTGAGCATCCACCTTTAACAAACTCTGGAGAGGTAATGATTGTGCCGATCGTAGTTTGTTTACATTACATGTGCTTCTGGAAGTTTCTGCCAGCTTTATAAGACGTGTTTAAATTAAGATACTAAAATTGTGCGATAAACTAACATTGATTTAACATGATATTATTTTGGCCAAATACTTTTGTCCCACACATTTTGTTTAGTTGATTTTCTGGTTGTCAATATATTTAAATATTCTGTTAAATATGTGTTATCTGAACTATGTGTACTCTTTACCCCAAATCAGATCTCGAACTTTTCAAAATACATCACAAATAGATTTGGGCAAATACTTAGGTCCAGTCACTGTATATATATATATATATATATATATATATATATATATATATATATATATATCCGTGGGGAAAATTTTTCGGAGAACTCGGAAATTTTAGGAAATTAGATAAATGCAGGGACGCAAAAAGTTTACTTGCATATCAATATGACGATTACAACAGTGAAATAAGGAGGAATAAATAGAAATAAGCTATATATGCTCCCCCCAAAATCAACCAGAATTAACAAGATCCGAAATTTGCTAGTGCATGTGACATGAGCAACATATAACATAATCAGATGAAGCTATGTGAAAATTACAGCAACACCAAACCGATAGAGGATGCTCAGTAGCGTGTCGAGATTCTCTTGCCAGTGATGAGAGCAATTATTTTTCGGGGCTTGGTCTCCACGAAGGTGCGACACCTAGGAGTGTGACCATGGCCTACCCCCCACGAGGGTGCGACACCTGAGGAGTGTGACGATGGCCTACCCCCCATGAGGTTGCAACACTCGAGGAGTGTGACGATGGCCTACCCCCCACGAGGGTGCGACACCTGAGGAGTGTTACGATGGACTACCCTCATGAGGGTGCAACACCCGAGTAGTGTGACGATGGCCTACCCCCCACGAGGGTGCGACACCTGAGGAGTGTGACGATGGCCTATCTCCTACGAGGGTGCGACATCCGAGGAGTGTGACGATGGCCTATCCCCCACGAGGGTGCGACATCCGAGGAGTGTGACAATGGCCTACCCCCCACGAGGGTGCGACATCCGAGGAGTGTGACAATGGCCTACCCCCCATGAGGGTGCGACACCTGAGGAGTGTGACGATGGCTTATCCCCCACGAGGGTGCGGCACCTGAGGAGTGTGACGATGGCCTATCCCCCACGAGGGTGTGGCACGAGAGGAGTGTGACGATGGCCTAGCCCTCTCTGATGACTACCATCAGTTGCTCATTGTAGGCTGGCAGACGAGGTCTTACGGCCTCTTTCAGGTCCTGCCGGATGGCTTCCAGTAGATTCCTATCCAGAGACAGGTGGCCAGTTCATTACCATGATATGGTTGTCCTGAAACTATTGTATGGTGGATGGAGACTTATGATGGCGCATCGTCCTACTGGAAAATCACATTCCGCCCACTTCTGGAGAGGTCTCAGGCTGAGGCCAGCATGTAGCCTCTTAGTACAGCTCGGTACTACTCTGATTTAACAGTTCTATCACAAAGAAAAATTCAACTAACCCTTGAACTTGACGTTCAGCCCTATATCCTTACAGAGCGACCAACAAGGTTAGCTGTTGACACTCTAAACTCTCGATTCCACTGCTATTCTGGCGTACTTTGGACTCTAACGTTAGCTGGATTCGAGAACAACTGGAACGTGAACTCTTAAGACCATCTGATACGTCCCAAAGACGCAAGGTCCAGTCACGTTGGGGATGTTCCTAAGCCAGCCGACGTCGCTTCTGCCTTTACGTGACTTCAGGCTTTGTGTAACGAGTCTGTGACCGACAGTTGAGACGGATGCATTAACCTGTTTACCCTCCGTCCATTCATGTTGCAGCTATTTTGCAGTTGCCTTATGATCCCGAAGGCTCATGCAACACAGAGACCCGTCGTCACCTTGTGTACTGACTTTGGGTCGTTCAGAACGAGATAGGTCTTGGATGTTGCTACTGTCTCAGATTGTATTCAACACTTGTGCAACACCGAAATGTAATCCGCGGATCCTCTAGGCAATTTGACGAGAGCTGCTAATTTGAAGTTTCCTTACGACCCCGAAGGCTCATGCGACACAGATACCCGTCGCCATCTTGTGTACTGACTCTAGGTCGTTCAGAACGAGATAGGTCTTGGATGTTGCCACAGTCTCAGATTCTCTTCAAACTTGTGCAACACCGGAATGTAATCCGCGGATCCTCTAGGCGATTTGACGAGAGCTGAGATCCTCCGTGTGCAGCGTGTGCATCAAGCCTCTTTCCTTTATGAAGAGATTTTGACTGTAACAGATCGCACAAAGATATCAGGATTTTATACATTTCAATAGCATCGCCATTATAGATATTTGAATAAAATTTATAAGAAATCGGGTACTTTTATGTTGTTTTCCAGATGAATCGAACACATGAAATAAAAACCTACATCAACATATTAAGACATACTCAAGGAATAAGAAATATTCCAGGTGTCTGAAAACATTTTGGGCCGCGGATATATATATATATATATATATATATATATATATATATATATATATATATATATATATATATAAATATCTACAAAATTGTGTTGATTTCCCCATCTCTAGACCTCATCCAGATCTCCCTCAATCACCCAAATACCGCATGGTTCCCGCAGGAAAAATGAAAAGGTGCTTCCAAGTACTTTCAAACTTTATTTAGTTATTTTTAAGGATAACTACACGAGAAAATAATATAATAAGGTTAAATATAAGCTAGTAAAAGATAAAGGTCCGCCTCTAAGACGAGAAATCACCAATGAGGAAGTAGGAGCAGGACGGGTAAATTCACATTAAGATTTAGCTATAACAAAGGTAGCAAGGTCAAACCGAGAGGCAAGAACAGAGCCAAAAAGGGTTAAAACGATTAACGGATAAAGCGATAGTCTAAAGAGGGAGATTAGGAGAGACACAAGAAGTAAGTTGAAACCAAAGGGAGAGGGACAAGGGAAGAAGAAGAGAAATAAAATAATGTTTATACAAAATAAATGCAATAATTAAATTGACAAATCGGGTTCCCATAAAAATGAAAATTGCCAAAAAATTAGGAACATAAGTCAAAGCTAATTTCTTTAAGAATGAGTTTTTTCCTCTTTGGTGATTTCTTGTCTTAGAGGCGGTCCTTTATTTTTCTACTAGCTTATATATACCCTTATTATATTATTTTCTCTTATAGTTATCTTTGAGAATGAACTGAATGAAGTTCGAAAGCCCTTGGAAGCACCTTTTCATTTTTCCTGCGGGACATTGCATTCATTGCGAACCTCACGTGCTAATTTGTGAGTTATTCATTTCATATATATATATATATATATATATATATATATATATATATATATATATATATATATATATATATATATATATGAAAGATAATGGTAAACCACGATATCTGAATCAAGATTTTATTTATAACTATCGGACTATGTAGTTATGGCAAGTTACAAAATGCCCTTTTCAACTAATAAAATCTTGATTCAAATATTGTGGTTTACCATTATCTTTCACTGATATATATCACGCTAATGTGATATCTTCCATTATATATATATCTATATATATATATATATATATATATATATATATATATATATATATATATATATATATATATATATAAAGAGAAAATATATTACATTTAAAAAAATATATTGAAATATGGTAATTTTAACATTTTAACAAATATTGATCCCTTAAGTATAAACGAATAAATATCAAAATATTCAAATAATAAAACCATTTGTAAAGTTCAAAAAAATAATATTTTAATATTGCGACGGACCAAAATTTCATTTTCGTACAAACTGTCCAAATTTGGGGATCTGACGAAACGAAAAAAAAAAATCTACAAAATTGTGTTGATTTCCCCATCTCTAGACCTCATCCAGATCTCCCTCAATCTCCCAAATACCGCATGGTTTCCCATCCCCACTCAAAAATGCCCCCCCTTCCAAAAAAAATGACCTTTCAAATACGAAGTAATACGTTTAAAGTATATATATACAATGGACCTGTAAAATCAGTCAACGATAAAATACGACCTACATTATGTATACTGTGTAAACAATGCACACATAATGTAATACGTATATGATTATGTCTGCATATAAGTACCTACATCAATATACTTACATATATAAGCATACTTGCCTACATCATATGAATAATATATGTACGTACCAAGAGCAATATACATAATGTGCACTTAAATCCTAATACTTAGATATACAGAGATTAATATACTTCCATATATACAGCTTCATCAATATACATTGTTATACACATATCTATTTACAGACACACCAAGTAAATATGCATACATATACTCGCCTACCTTAAAATATATACTAATATTAATTTACACATTCACATTCATATGTAGACACACAGCAGTAAAGATATAAATACTAATACACATACACACATAAAGTACGTATATCTACGCACCCTTTTAATTATGCAAACTTATACATAGTTCCATCAATATATATATATATATATATATATATATATATATATATATATATATATATATATATATATATATATATATATATGTGTGGATGATTATTTATCTGGATCAATATACATCTATTTATGAGTATTTAGCTACGTTAATAGAGTAGCATATACATAAATATATATACGCCAATACACACATGAAGGAAAAGTGAAAAACTATTCCGAGCGCTTTCGTCTTTTTTCTTAAAAGTCTTTAAGAATAAAGACGAAAGCGCTCGGAATCGTATTTAACTTTTCCTTTGTGGGTGTATCTGCATAACTTTGACTCACGTGCCCCTTGTGAGCTTTTTTCAATTTCCCCCCTCATATGTGGTCAGACAAAAGTAAGCTCGTGAAATTCGATCATTATTTTAAGGGAAAATAAAACTTTTAGAGGAAAAATGGACTAAAATTAGACCAGTTTTTTAGTGAAAATAAAACTTTCGAAGGAAAATGAGCTGAAATTCGCTAATTTTTTATGTAAAAATAAAACTTTCAAAGGAAAATGAGCTGAAATTCGCTAATTTTTTATGTAAAAATAAAACTTTCAAAGGAAAATGAGCTGAAATTCGCTAATTTTTTATGTAAAAATAAAACTTTCGAAGAAAAATGAGCTAAAATTGGAAAATGTTTTAGGAAAAATAAAACCTTCAAAGGAAAATGAGCTAAAATTCTATAATTTTTAAGTAAAAATAACTTTCAAAGGAAAATGAGCTAAAAATTTAATATAATCTTTTTAAGTGAAAATTAAACGGAAGAGAAATGAGCTAAAATTTGATAATGCTTCAAGAAAATACAACTTTCAAAGGAAAATGAGCCAAAATTCGATAATGTTTAAAGGGAAAATATAATTTTCAAAGTAAAATGAGCTAAAATTCGATATAATTTTTTAAGGGAAAATAAAACTTTCAAAGGAAAATGAACCCAAATTCGATAATGTTTTAAGGCAAAAAACATTCAAAGAAAAATAAGCTAAGATTCAATCATTTTTTTAAATGGAAAATATAACTTTCAAAGGAAAATTAGTTAAAATGCGAAAGAAAATATTTGAACAAAACACAAGTCAATAGTGAGGATGCCCCCCACCGCAAACTAAAGTAATAAGGAAAAAATACAATTTTGCTTCCTACTAGAGGTCACTAGGCTAGGAAGAAACCGTATCGTGTGAAGAAAAGAGGAACATTAAAGTACCAACTTTAGTGAATTCTAAGTATGGATGAATTGCATAGAACAAAAGAGGAAAGAGAAGAATAAAAATATGATGTTACAACGCAATTCTCTAATCCAAGAATCGCGGACAAAATAAAAATAGAAGGGATTTTATAGGATAAGTAACAAGAGATAGATAGATAGAAATATATGTATATATATAAGAAAAATTATTGCAGTAACACAATTAATTATGCGGTTAAAAAGCTATTCGACAAGCAAGGGTGACTCTTGAAGAGGCCAATCGAAAGATAGTTTTTTGGCTATCTGAAAGAACGCCTATTTTAAGTGTTCCCTTCTCGTTTATGTGAGAAGAGCAACTTCCGAGGGCTTTGATGAAGACTGTGTCTGTCTAATATAGACTTTTAACTACACACATATATATATATATATATATATATATATATATATATATATATATATATATATATATATATATATATATATATATATATATATATATATATATATATATATATATATATATATATATATATATATATTCTCCATCCAGGATCATTTCTGGATTAAAAATTCAAAGAAGGAAAACTTGAGTAAAATTAATCTTCAGTAGAAATTTGCTTTCGTTTGATCCTGATGAAAGAAGCTCTTCAGTGCAATGAATTCACAGTAGTCTTTAATGAAGAGTATCTTCAGTGTACATCCATTTCATGGAAGTGAATTTATAGTGAAGAAAATTTTCAGTGTGCCTAATCTTTATTGAATGAATCTTCATTGAAGTTAATTTTAATAACTCTCAGTAAAGTTAATCATCAGTAAAATGATTTTTACTGATATCAATTTGAAGTCGGGTTCATCGATAGTGAAACGAATCATGAGTGTTTAATCTACTCTTCACTGACGTCAATAAAGGAAAATTGAATCCCGCTAATTTTTTTTACTAAAGCGAATCTTTAGAGAATTCGATCTTCAGTGAAGAACTCGTAAATCAGTGAAAATTAGAGTACTCTGAGAAAAATGGTGAATTGCTTCTGTCGTTGCAAATCACTACAATTCTCAAGAATTGAATTCCTCTCCCTGCAAAACACATTTCGACGGGGTTGAAAAACATGAAACTGACAAGGAATGTTTGTTGGATGTGTAGTTGAAAGTATCTGAAAAAGCCGCTTTGTATTTGTACCTCGTTGGGTGAATTCTTTCCTATGTGATGGATGCAATTGTGAGGTTGTTTGTCATTCACACGTATATGTACATCTATGAAAGACTATTAATGTATGCGTATGTTTGTGTACGCATATGCAATTTTGTGTCTGTGCTAGAGTAAGAGAAATGATGTAAATCGGCACAAAGTGAATATGTGCGAAAGATGTTAAACCGTACACGATAATAAGTGATCATATGTGTGTATGTGTTGTAAGAGGCGAATTTGAGTATTACACGAGAGTGAGGGTGCATAAGTGTAAGTGCGACACGTGTATTATTGTGTCAGGAATAACAAGTCAGGAAAGGTATTTGGAGAGCGCGAGAGATAGACAGACACGATAGATAAAGTGATAGATACTCTTTATCTCGTGTTCGCTGTACGGAAACAAAATACACGTACACAAACAGACATTGCGAGTTGATTCGTTTATGATTTTAAAATGTTGTTACACATGTGTGATAATCAAGATTGTGTACCTACGACACTAGCCACAGTTATAATTTTTAACAAGTGTACACAGCAGATTGGAGTGTGTGTATATCCTTGTGTACTTTTTGGTCGATTCGCTAAATAGGCATGTCAACATGGAGGGGAAAATGTAGATATCGGCCAGAAAATGTTGAAATGGTCGTAAAAATCTAGATATCGTCCTAAAAATGTACACATGGGCGTAAAATGTAGACATGATCGTAAAATGTAAATATGGTCGTAAAATGTAGACATGATCGTCAAAATGTAGACATGATCGTCAAAATGTAAACATGATCGTTAAATATAGACATGATCGTAAAATGTAGACATGATTGTAAAAAATGAAGACATGATCGTAAGATGTAGATTTTATCGTAAAATGTAGACATGATCGTAAATGTATACATGATCGTAAAATGTGTACATGATCGTAAAATGTATACACGATTGTAAAAAATGTAGACACGATCGTAAAATGTATACATGATCGGAAAATATAGACAGGATCGTAAAAATGTAGACATGATCGTAAAAATTTGGACACAAATGCATTTTTTAATGAAAGGGAGTTTTTTCACACGTTCATCGTTTCTTCATCTTCACCGCATATTACACAATTAATGGGCGCTGTATTGCCATGGTGCCCTGAGATGAAAGGCCTGATTTCTGATCGAAGGAAGCAGGTTTGGGAGATTTGCGCACCCCATCCCACTTACACTAAAAGGGATGTGTTTTACATACAGTTTTACTTCCCTAACTTCACCATTGTGGTGGAGATGCCTTTGTTAGTTTTTGCTTTTTTTCTATTTAATTTAGCCGCATCATGACCCGTGATGGCCCAACCAGTCGGAACCCTAGGCAAATTAACGCTTCATGGGATTATTACACAGGGGGACGGGGGTAAGTGGTTGAATTACGTTGTGGGGAGGGCTGCTTTTATAACCCCACCACAGAAGGTATCCAGTATTCATTACTGATAAGAGAGAGAGAGAGAGAGAGAGAGAGAGAGAGAGAGAGAGAGAGAGAGAGAGAGAGAGAGAGAGAGAGAGAGAGAGAGAGAGTTACATAGATACACAGATCACACGGGCCTTACGGCCCAGACTAAGGTGATCTGGCCTTAAATCTACTGCCACTTACACATAGAATAGTAGAAGTAAAGGATAGAAAAGTTTTAGGCTCTCCCCACCCTCCACTCCCTCCGGCAAAAGCCGTACATGAAATAATTTGGGAAAAGTACCTTGCAGGTGTAAGAAGACAGTACATGAAGGAAATTCGCATTGAATAGTAATTAAATGAAATGAATGTGAAAACCACTTACATAAACCTGAAAGAGTTATATTTTTGTAATATTATTTTATTTTGTAGCTTATGCTAAACAATTCCAATATTTGTTAAGTGTTTGTCTAATCTCATTTTAAATGAGTCTATAGTGCTGCTGTCCACTACCTCGTTTGGCAAATTATTCCAATCATTAATAATCGAGTAAGTGAAGAGAGAGAGAGAGAGAGAGAGAGAGAGAGAGAGAGAGAGAGAGAGAGAGAGAGAGAGAGAGAGAGAGAGAGAGAGAGAGAGAGAGAGAGAGAGAGAGAGAAATGAGGGAGAGAGAAGATGGAGAGAAAGACGGGGATAGATGAGGGAGAGAAAGAGAGAGAAGAGGCGAAAATAAATCAGAGGGGGGGGGAGGAAGTGATGAAAAGGGAAAGATGAAAGGAAAGAGAGAGCGTAAGAGAGAGATTAGAGAGGGGAGTTGAGGAGAGGTGGGGGGAGTAAGATGAAAAGAGAGATATAAGAGGAGGGATAGAGAGAGGGGGAAGTTTAGGGGAGGTGGGGGGAGTAAGATGAAATGAGAGATATAGGAGGAGGGATAGAGAGAGGGGAGTTGAGGGGAGGTGGGGGGAGTAAGATGAAAAGAGAGATATAGGAGGAGGGATAGAGAGAGAGGAGAGTTGAGGGGAGGTGGGGGAAGTAAGATGAAAAGAGAGATATAGGAGGAGGGATAGAGAGGGGAGTTGAGGGGAGGGGGGAGTAAGATGAAAAGAGAGATATAGGAGAAGGGATAGAGAGAGGGGAGTTGATGGGAGGGGGGGAGTAAGATGAAAAGAGAGATATAGGAGGAGGGATAGAGAGAGGGGGAAGTTGAGGGGAGGTGGGGGGAGTAAGATGAAATGAGAGATATAGGAGGAGGGATAGAGAGAGGGGAGTTGAGGGGAGGTGGGGGGAGTAAGATGAAAAGAGAGATATAGGAGGAGGGATAGAGAGAGGGGAGTTGAGGGGAGGTGGGGGGGGTAAGATGAAAAGAGAGATATATGAGGAGGGATAGAGAGAGAGGGGAGTCGTGGGGAGGTGGGGGGAGTAAGATGAAAAGAGAGATATAGGAGGAGGGATAGAGAGAGAGGAGAGTTAAAGGGAGGTGGGGGGAGTAAGATGAAAGGAGAGATATAAGAGGAGGGATAGAGAGAGGGGGAAGTTGAGGGGAGGTGGGGGGAGTAAGATGAAATGAGAGATATAGGAGGAGGGATAGAGAGAGGGGGAAGTTGAGGGGAGGTGGGGGGAGTAAGATGAAATGAGAGATATAGGAGGAGGGATAGAGAGAGGGGAGTTGAGGGGAGGTGGGGGGAGTAAGATGAAAAGAGAGGTATAGGAGGAGGGATAGAGAGAGAGGGCAGTTGAGGGGAGGTGGGGGGAGTAAGATGAAAAGAGAGATATAGGAGGAGGGATAGAGAGAGGGGATTTGAGGGGAGGGGGGGAGTAAGATGAAAAGAGAGGTATATGAGGAGGGATAGAGAGAGAGGGCAGTTGAGGGGAGGTGGGGGGAGTAAGATGAAAAGAGAGATATAGGAGGAGGGATAGAGAGAGTGGGGAAGTGGGATAGAGGCCATAGAGTAATAGGGAGCGAAGGGAACTGAGGAGTGCTGGTATAATCCAATGTGGTAATACTACTCCTGAATGACTAGATGGCGAGGACACACAAAAGGAGAAGTCCCATTAATGACGCGGAGAAGCGGTGTAATCCAACGGAGTCAGGTTCAAAGAGTCAGAATGGGATGAACGGACATATTGGCCGATGATGACTACAATTTCCTCACCAACCTTAACCGCAATGGCCTTGGGTACACACAGAACTTCGGAGGACAAGTTCGTACATGGACGCACATGTACTCAAAAGGGTACATTTGGAAGGCCCTATGGGGTATAAGAAAAACAGGGAAATGAATTTAAAGATCACCCTTTAGTTCGTACTAAGGAGCAACTGAACCTCAAATTACGAATAAATCATCGTTATATGTAATTAGGTTTTAAATTGTGCCGTACTCGGAGGAAAAGGAATTCCGCCGGTGCGAACGGTTGTTGCTGAAGAAACGGTACCTCATTCTTCCTCTTCTTTTAGACTACAAAGAGAAGTAGGAAATAAAACAGAGTAAAATAATGAAAAAAAAGAACTAAATTTTGTTTTCTTACATTACATTTTCAATAAACCCATTCGTTATTCTAAAGGAGTTTGGTAAATGAATTCGAGAGATCGAACTCCTGTCTCGGCTGAAGCGGGGTTTCTCAGAAGACCTTATCGAACCCTGACGCTCGATCGTTCCTTTGGTTGCGGTCTTCTCAGAAGTGCGCTTTAGACACATTTCTGGTAATATTGTGGTTAAATAATAATTAGCACTTGCTTGCGTTTTCTCCTCACAGAATCGCAATGAAATTTGCAATATTTCTCTCCTACTTTCAGCCATGCGAGCATCAAGGAGGGTGAACCAGGTTTTCATACATTCATATATTTCTTACTTTTTTATTCATGTATAAAGAATAATGGCTAGGTTAGATGCTTGCGTTTATTACTCGCAAACCACATGCCATAAATATTACATGCAAGAGACAGGTTCGAATCCAACTTCTTTATTTATTTTCATATAACGGTTAAAAGAGTTTGTCCTATCTTTCCGTTCTCCACGTCTCCCATTTTCTTTCTTAAGCTTTTATTGGTTCATGTGATATTCTTCTGTGTTTTTCCGGGTTGTGTTACCAATTTTCATTTCCTTGGGCCTTTTAATATATATATATATATATATATATATATATATATATATATATATATATATATATATATATAATGAAAAAACTCACAAGGTGGCACGTGAGGAAAGCAATAATATGAAAATCAACCCACAGGAAAATGAAAAGATAAATCTAAGTACTTTCGAACTATATTTGCAAGTTCATTTTCAAGGAATAGCATGAAAATGTAGAAGACAACCTTATATAGGGTACAAAGGATACGAAGGAAACGCCCATCACATAGTACAAACCAATAGAAAAAACACAAAAACAAGACAGAAAAATACCAAGAAAAAGAACAATAGGCAAATACTAACAGACATGTGCATCCCGAAAACGATATACACACCATAACGCCATGTATATGAAAGGAATATGAATGGAAAATGAACTTGCACATATAATTCGAAAGTGCTTGGATTCATATTTTCATTTTCCTGTGGGTTAATTTTCATATTATATATATATATATATATATATATATATATATATATATATATATATATATATATATATATATATATATATATATACATATATCATGAGCGCGAGAGAATGATGAAATAAATTCAACACCACTCCCCGTAGGCGAGTGGTTAAAGGCTCACTTTCGGAAAAAGAACAAAAAAAAAAAAAAATCTGTTTTCTCTTGCTTGCGGTGTGTTGGATATATATATATATATATATATATATATATATATATATATATATATATATATATATATATATATATATTTTCTATATATATATATATATATATATATATGTAAGGGTAATAGTAAATATTCCTTAATTCCCAAGAAAAAATCTACTGTAGTTCGTCAACCTTCTTCAGAAGGGCCACTCATACGAATAGGCTACCATTCATTTCTCTAAAAGAGGAATTTCAAGAACTTTTGTACGAGTTAGCGTTTAAAACTTTAAAGGAAAACGATGAATTGTCACACCTTCTCGCTGCTCTTCACATATTATGCTCATACTACAATTCTTAAGTGCATAGTTTTCATATTACGAAATATTCCGACAATTATAGGTATTCTGTACATATTATACCCTTGCAGTAACTATGTGAATGTTTTGCAATTACGTACCTGCTGTAACTTCACTTTACAGAAAACCAACAACCACAAAATTAGGAACCCATTTCTTTAGTAGCACTCTTAATCAATTTACTTAACTAGCATTAATAATCGAATCATTCAAGCTTATTAGATTTGTACACTTTTTTTTAGCTCATTTCACAATAAAGTTAAATAGTTAAAGGTTTTTAATTTGAAATTACTACCCTTAGTAGTCGTTTGATAAAACTGAAGTTTTTATCCTAGATATTTTCTATAAAAAGATCTATTAATATCAGTTCCAAGCCAAACTTATATTTAAAATTACTTTACTTTGAAGATGTGATTACCAAATTAATTAAAAACCTTACAGATCTCCTCAAAACATACCTTCCCCAATGTCAATTTATTCGGACAAACTTTAACTCTCTTTTTAGACTATTTTCCGTCATTAAATGCTTCTTCCGAGTTGCTTACGATCGTGTGTCATCTACAACTTTACGTGTACCACCTGGCAAAGTCGTTCTATTGGACAGACAAGCCTTCAATGGAAATACAGGATCGTTAAGCATTTGGGGGAGTCTCTCACACGACAAATATTCCATTTTCTCAACCAGAACCTTCCTAATATGAGAACATTTATTAAGATATGGGGGATGTGAAAAAGTATGGAAGAATATAAACGCTCATCCTACTGCAAGGTATTCGGGCCGAGAGGGCGCAGACGAGCCAACGCTGGGTACAGAAGGGCACACAATCTTCCAGGTGTCGACGGCAGCATCAAAGATCATAAAAAAATAATATAAGGTAACGCAACATTGGGCAACATAATACAACAGTATAACATTTCATCCATAACATGAGAAGAGCGTAGCAATACATAACACCATCTAACTACTCTCCAAAGGACTTAGCTGAGGATAAAAGGTGATCTGTTTCGGCGTCTCGAGGGCTTTTTTGTTTCCTTTATTCATTCTATTTTCTCACTTGTTCCTTCTCTCGATTTGTACTCACTGAACAATGTTTCTCACTAGGAAAAACGTACGCATAAGGAGTACTAGGTCCAATATACGTCACTTCCTAAGCAAACATAACATACAAGTATATATATATATATATATATATATATATATATATATATATATATATATATATATATATATATATATATATATATATATATATATATATATATATATATATATATATATATAGATAGATAGATATGTGTGTGTGCGTGTGTGTGTGTGAGAGAGAGAGAGAGTAAAATGAGAGTGAAGATGTTTGACGCGACGAATAAAAACGTGCACAATTCTGCTAAATGTTAGCAAGAATTTTCTTCGCTTGTTTGATCCACTAAATTTATAACAACCAGACATTATCATTATCGCAATTTAACTCAAATGCTACAACTCACTTAATCATAACAGCTTAAATTGGCTTTTACGGTTCAGTAGAGATCCCACAGCCGCGTTTTAACGGTCTTCCAAAATTCAAATTTCACGCATTGTCTACTCTTCAACCTAAAGGTGGGAGAGTAGAACGAAGGCGGCTACGTTGAATTACATCACACACTCACGTGTGTGGTGATTGTCGAGAATTGTTGATGATTTTCTCGACTTCCTGGTAATCGCTTCAATGATTTAATTTCCGATTTTAAAATTATATCTTTTAATTTTTATTTTTGTCGCTGAAATTTCACTTTCATTTGGATTTTCTTCATTTTAACGCTCGGAAGCTGTAAAGAATTCGTTGAAAAAAAAGAAGTTTTTTTTGCAAATCTGAAATGGTTGAGATGTTGCTAATCTTATGAAGTGAAACAGGATATTAATAATAAGAATTCCCTTCGAAGTTGTTAGATTGCTATTTGAAGAAGACATTGGATTTATTGTGTTGGTAGTTGGATAAGTTGGATACTAATATGAGATGGTGGATGTTGTGGCTGACATGTAATAGGATAAAGACGATCATAAGAAAATATAATGTTGCATAAGGTCTTTTAAGGTGTAATGTATTAATTGGTAAGTATGTCTAAGTGCTATAGTAGATTCTTTTAGATTGAATGTGTTAGGAGATGAATTCTGTGTGGCTCAGGTAATGGTCGATGTGACTAGTTTGTAGAGCGAGGAAGACAAAAAGATTAGGTTGATTTGAACTGTATGAGCAGATGGATGATGATTATCTAAAGACTAGTGTTTAGAGGTCGTATGTAACGTGGGGAAGTTAAGTAAAGACTTGCTGAATAAAGTTTTATATTCTCTTTGAATTGCGTAAGTTAGTGATTGCAGTGTATTTATCTGAGGTAATGGTAATGTGGTAAACAAATCGATGCCGCATTTCAGGGGTGTAATGGATGTGATCACGCAGAAAATAGAATAATAAGAAGAAGAAGAATAAGAGGAGTAAGAAGAAGAATTAGAAGAAGAAAAATAAGAAGAAGAACAACAACAAAAACAACAAGGAGAGATATAGGTAAGATTGAAAGAGATTAGGAGAGATATTGAAAGAGAGAGGGAGAGTGCGAGATAGGGAGAGGGAAAGTGAGGAGAAGGGAAGGAGAAAGAAAGGGGTGAGAGAGGGTGCTGAGAATGGGGATAGAGAAAGGGGAGGGGCAAAGAAAGAGGGGAGATAGTGAGCATGAGAGAGATATGGTGAGGGAGGTGTTATATATATATATATATATATATATATATATATATATATATATATATATATATATATATATATATATATATATATAGGGTAGGGTATGAGATTAGGGGGGAGAGTAGGGGAAGAAAGTAAGTGACAACATAGGATAGAGAGTAGGGGGAGGGAGAGAGAGCTGGAGAGAGAGGGGGAGGAAGGGAGAGTGGAGGAGGAAGAGAGATAAAGAGAGGAATAGATAGCGGGGAAGGGATGGATAAAAGGGGTGGGGGTATTTTCAGAGAAGGGGATGAGAAGAAATGGGGAAGAGATTTGGGATGAAGACTGGGAGAGTTTGAGACAGAGTGGGAGAGAGAGAGGAGATATAGAGAGACGGAGATGGAGAATGGGGAAAGAGATGGTTGAGTGAAGAAGGGGAAGAGATAAAGAGGAGAGAGAGGGGGAAGAGGGGAGAGAGAAGGTTAGATATAAGGGGATGGGGGGAGAGACGATAGGAGTGTGAGATAGAAAGGGAGAGCAATGAGTTATGGTGGGGAAAGATGGCGGTAGAAGGGGATAAGAGAGCGGATAGACAAAGTGAATAAGGGAGTAGAGAATGGGGGAAGAAAGAGCGGGAGAGAGTGTGCTAGAGGAAGATAAAAAGGGGAAGGGGAGAGGGGCGAAAGGGAGAGGGGACGAAAGGAGAGAGAGGGAGAACGCGCGCAAGAGAATGAGTCAGATAGTGGAGGGAGAGGGTGGTGGTGTTAAAGGGAGAGGATAAAATGGGGAGAGTGTGCAGGAGAGAGTGGGTGAGAAAGAGAAGAAGATAGAAGGGGGATATAAAGAGAAGTTGAGATTGAGGGCGAAACAGGGAAGAAACGGGGAGAGAGAGAGAGAGAGAGAGAGAGAGAGAGAGAGAGAGAGAGAGAGAGGATGGGGGTGAAGATAGAAGGGATGAGAGGAGGAGAGAGATGCGAGAGAGAGGGTGATAGGGATGGGTGGGAGGGACATGGAATGGGAGATTTCGGGTCAGAACTATCGAACTACATCCTGTTTTGTTGTTGTTTTTTTTAATTATTTCAACTCTAAGGAACTACACACTTATCTACATGTGTACCCTTGACATGCAGGTTCATCAAATCAGGGGCGGGGGGGGGGTTAGGACAGTACTCTTTTCTCCCGCAGGTCGCCTGCTAGTGATGAAAATAATATAGGTATAGGACAGACAGAAAAAGAAAAGGGGAATTCACATTCACTCCATGCAGGGAGGCGTCTGGCATCTGGCATCTTTTTATTGCAGGATTAAATTTCATATGACGTTTTCTTCTATGCTCCTACCACCTTCTATTTACACTATTGAAGTACTCGTCAAGTCGGTTTTCAGATATATTAACTGACGTGCTTTCTACTACACGGTTAAGCAGGCTATTCCACGTTTGCGTAATTTTAAACGTGAAGTAATTTTGAGATATAGTAGAGTTAAATCGCTTGTTCACTAATTTTAAACCATTTCGGCGTGTGTTGGCCCTTTCGTCCATCTCGAACAATAGTCTGTAATCCATATTAGTAAATCCTTTTAAGATTTTGAATACCTCGATCAACTGTCCACGTAATCGTCTACGTTCAAGGGATAGTCTGTTTAATGAGCGGAGTCTATCTTCGTACGGTTTATTTCGGATTCCAGGAACTAGTTTCGTAGCCCAAAGTTGCACTCTTTATAACTGCGCTATATCCTTGTTTAAGGAGGGACACCAAAATTGAACCGCGTGTTCGAGGTGTGGGTGCACGAGCGATTTGTATAGTGGCAGGATTATATCTTTCGATTTGAAAGTAAAATTCCGAGCATTATATCCTAGCATTCGGTCTGCTTTTTTACAAGCTTCTGCGCATTGCTTTGATACTTTAAGTTCCTCCGAGATTAAAATCCCCAGGTCTTTTTCTAAGTTAACAGATTCGAGGATTTGGCCTTTCATATGGTATTCTACTTTTAAAATATGACATCCTAAATGCATGACCAGGCATTTACCTAGGTTGAAGCCCATTTGCCATTTATCCGCCCATTCGGCAATTTTATTAAGGTCTCTTTGCATTTGCTCTACATCGGGTCTCGAAAGGGCTCGGCTTCCTAGCTTTGTGTCATCTGCAAATTTATGAGCCCAGAGATGGAGATGCAGCACGAAAGAGTTGGAGAGAGAGAGAGAGAGAGAGAGAGAGAGAGAGAGAGAGAGAGAGAGACGGAGATGTATCTAGAGAGAGCGAGAGAGAGAGAGAGACGGAGATGTATCTAGAGAGAGCGAGAGAGAGACGAAGATATAGCTAGATAGAGTGAGAGAGAGAGAAAGAGAATGATTGAGCAAGAATTCCCACGGGGGCAGCGCACCACCTTGAACTACTGGCGCAGCAGTGCCGTTCTGCTACCGAGGCCTGGCACTTCACGCGCCACAGGCATTTTCCGACTCGAGAGCGACCCCATTTTGAAGGCATTATTCTGTTGACTCATTTCTTCCTCTCTCTCCCACTCCCTCCCCTCTCTCTCCCTCTCCTTCCCCACTCCTCTCTATCTCTCTCAGTATAGACGTGATGTATATACATATGAGCCCCTATCTACTTGTCTATATCTCCGTTTATCTATTTCTCTCCCTTTAAATTCCTCTCAGGCTTACATCATTCTCCCGCCCACAATCGAAGATAGCCGTTTGACAATAGAGGAAGTTTTGATTAATAAAGAGGAAAATAATATTGAGTTCTGATACCGGGAGCTTCCGTAAGTCTCCGAACCTCTCCACTGACTAAATTGCGAAGAGGGGGGGGGGTATGATTTATAGAACCAGTTGCCCTACCACACAAGGCGGAACCATCAAGCCATACAATCGGTGAATCGGACGACACGGTAGGATCGAATATCTACCACGTTCTACCAGATTTGATCTCACTTGATTGTTTTTCGGGTCATTTGAAAAATATAGACATGGTTTGGGGACAATATATATATATATATATATATATATATATATATATATATATATATATATATATATATATATATCTTATTTAATGGACCCGACAGTGGATGCACTGATACTGCACCCTCGGCGGTAAGTGGCTCCACACGCTTATCATCCACATAGCCAATCACTCCACTATTATCCCTTTCCTGTCTTCACAACACACCCACCCTACTCTGTTCTGGAAACCTGACCGCTCCACTGGGTTAACGAAGAGCTCAACCCCACTGGTTAGTGTAAAAAATGCTCAATAAAACAAGGGACACCTCCAGCCCCGACGAGGACCCTTCAATTTCACTAGCGATTATCATTTTGATCTTTATGTGAATTTCATTTTCTCTCGTAAGAATAAATGCATGAGAGTATTTTGCCTTTCTGTTTGTCTATCTATTTCTTCGATCAATCTTCCAAATATCTTTGCAATTCTGTATATGTTTGGCTCGAGTCTCGATGTCAAAGTCCCTTTCACTGCCTCGCATTTCGATGCAATCTGATGGATTTAATCGGAACAATGAAGGCGTTAGTCTAGGAATCTTCGTCAACCGAGAAGTAAAAGCCGGAAGGGGAAAAAATCCGTTTAAATTAAGAATTGGCTGATTTACAGACAAAGCAAAGCAGACTACATGACCTCATATTAATATAGGGTGCCCTTCCCCCCCCCCCAGGAACACAAACACATGATGTGGTGTTCAAAATGCTTTCTGTGCGTAGCGGCACAACGACGTAGACGGTCAAGCCAACTTCCAGTCACTCTCTGGATGAGTTCACGCGGGATATTGTTCCAAGCTTCCATCAACAAAGTTTTTAAGGTTTGTGTGTCTGCGATTGAAGTTGAGGGACAGTAAGCCCCACCTGGTAAAATCAATTAGGGTGAGATCTGGACTTTTGAGGGCCATTTGTAAAAGTTATATGTTAGTTAATTGTACTTGGGTAAAATACATAATGTAAATCTAACATTTCCTGTTTTTGTGAGACATAATAATAATAAATAATAATAATAATAATAACAAATAATAATAAAAAATAATAATAATAATTATGAATAATCTTTTTTAATCGAACCCTACTCTTTTATAGTCTTGATAAACAGTAGCTTTTAACTATTCAAAATTTATTTACTTTTAAATTTTAAAACTGAATTTTTATTATTTTAAAATAATTATGTTCTTTTTAATTAAATAATGATGGTAGGCATCAAACCTGTTGGTAGGATTGATACTACAGCACTACCCTTTCTTCTTATGTTGAATTTGTTTGGATGTTAATTGACACAGTTAGTAATCGAAATGTTTTAAAATGTTTCCACACATAGTGATGTAATTCTTAGAGAATGATCTCAAAACTGACATTCAATCTCTCGTAATTGGTATTTCCTCTATAAAATTTCAACATATAAAGTTATGACTTAATTTTGTTTATGGAAATTCTGTAAACTCCTATCTATAAATCCATGAAGGCATTTTGAATTTCGAACTTTTGTGGCTGTGTTATTTTACAAACTTTTCCGTACTTCGGAATAGTTCACTTTTATGGTTCTCGCTAAATCATTTTTCGATGTTTATATATTAATATATCAGGCATTGTTACGCCACTCCCCCCTATGGGGGGAGCTTGCGCTATGCTACTAAGATTAAAATTTAAAATCTAAAAAAAAGCAGCCATGGTTAAATTTTTATAAATTTTCTGAAATTCGACAATTATAATAATTTTAAAACGCAACTCGAAACTAAATTTTCCCCCCTTTCAAAAGCTAAAATATAGAGTTATAGAAAATATTTAAAAATAAATTTTCTGAACTTCACCATTTGTAATTCTTCGGGTTTTAAAAAGTTCACAAAATTTCGATACCTATATTTATTTCTGAACTTCACCATTTTGGTTTTTGATATTATAAAAGAATTATTAGAAATAACTTTGATAAAAAAACATAAGTCATAACCAAACTAAGTGAAATTATTATTCAAATACTCAAAAAAATCCCCTTTTTAAATTATAGAGTTAATGATGGGGAAGGTCAGGTGAGGTTACTGGTTCAATAGGTAAAAATATCCAAGTTATCCTAACCTAAATGAAAGTCTAAACGGAAGTCTAAACTAATTATCATGCAAAATACAAACATAAAAATCACGACCTTGCTTAAACTAATTAGCATTCAAATTACAATTACCTAAAAATAATATCATCTAGCTAAATCATACCTAAGCCCAAACTAATTAGTATGCAAAAATAGAAATACACCAAAAACTCAAATAGCCTAAAACTAATTAGCGTTGAAATTACAAATACTGAAAAATAAAATCATCTAACAAAGCAAACATATGCCTAACCTAAATAGCATCCGAAATACAAATACCTATAAATCACAACCTAGCTCAAACTAACTACCATTCAAATTAAAAAGTACCGAAAAAAATCAAGACCTAGCTTAAACCAATTTGCATTCAAATTACAAATACCAAAAATTAGCATCATAAAGCCAAAACACACCTCTGCCTAGACTAATTAGCATGCAAAATACAAATACTTAAAAATAACAACCTCACCTTGCCAAAGTTTAACCTAATTCTAAATTAATTAGCATGCAAACATATAAGTACCTAAAAATCATAACCCAACATACCTCAAGCACTAAGCCTAAATCAATTTTATGCAAAATAAAAATACCTAAAAAGCAGAACCTATCCTAGCTCAGGCCTAACCAAGCCTAAAGTACTTACCATGAAAAATACCAGCTTCTAAAAAACCTTATTAAGCGAGGAAGCCCACAACAATTAATTGATCTCGAATTTATTTTTACATTGGAATTATTAAGATGTTGATTATTTCTATCGCATTTTTTTTTAGTTCAATCCATTTTTAACGCTTATTTCTATTCATTCGACTCTTTCTGCTTCTATTTACTCACCCCTCATTCTTTTCAATGACGAGATAATCCCAACCATAGGAGAAAGGAAGCCTTAAAAACCTTTTATACAAAAATAAATAAACGCAAAGATGAGCGTTAAACGTTGTCCAGAATAATGGATACAAGATTTGGTATAGATTACGTCGATTTTCAATTCCTATTTTATGTCAATGCGTTGAAAATCGAAGCTTTTCCTTGACAAGAAAGCAATGACATGGAAACAAACAGAACGCAAAACCTTCGAGCTGGCGAATATATCGCTACGCCTGGCACTAAACTTTCGTTATTAGGTCATTCTTTTATATTTATATATATATATATATATATATATATATATATATATATATATATATATATATATATATATATATATATATATATATATATATATATATACATATATATATATATATATATATATATATATATATATATATATATATATATATATATATATATATAAATATATATATATATATATATATATATATATATATATATATATATATATATATATATATATATTATATATATATATATATATATATATATATATATATATATATATATATATATATATATATATATATATATATATAGAGAGAGAGAGAGAGAGAGAGAGAGAGAGAGAGAGAGAGAGAGAGAGAGAGAGAGAGAGAGAGAGACTGGTAACTGATTTGTTCCTTGGGAATCTGGTATGTAGCAGGAATATGAAGACCCAGGTGATTACACTAATCATTTATTGTCAGTAGTTTTATATGTTTAGTTAGTTGATTTTTCAACTCCCACGATAAAGGTTAGTCACTTTGTTCATTCTGATTTGTTTTCGGGTTTTTTTGTTTTTTAAAATTTAATATAATGTTATTTTTTGTTTACTTCAGTAACTTTTAATATGTGATAATCGAGTTAGTTTGTTATAATTTCACTTTCTATTATTTTTTTTTAAAATCACACTGGGTAATATTATTTAATTCTATATATTGTTATTAGTGTCTTTACTTTAATTTAATAATTGTCAATTTTATTATTGTAACTTGCCTTCTTCCGCTTTTTTAATGCATTCTTTTAAGTGTTATCAATTAATGTTCCTTTTCCTTCTCATTAGTCGACACAGTCACTGAAGATGGTCCTAGTAAAGGTCCGAAACGTCCGGCCAATAAATGATTAGTGTAATCACCTAGGTCTTCATATTTCTGCTATATATATATATATATATATATATATATATATATATATATATATATATATATATATATATATATATATATATATATATATATATATATATATATATATATGTATATATATAACTGAAATCACATGACACGTGATATAATAGATGTATTTATAGGCCCAAAGAAATTAAAATTGGTATAACAACACTAAGGAAGGTAACCATTGAAAGCTTAAGAAAGAAAATTGGAGATATAGAAACGGAGAAAAATAGGGAAAACTATTTTTAACTGTTATTTGAAAATAAATAAAGAAGTTGGATTTGAACCTGTGTCATCAAGCGCTCATCGCTCTTATGACCACGACACCCTTCGACTGAGGATGGTAGCTCCAATTTTCTTTCTTAAGCTTTCAATGGTTACTTTCCTTAGTGTTGTGATAACAATTTTTATTTCTTTGGGCCTATATATATATATATATATATATATATATATATATATATATATATATATATATATATATATATATATATTAGGATGTAGAAGAAAGAAGATAGGTAATGGAAATTTGTAAGAAATATAGATTTTTAAAAGATAAAAAAAGAGAACCAATGAAGGCACCTCCGGAAAAATGTTTTCAAAGGGAGTTAAATATAGAGATTGGTGAAGTTATTGGATGTGAAACAATGGAGAAGCGGCATAGCTCCCCGAATTGTGAAAAGATGAGGCACTTTGGTCCTTAGGAAGTGGAATTATCCTAAAATTTGTCTCCTTACTCAATCAAATCAATCAACTCCAATTTTCGGGCCAGGGGGAGGGGGTCTGATAGCGCTCATCTGGTGGCTACCACCAAGGGCACAACTCGTCCTAATTAATTTCAGCCTAATAATAGGCTATATTAAAAACAAAACAAGTTAATAAAAACACTACCCCTTCCCCCCAAAAAAACAACAACAAACAAACTCCCCAACAAAAAATAAAGCCCAACCAAAGACAAAAGAGCAAGAAACCAAACAAAAACAAGAGAGAGAAGAAGGAAGCACACTAACTCCTCAAGGATAGGATTGCCCCCCCCCCCTTCCGCTGGCGTAGGAGTATGAAACCAACACAAAAGAGAGTTCAATAAAATGGTGGAGGCCAATCTACTCAAAGAAGTCAAAGAGTCCACAAGTCAGTGTGTACGAACCCGTCCTGAGTACAAGGAACAAGCGGTAGCGACTCCACTCATCCTGGTACCGGTACAGGTAACGTGCGCGAAGATCACCCAGACTGGGACATTCAACAAGAATGTGCCGAACAGTCTGGGGGACAACGCAGTCGTCGCAGTTAATGTACAGGGGAGACAACGCAGTCGTCGCAGTAAGGTGCAGGAAGGACAACGCAGTCGTCGCAGTAATGTACAGGGGGGATAACGCAGTCGTCGCAGTAAGGTGCAGGGGGGACAACGCAGTCGTCGCAGTAATGTACAGGGGGGATAACGCAGTCGTCACAGTAAGGTGCAGGGAGGACAACGCAGCCGTCGCATTAAGGTGCAGGGGGGACAACGCAGTCGTCGCGTTCCATTTTCACCAAATGGAAATCTTAAAGTAGAATAATTTAACTAAAACTGGAAGCTTTCAAGTTGATTAGTTAAAATGGTTGTCTTCTAGTTGACTACAAAAATGGAAACCTTTTAAGTTGACTCATTGAAGAAAAAGACGCAAACTGCTGATGAAGGGGACTGGATGTTTGACCGGAATGGTAGAAAACAAGCAAATCAAGACCAGGTACCATTCATTGAGGCAAGGGCGAGGATAATTGACAGCTACTAACATAACCTAGTATAATTGTAAGTACAAATTTAATGTTATAAAATGTAGTCAGTTGGTTACGGCAACTGCAACATGGTTAATTGGGTGCTACCACTACTGACATATCTCCAACCAAGCATGACCTGGACTTCTGAAAGGCATCTATCCGAGTTTTGTGTTTGAGATTTCGTGGATCCAAATCTATAACGAACAAGTTCGCACATTAAAGACCGTGTACTCGATTCAGCGAATTAGACTCATTGGGACGATTATATTTTCCACTCCCTTTGGTCATTTTAATTAATTGAAACTATAAAAAGGTCAAACCCCTTCGAGGAAATCTCAGTCAGAAAAGTTTGTAAAAGTGACTCAATAAAGAAGCGGTTAATTTGGGGTAAATGAAATCGTTATTAGTCGAATGGGATTATTTATGGCGGTTGGAACTGAATGACTTCACAATTCTCCTGAACTTACTTGTGTCTACCATGGAACTCTCTTAGGAAGAGAGAGGATGAAACTCTAAACAATGGTTAAACAAGAGGAAAATTCCCTCCAGTGACCTGCGGCGTTTTGTGATACGATGATAAATGGTTATTTCATTGATGGTTTCCATGGTTCAAATCACTTACCAGTGCCTTTGAATGGCCAAATAAAGCTTCTGCCACTAGATGGCGCCACCCTGCGCCAAACCCGATGGCAGATTTGAAATCATCTCCGGGATAAATAACCCTATGTCCCATGGTCATATGGGTCATTTTATGGCTCTAAAATGGGTATAATTGAACTTTACTCCTTTTAAAAATAAAGCGACGCCTTTACCTGGCGCTTCGTCGCAGGTAAAAAGGACGAGTCACCGGGAAGCAGGACATAAGCCTAGAGGCATAGGCGCATAGGCCTCGAGGAAAAAGGCCTCGAGGAGATAGGCCTCAAGGAGATAGGCCTCGAGGAGATAGGCCTTAGACGCCAAAGCCGATGCCAAATTGCAAGGAAGAATTGGGTTCTTCTGTACGAATCGCCGCTCGTTTCCTCGTAGTTTCACTCAATGGAGGTTTTATCTGTGTTTCTTTCTCCCTCTCCCCCTCTTTTCTCCCGCTCTCTGCTTATCCCCCTCTCTCCTTACTCTCTATCCCCCTCTATGTGTCCCCTCTCTCTCTCCTCCCTCTTTATCCCCCTCTCTGCTTCCCCTCTCTCTCTCTTCCCTCTCTATCTACCTCTCCCCTCCCTATCTTCCCCCACCCTCCATCTCCGTCCCTCTTTCCACATCTCTCCCTCTCCACCTCTCTCCCTTCCTCTCTCTTGTTCCCCCTCCCTTTCTATCCCCCTCCTTCCTTTTCTCCCCACTCTATCTCCGTCCCTCAATCCCTCCTCCCTTTCCATCTCTTTCTCCCCCTCATTCTCTGTCCCTCCCACCTCTGTCTCTATCTCTTACCCTCTCACCCTATCCCCCTTTATCTTCCTCTATCCTGTTATCTCTCTCTTCCCCTCTCCCTCCCTCCCTATCACTCTATCCCCGTCCATCTATCTCTTTCTATTACTTTATGCATCAATCTCCCTCCCTTTCTCTATCTTTTCCTCTATCCACTTCCCTCTACCCCCCTTCCTTTCTTTCCACTCCCTCCATATCTCTCTTTCTCTCCCCATGCATCTCTCACTCAGTTACACACTCTCTCTCTCTCTCTCTCTCTCGGTATGTCAGAACTAACCTTCATGACGGAGTTGCGTGCTGTTTTCTTCATCCAAATTGAGGCTGGCGGCCTCCGGTTGATGGCTCGACTTTTCTTGCGAAAGCTCCCGCTTCAAATTCGGGTCAAGGGACCAATATATATATATATATATATATATATATATATATATATATATATATATATATATATATATATATATATATACAGGGTGTTCCCCCAAGAATGTATACACACTTTAAATAATTGTAAAGTACGTGTTTATTAAAATACATTTCACTTTCAAAATTTACATTTAAAATGTGTATACATTTTTTGGGACACCCAGTATATATATATATATATATATATATATATATATATATATATATATATATATATATATAGCGGGGAGTGTCCCAAAATTGAGTGTAAATTTTGATGAAATTGAAAAGTTTCATTCAAAATTCTTGTTGAATTATGTTCATCATGTTCAAATTGTGCTCTGCACATAATTGTAGTGTTCCATGTACAGGGTGTCCCCAAATTTCAATTTGACTTTCCAACCTTTTCATAATCCCTTTTTAATGGATATTAAAAGATATATGATGTTTATTTTTTCGGCTCAATTATGATCTCAAAAAAAAGGCCTTTTCCTAAGTGTTGAAGGCAAGACTCTGTTCACTGTTGCCTTGGGCATATCGAGTCTCTGACTGGTCTTTCTCACCGAAGTTTTTGGCTCATTTTCATAAAAATTGTCCAATTTGTTCAGTTTTGTTGGGGTGAATCTTTTTCCGTCCTCTTCCTTTCTCATCATGTACGGATCTGGTTCTTTTAAATTTGTTCACAAGTGAACGGATCGCGTTGTCTGTAGGTCCAGGTTTTCGAAACATTTTTGGGAACTTTTCTCGTACCTCATTAAATTTTGATTCTCTGATACGAGCTATCACTAAAACTCCGCTCTTCTGTATTCATTATATTAAAGGGTTTTGGAAAGGATTGATAAACAAATTAAAATTTGGGGACACCCTGTACATGGAACACTACAATTTTGTGAAGAGTACAATTTAAACATAATGAACATAATTCCAAAAGAATTTTTCATAAAAGTTTTCAATTTCATCAAAATACGCACTCAATTTGGGGATAGCTGGCATATATACGAGGGGGAGTCAAAAAGTTCTCAGATAAATGGCATAAAATTTTTATTTGTAATAATACTGTAATCATTTTTCTACATAAGCTCCATTAACATCTATACACTTTCTTAATCTATGAATCCAACGGTAAAGACCATCTTTGTAGAATTCACGGGGTTGTCTCTGGCACCAAGTAATGACCTGCTTTTTTGCTTCATCTAATGATTGAAACCGGGTTCCTTTTAGGTGTCCCTTTAAATTTGGTTAGGTTAGGTAACCTAACCTAACCTAACCTAACCTAACCTAACCTAACCTAACCTAACCTAACCTAACCAAATTTAAAGGGACACCTAAAAGGAACCCGGTTTCAATCATTAGATGAAGCAAAAAAGCAGGTCATTACTTGGTGCCAGAGACAACCCCGTGAATTCTACAAAGATGGTCTTTACCGTTGGATTGATAGATTAAGAAAGTGTATAGATGTTGATGGAGCTTATGTAGAAAAATGATTACAGTATTATTACAAATAAAAATTTTATGCCATTTGTCTGAGAACTTTTTGACTCACCTACGTATATATATATATATATATATATATATATATATATATATATATATATATATATATATATATATATATATATATATATATATATATATATATATATATATATATATATATATATATATATATATATATATCGGTGTATGATAGGAGTAGCTTCTCATCTCTACATGTTTTGTTAAATACCAGGTTGTAGTTTGACCTTACCAATTTTATTTTAGCAGAACAAATATCGCCGGCTACGCAGAGGCGCAGCGGAGAGGATTGGGCCTGACTTCTCGACGTATATGTACCCAAGGAGAGCCTTCAAGCCGGAAATCGTGCTTACAGATCCCAAATTCACCTTCCACCATTTTATACAGTATATCCCCTCCCCCTCACACCCAGTAACCATATCCCTATAGTCATCACAGTGGCTACCGTGTCCATTCTTATACCCTTGCCATCGAGGAAGAACTTTACGGTTGCAAACTGGGAGGCCCCAGAAGGTCATTACGGGAGTAAATTACCGAGATAGATGGTGCCACGCAAGAGGTGATCGACGAATAGATGTCCGACATTTCTGACAGTTTTGCGACCGCGAACAGTATAATATCGTTCACAAGACACAAGGTCTTGATCCCGATGCACCGACCTCGAGAAAAGATCATCTTGCATCAGCGAGTCCAGGAGATTTTAGACGACGTCCTGGCTACTAGATACTTCAGGCCAATGAACTTTGTGTTGGTTAAGCAGCTCACACTACAAGTAAACGCTGCGCTGTTGCATGAGATCAGAGAAAATGGGACCGTACCAACCACAACCTGGGTATTAAGGACAATCTCAGAAGATTCTTGAAATTCACCAACAAGCTGAAAGGAGGACCAACATCGAAGGCTGACTCTTCCATAGTTCACCTTAACAAATTGGCCAGCACTCCTTAAGAAAAAACTGAGCTTTTTGAAGAAGTCCTAAGCGACGTTTTTCGCATCTCCGAAGAAAAGGAAAACTTTGATCTGGGCTTTGATGACAAAGTACTGGAGTACATGGAAAGGCACTATAGGAAGTTCACTCCATACCGAACGGCAAACCTAAACAGGGTGCGAGAGTGTACCCAGGAAGTCATGGCGATCTCCCAAGAAGAGTTAATTACCACAATCTTCAGCTTTAAGAAAAGGCTCCTGACTAAAGCTTAATAAAAACAAGGCACTAAAAAAAGGCCCTAGTGAAAATAGAAACCAGACTGTTGAACCCTTCAATGCGTCATTAGCAACAGGATATTTTCCAAACGGCCTGAAGACACCAAACTGATCTTTATTCACAAACCAGGGAATCCAATTGATCAAGTAGTGAACTGCAGGCCGATCTCATTTTTCGAGAAAATTGGGAAAGTATTCGGAAAGATCATAAACAACAACAGACTGGACTCCCATCTGAGTTGCAGTCAGTGCAGAACGCCGAACAACATGGTGTTCGCAAGAAAAAGAACAAGAAGACTGCAATCGCCTTAACATACTACCATACGACCAAGGAGCTTGCGTCTGGCTACATGGTGGATGTGGTCTGTCGGGACGTGAAAAAAGCCCTTGACAAAGTGTGGATCAACGCAAGTACAAGTACAAGATTTCGAGTCGGGATGTCACCTCATTCCGAAAAATCCTCCACAGCTACCTCACAGGCAGGAGAGCGGTGATAGAATTTTTAAACTACGTCGGAGCTCCATTTATCTTGCTATCCGAAGTCCCTCAAGGAGGGTGACTGAGACCCACTTTCTTTACGGTCTATACCAAGGATATTCCAAAACTGCTGCTCCCCCTATCCCTCAACGTACAATACGCGGACAACATCATCCAGATTCTGACTCGCCAAACTAGATCTGAAAGAGTGATGTCGAGGGCGGCAGCCGAGGCCCATATAATCTACAGGTACTAAAAGAAGTTGAAAATACAAACAAACCAAGCAAAGTTCACCGAAGTCGTGATTGGCAAACGGAAGACGGAGCCTATCTGACTGGAAAACTCAACTATTAATAATTCCACAAGCCCGAACATCCTAGGCTTCAGGATCTTAAAACACGGCACAGAAAGCCATATAAACTCAAAAGTTCAAGTTGCAGAACTAGAACTCAACAAACTACACATATTTCGTAACCTAAGCATAACAAAATAAGAAGAAACTCTATGCTGCCCTTGTGAACCAAACTGAGGTAGCCAACAGTTCCTATAAACATATCATCAAGAAGTAGGATGATTCAGATTCAAAGGGTGCAAAATAGGACCCTACGCTACATCCACAACGTCATATGGGACGAGTACATCTCCTCAATGGAGCTGCATAGGAGAACGGGAATAGAGAAGGTGAATGTATTCCTGCATTCATGAAGTATCGCATTCTGGGACAGTCTGCAGGCAACTCTCGCACCAGGTTCTGTAGACGAATTGTTCATACTACAGGACCGGGAGAGATACAAGTCTTACATGCTTACGGCAAGGTCGGTGGTCACACCGGTCATCTACAGGTGACTCTGCGAACAACTCAATTGTGACCTAAGAATGAATAAACAAAAGTGAACAGAAATTAGTAAATAACGAAAAGAAGCTAAAGTAGCCACTTTGTGAAAGGAAAATATAGACCAATATAATGAAATAGACAGGACAAAAAGTGATTCTCGATTATTTTATTTCCTGTTATTATAACTGAATTAATTGTTAAACTATTATTACAAATGGAATATTATGTATAATATTTAGTTATTTGTATTACTTACTGTTTCAGCAACACTTTATTTATAATATATTATATTACTAATGAGATGCTCCGATCCCTGTGCCCCATCCCAAGGAAACCAGGAGGAGGGGCCTTTTTCAACCTCTTTCTATATGAATAAATAAAAAAAAAAATTTCCTTCATTAATCTTCATAAAATATATTAAATTAATGCTTTTATGTACCATGGAAATTTTATTTACCTATGTATTCATCATATATATATATATATATATATATATATATATATATATATATATATGATAAATTTTAAATCCATAAAAAATCTATTTAAAAAAAAATGCTTCCCTTCGACGTGATTGGTATTTACTTTCAAAAATTACAATAAAAATAATTATAATTAAAAGCAGGGGGGATCCTCTGTTCCCACCTCACAATGACCCCAATTTAACGGAAAGTCAACCCCAGCCGGGGTGAAACCCATTGATTGAGTTAACAAATTTGCGACCCGGTGGGAAAGTTCTCGACCAACGAGTGACCTTCTGGTCCTTCCAAGAGGCGGTAGAGCTAAAAAGTGGCAAGTATTTCTTGTGATGGGAGTGGGGGGGTGGGAGGGGGGTAGGGCAAATGGCATTTCTTCTTTGCCCTCGATTTCGTTTATTTCCCTTCTTTATTTCTACTTCCACTTAATATCTCCTTAATTTTATTCTTCCTCTTCTTTTTCCATTTGTTCATTATTATTATTATCAGTAGAGGTAGGATGATTATCAATATTTCTAAGAACCGTTTTCATGGTAGGGTCTGTCTCTGGCAAGATGGAAATGTCACCTCCTAACCACTAACTTGGGCATAACTGACGATTAACCTACCTCTACTCCCCAACTAGGAACGAATAAAAAAGGCAGCGATAATAAAAAACAAGTAAAAACGAAGATCAAAAATGACAAGGGCTCGTATATCAACAAGCCTTTCCTTCCCGAATATTTTTCGGTCCATTTCGAACAAATTTAAAGGCAAGTTTGCAGGTAAGAGATTAAAAGCTCAGAAGGAAGAGATTAAAAAATCGTAATGGAGAGATTAAAAGTTATCAGAGAAGAGATTAAAAGCTCGTTGAGAAGTGATTAAAAACTCGTGGAGAAGAGATTAAAAGTTTACAGAAAATATATTAAAAGTTTGCAGAGGAGAGATTAAAAATTCTCAGGGAAGAGATTAAAAGCTCGTTGAGAAGTGATTAAAAGCTGGCCGAAAACAAATTAAAAGTTTACAGAGGAGAGATTTAAAATTCTCAGATAAGAGATTAAAAGCTCGTTGAGAAGTGATTAAAAACTCGTAGAGAAGGGATTAAAAGTTTACAGGAAAGATATTAAAAGTTTGCAGAGGCGAGATTAAAAACTCACTGAGATGAGATTAAAAGCTCGTGGAGACGAGAATAAAAGTTCGCAGGAAAGATATTAAAAGTTTGCGAAGGAGAGATTAAAAGTTGTATGAGGGAAGTGATTTAAAGCTTACCGATAAGAGATTAAACATTCATGGAGAAGAGATTAAAAGTTATGAGAATAGATTAAAAGTTTGCAGGAAAGAGATTAAAAGTTCGCACTGAAGATATTAAAAATTCATATATATATAAACTTAGCATTTCGTTATAAAGGTTTCGAGAGATTACCGGTGCAGTTCCATTTTCTGGCCTACGACATACCCGAGTGGGAGAAATGCTTCCGTTTACAACGAAGTTAAACCACATCGGGACTGGCAAATCGCTGGATGGCCGATTAAGGTGGACTCAAAAACCTTTTATTTATTTATTAAATGATAGTAAAAACTAAATAACTTTTTATTTATTAAATGAAAATAATTAAAAAACTGAATACATTTTTATTTATTTATTAAATCAAAATGATTAAAAAACTGAATACCTTTTTATTTATTTATTAAATCAAAATGATTAAAAACTGAATACCTTTTATTTATTTATTAAATAATAATGATTAAAAACTGAATACCTTTTTATTTTGTTATTAAATAATAATGATTAAAAACTCTGTATTTATTTATTAAATGGAATTGTTCTGAAATTTTCAAATGGTAGCGCCACTTTGTAGCCATTCTGGAGTAGAAGGCGCAAACCAACGATGGCACTCACACCAGCAGGTGTGTGAGGAGAAGATGTTAGCTATGAAATGGAGAAGATAGTGGAAGTGTGAATGTCTGAAAGGGACATCAACAGGCTCATTAGCGCATACAACTCTCCAGATCTGACCCAACATACACCATACACATCTTCTGGCGGGATATTGAAGGAGATTAACCATGGTGCAAGCGACTTCCATGGGTGCATCTGCACATATATGTGCATGTTTGTGTATATGTATATATGTATATACATGCATGTAAGTAGATATGTATATATGTGAATGTATGTATATATATATATATATATATATATATATATATATATATATATATATATATATATATATATATATATGCGTGTATATGTATATATGTATATACGTGCATGTAGATATATATGTATATATGTGCATGTGTATCTATGCATATATGTAAATATATGTGTGTATGTATATACGTGTATATATTTGCATGTATGTGTATATGTATATATGTGCATGTTTGTTTATATATATATATATATATATATATATATATATATATATATATATATATATATATATATATATATATATATATATATATATATATATATATATACATGTTTGTGCATATATATATGTGAATATATGTGCATGTTTGCGTATGTATATATGTGAATGTATGTGTATATCTATATATGTGTATACATTTGCATGTATGTGTATATTTATATATGTTCATGTTTTTGATATATATATGTAAATGTATGTGTATATGTATATATGTGCATGCATGTGCATATGTATATATGTGCGTGTATGTATGTGTATATCTATATATGTGTATACATTTGCATGTATGTGTATATTTATATATGTGCATGTTTGTGTATGTATATATTTGAATGCATGTGTATATGTATATATGTGCATGCATGTGCATATGTATATATGTGCGTGTATGTATGTGTATATCTATATATGTGTATACATTTGCATGTATGTGTAAATGCAATCAAAATTGAAATGGTTTCCCCTTATCCTTATGATTTCTGTACTGCCTCATTGCCAGCAATAACGTACCCTTCCCTCCCCAAAGCTCAAAACTGGATCTCCAGCTATATATTTTTCACACGTTTTCACTTCACCCAACTTCACCAGCGTTAAAAAAAACCTTCCAAACGTTCTGGCGGAGATACCCACGTTGGTTTTCGCTTTGAATTTAGAATAAAATGCCCATTTTGTTTCCGGTAGGTCTGTGGTTTTATGAGGTATCTCACAATATACCATATATATTACCATATAAAATTTAATTGACTCTCTAAAGTTGACTAAGTCGATTCTTATAATTTCTTATCATTTAATCAAATTTTTTCATAAATAATTCGATGAGGAACGGATGAAATTCCTTTGAAATAGATTATACGAAACCCGCAGGAAAATAAAATCTATGGCTCCAGGCGATTTTGATTCTATGAAGTCTTGTTAGATAAAGGAGAAGGCATTCGGAATTTTCGTTTTCCTCTTTATCCTAGGGATAATTGTCATCCTTATACCATTCTGTCCTAATTTTGCTTATCCCGATAAAGCGATTCGAGCGATGTAATGACGTTATGAAATGACGTATCTATTTTTGAGGTAAAGAAAGAGGTTTGGACAGCCTTCCCCCATCCTTCTCAGGACAAGTGAGAAGCGATAGTTTAAAGAGATTTCAGATTGAGAGAATTAAACTAAAAGTGATTTCAAATTGCAAGGAATATGTTAAAAGTGATTTCAAATTGCAAGAAATATGTTAAAAGTGATTTCAAATAGCAAGAATTATGTTAAAAGTGATTTGAAATTGCAAGAAATATGTTAAAAGTGATTTCAAACTGCAAGAAATATGTTAAAAGTGATTTCAAACTGCAAGAAATATGTTAAAAGTGATTTCAAATTGCAAGAAATATGTTAAAAGTGATTTCAAATTGCAAGAAATATGTAAAAAAGGTGTGAGTGAAGGAAATATTCTATTTTTTTTTCAGATTGTTAGAGTAATAATAAAAGTGATTTCGAATTGAAATAAATATGTTAAAAGTAATTTCAAATTCAAAGAAATATGTCAAAGGTGATTTTAAAATCGAAGAAATATTTTAAATTGATTTCAGATAAAAAATAATATTAAGTATTTTAGTTTGGGAGAATATGTTAAAAGTGATTTCAAATTGCAAGAAATATGTTAAAAATAATGTGAGTGAAGGAAATATTCTAGTTTTTTTTTCAGATTGTTAGACATATGATAAAAGTGATTTCGAATTGAAATAAATATGTTGAAAGTGATTTTAAATTCAAATAAATATGTTAAAAGCGATTTCAGAGAGGAGGTAATATTCTAATATTATCAGATTGGTAGAATTATCCCTAAAGTGATTTTAAATTGAAAGAAATATGTTAACAGTGATTTCAAATTGGAAAAAAATATGTTCAAAGTGATGTCAGTAAGAAAGAAATATTTTATTGTTTTTAGATTGTTAGAATTATGAGAAAAATGATTTCAAATTGAAAGCAATATGTTAAAAGTGATTTAAATTAGAAGAACTATGTTAAAAGTGATTTTAATTAGAAGAAATATGTTAAAAGTGATGTTAGGGTTTAGGCAATATTCTAGTGTTTTCACATTGTTAGAATTATGCTAAAAATGATTTCAAATTGGAAGAAATATGTTATAAGTGATGTGAGAGAGATACAAATATTCTAAAGTGTTTTCAGATTGATACAAATATGCTAAAAGTGATTTCAAATTGAAAATAATATATCAAAGGTGATTTTTTAATGGAAGAAATATTTTAAATTGCTTTAAGATAAAAAATAATATTAAGTATATTAGATTGGGGGAACTATGTTAAAAATGATTTTAAATTGCAAGTCATATGTTAAAATTATGTCAGATAGGTTAAGTTATATTAGATTAACAGATTAAATGTTTCATTGATGTAATATCGGATACAATATGTTGAATTGTTTTGATTAACATTTTTTTAAGTGATCCTTCTACTTTAATGTCCTCTTTATGATGGAAAGGGAGGGGGGGGGGGTGAATGTAAAGTGTACTCGTGACGTAACAGAAGAGGAAGTTCGGAACCGCTTGCTAAATTTCGTTGGGAATTTTTGTAAAACAGAAAACGGGACTCTTTTTATATAGGGGTCAAAGGCCAGTCCTAAGAATTGCCCTTATGGGAATAATTGCCTCGAGAAGAGAGAACGAGAGACAGAGAGGGAAAAAAAGAGAAAATTTTCAAGGGAAATTGGAGGACGCAAATAGACTTGTTCCAGAAAGTATTTATACCTCTAGCTAATACCACAATATTTCGCTATAGTTCATGAACCGTTCAATGTAGGTTAACGCAAGCTTGAGAGGAATATATTACCACACACAACCACGAAATTTCATCAGGTTTGATAGAAAAATGAAGGAGTAATTGCACTTTTCGCGAAAATTTACAACGGAAAAGTATTCATGCGACGTAATTTTCATTTTCCTATGTTTAATTTATCATCATCATCATCATCACTAACTCTATAATTTAAGAAAGGGATTTTTTGGAGTATTTGAATAATAATTTCATCTTAGTTTGGTTATGACTTATGTATATTTCAAATTTTTATTAAAGAGATTTCTAAGAATTTCTTTAGAGTTTGAAGAGACAAAATAGTTTAGTTCAGAAAAAATAAATATGATTATCCGATGCTTTATAAAGTTTTAAAATAAAATGAATTACAATTGATGAAGTTCAGGAAATTTATTAAAATTTAAGTAGGGCTGCTTTTTTTATTTTATCTATAACTATATTTTAGCAACGTGATTTTTTGAAATTATTATAATTAGCGAAGTTCATAAAATATATAAAAAATTAACCATGGCTGCTTTTTTTTAGATTTTAAATTTTAATCTTAGTAGCAAAGCGCAAGCTCCCTCCAGGGGGAGTGGCGAAGCCATTGCCTGGTATGGTTTAAATTATGACAGTTTCAATGTCGCACTAGTAGTTTTTGCAACCTCCTATATATAATTTGGACTAGTCAGGAATAGTCAGGAAGGTCCTAACGACCCTTACTTTGTCTTCGCAAACTCAAGTCTTTATTCCAAAATCACTCAGCATGGCGAAAGGAAAGTCAGTAACTCTCTTCCAACCTCAAATCAGGAATAATTACGAAAGTCAAATTTAAGATGAGCTACAAAATATTTCTGAAGAACGAAATGACCCCAAATCTACAGTGGAGTCGGTAATAAGCAAATTTAAGGAATTGAGGACAACTGCCAATCTCCCTCATTTTGGTCGTCTTCGGAAAATTCCACTTCGCACGGCTCAGACGATCGTTAAATCAGTTAAAAGTAACCAAAAGATGATTAGAAAGGAGTTAAAGGATCAGTTGGAGAAGCAGGCGTCGATGTTAGTTTGAACACAGGGACCAATATGTTGCATAAGGCGGAAATGCAATAAAACCATCCGAAGAAGACGCCTTTATTGAAAAATACTCATTTGAAGAAAGTCTGAAGTACGTCAAAGATCATTTGAAGAAAGGTTTCACTTTATGGAGCCAATGTGATATTGGTCAGATGAAACGAAGATTGAGTTCTTTGGCACAAATGATGTTAGGTATATTTGACCCCAAAGTGGTGAAGCTGTTCTTCCAAAAAACAATATTCCCACAAAAAAACTTTTAGGTGTATCTATAAATAAGGTTTTTAGTCGCGGGCGACTCTACATCTCACTATGTCGGTCAGTCGGTCGTTCTCCGTTTTGCTTTTGTTTTGGTAATAACATTGTAACTATTCGGCTGATTCTAACGAAATTTAAAACTCTTATGTTGTTTTAAATTCTCTTTTATTTTATTTTGGCTATAACATCATAACTATTCGTCCGATTCCAACGAAATTTGAAACCCTCATGTTGATTTACACTCTCTTCCGAATGATATTATTACCAAAGTCCTCCCAAGGTTAGTCCGTGAATTATTGAAAGTTTTGAAGGTCGTAAGGTCATAAATCAGTCTAAGTGAGAGCCCGCGGCTTTTTGGTCAGTAGACCTTGTTAGTCGTATGAACACTAAACTCTTACTGAGCGTGTTGAAGGTCAAGTAACCTTTTGCGTTGAGGGAAATAAATACAAAGTTGAAAATGTGCTTAACGGATAATGACCGGACCATTGTAGGTTGCGTGACCTTCGACACGCTCAGTAAGAGTTTAACTTTCATGTGGATCAAATTTTCTTCTATGAATACAAGCTGAAATCGAAAAACGGTACGCCATACTCGTGAAGGAGGTTTTGATGTTTCAACTACCAGAAGAATCTCGTTTGCAAAGTGAAACGAAAGTATGACAATGCTGAGAATAATGGCGAAGTTGCCTCCGAACGACAGTGTCACAAGCCTTGCTCTGACACCACCAAGAACGAGAAATTCGTCGCTAGTGTCTGGCAGAAGAAGTCCAAGGACCCAAGCAACTATCCCCAAAGCAATGTACCAGGACCTGGGCTGCCACTAGTATGGGCTGAAGAGGCACCAGATTCTCACGGAGGCGTTCAAGGAAATCCATATAGTGAAGGCACAAACACTCATCAACGAATTATAACATGATAACATTTTAAACACATTTATATGTTAAAACAATGAAAGTGTCTAACTTCATCGACATTATCATTGTGTCATTTGTTGAGAGAGTCGTAACAAGTGTAACAGGACTTTTGCAATACTCGGTAGACTTGCCTGAATTATCCAAGTTAGAATTTAGTGAAGTTTTTGCTGGGCGCCCCATATATAACATTCTAATTGTGTATAAATTCTCATGAGAACATATTGCTTCATTTGGTACACAACTTCAGCTGTCGAACGTCTTCCAAAGCGGAATTTAGACTTTGGAAGTAAGGGTCAAGAGCAAGCACGCTTTAGAGATGATTACCATTATTTGGACGATTCGAGAGAGGTTTAGCCCCATCCTCAGCACTCGAATACGAATATTTTGCCATTAAAGTTCTTTATTTGCCTAAAAATTTAAACTAACCAGGCAATGGCTTCGCCTCTCCCCCTTACGGGGGTGGGAAGGTTGCGCTTCGCTACTAAGATTAAAATTTAAAATCTAGAAAAAAGCCGCCATGGTTATATTTTTATAAATTTTCTGAACTTCGCCAATTATAATGATTTTAAAAAGGAACTCTAAACTAAATTTCCCCCCTTTTAAAATATCACGTTGCTAAAATATAGAGTTATAGAAGATATATAAAAATAAATTTTCGGAACTTCACTATTTGTAATTCTTTGAGTTTTAAAAAATTCACAAAATTCCGGTACTTATATTTATTTCTGAACTTCATCATTTTGTTTTTTGATATTATAAAAGAATTATTAGAAAAAAACTTTGATAAAAAAAACATAGTCATTCGTCCACTAAGGAAAAAAACATTTATTAATTTTTCACCCATCTTCAAAAATCCCCTTCTTAAATTATAGAGTTAGTGATGTTGTTGATGATGATGATGATGATGATGATGATGCATCATTATCATCATGGAAATTGGGTTGAATTAATTAATGCAAGTTGTGTTGTAGAAATTATGCTATGCCAGAATATGGAGGTGGTCGCTGTTCGCTTTGAATTTAAATTCGGTTTACGTCAACTTAAATGCGTATCTAATCGTCCTACTGACAGTGTGTATACAACTTGCGATGCATATCAGTGTAAGTAGTGGTCTCATTGTGGGTTTTATGTATGTGTATCACTGTGGGGATGGGTGTGTTTATTTGTCTGTCTCTGTCTAGCTTGGAATAACGCAATCTGACCTTGGCAAACGGGTGCTGGAGAAAGGCACTCCGGCACCCAAATGAATTAATCAAATTTATTCTGTAAATATGTATTATGCTGTTCACTCCAGAAATTTACTTGAGAATGAGAATTACTTATAGAAAAAAGAAGAATTTAGTATTCGAAATGGTTTTTTTTTCTCTATGAGGCTTTGTTAGATATAGGCAAAATGCGAAAGACCAGTCCGGAGCTGTAATGTACCATTACCTTGCAGGCAAGGGTAGAGATATGACCCTGATTTCGTCCACCAACAAGAAGTTAAAGTTCCTTGACTTACTTCGTTGCTTGGTTGCCTCGCAGAATGGCAATCATAGGAATCCTGCTTCCCTCTGGAGAGCGGCTACCGTAGATGGCCAAACTCGAGTCTCTTTAGATGAGGATGTGTTGTAAATCTGCGAGGTTCAACATTTTGGCATGTTGTCATCAGGTGTTGTGTTTTCTGAGGGTTGGTCACAGCGTAGACACTTTGGTGTTATGTTTTGGGGTGTTTTAAGTATTTGAATTTTGGGTGGAGGCCTTACTGAGTCTTAGGAAAGTGAATCTAGCGTTTATAGAGAAGGAAAATTCTTCCTTTGCTATGTCAGGGGGAGGCGCGTGTAACATTGGATTTATTGGGGAGCTGTGTAGGTGCTAGCTAGCAATTTGAGTGTATATCTGAGTTGTTTCTATTTGTTTGGATGTAAGGGAGCAATGAAGTGTAGATTCTGTTGAAATGTGTCGGAGGTGTTACTTTGTTGGTCTTTGTTGTGTGTGTGGGGGGGGGGGGGGTACGGGTGTTATTGGGATCGTGTATTATGATTGTGTATGTACGGGGAGAATTTTGGTTTTTGATTGTAGGTGGGGTGATAGGGTGGTTTGTACACAACAGATGATTATTCTTAATGTTAATTTTGTGCTATTTCGAGTTTGTTTATGTCATATTTTGTAGTGGTGGCATCAAAAAGATGACCCATAATTGGGTATAGTGCGTATAAGTTGTTTGTATATGGTTTGTTCATATTGTCCAGAGGTATTACCTGACAGAGAACCTAGAGCATTGCGTTTTATGTTGGTTTTAATACATATGTTTGTGATGTGGGTGGTGTAGGTCATGTGTGTACTATAAATGAGGCCTAATATTGTGTGTTTTAGATTGCGAGAATATAAATGAATGCTTCTGATTGATGTTTCTAATTCCCTAAATGAAGACTTAGGAAGAAATTTAGGTGAAGATCTGCATTGCACAGTTTTTTCGCGATGTGGTCCAATGGATGAGCCAGAGAAGAGAGGAGCGCTTGACGAAGCTGTTTCGAATCATCACCATCTCATTGGTAGGTATAGTTTTATTTAATCCATTTTAATTTCGAGAAGTCCCGTAGAAAAGGCATATCTCTGGCAGAATACTACTACTACTACTGGTACCGTTGTTAGTATAGAGCAAAATTCGAAAACCGACACTGCATCAGGTCCTGACTTCCGGGCATCGTACGGGCTAAATTTAACAATTTTAATCTATTATTTTTCAGCAAAATGTTGATGTATTGGTGAACAGTCAACGGCTTTGGATAGAATGCAGAGTAAATTTATAGTTGAGTTAAAGTTAGTTAACATTGAGGACGATTCACGCCTGGTATCGAAATTCCGACATAAGGACTGCTACTGTAAGACGTGAGATGGGTAGCTGCAATGGAGACTACGAAGCCGTGAACAGTAGAGAAGAACACAGCAGGTGTTCTGACTGTGTCCTCACGCCTCAATTCACCCAACGACTACCAGACAAGGTGATGGAAGACCCAAACAAGAGAATCCGTGCTTTGGCGAAAGCGATGGGTTTTGGAGTCACCATTATGAAGCTGGCTCTGAATGGGGACCTTCGCTATCACGCGTACAAGAGGCTCAAGGGACAAATTCTGACAGCCAAGGCCAAGGAGCACTGCTTGATTAAGGCAAAGAAGCTCCTGAACAAGCTGAATTAACTTGTTGAGTCTGGGACAATCTAGGTCTTCTCAGATGAAAATAACTTCTGCCAGGACTAGTTACACAACATCCAAAACAACACATGGTTTGCCTATAATCTATGCGACGTTACACCTTTCATGAAGACTAAGTTCCCCCAAAATGTGATGGTCTGTGGGCGTTTCTCCAGTAAAAGTGACGCTATGTTGCCTCCACTTGTTTGATCGGGTTCTTAAGCTCAATTCAGACGGCTTTGTGGAGCTTTTGGAGATTGTGGTCAAACTCTGGCTGGAGAGGGTTGCTACTGAAAGGTTACACCTCCGGAAAGAGTCAGTAGTGGTTGTCGGAGAATTTCGACGACTTCACCAGCCCCACTTCCTGGCCTCCAAATCCCCCGATTGTAATCTTATAGATTACTATGTGTGGGATGCGGTTGAGAAAGACACTAGAGTTCTACCTGCAACCCCAAGGCTGATCCGGTGGCCGAGATTAAGGAAGGTGTTCGAAGATCTTCCCAGGGACACAGTGACGAAAGCATAATACTTTAAGTAAATTGTTATCTTTCATTTAGAACTAGTTGATATATATATTTTTTTAAATACACTTATTTTGGGCTGAGATATCGCGCTTTTTCTTTCTATTATGAAAACCGTCAAATTTAGCTCGATTTATAGAACGCCTCATTGATTTCGCAATGCCCAAATTAAACTCCAAAATCCTTTTAAACTTGTTCCTGAGACACTAGCGCAGTTACCTCTGGCATGATTATACTGGTTGGTCACTTTCACTCACAGTAAATGTCGCAATAAAGTTATCTTTATTCAAGCCTTCTCTCAATGTGAGGAAACCACTCTGCGACGACCAACTAATCTGAAGACTATCAAATAAATATATTATTATATTATGTTTTCATGCGCTATAAAGAATTATTAGGACTAACTTAGTAATCTCATTCCAACAACTTTTCCATGAGAGAAATTTGGAAGAAGGATGAAATGTATTTGCGACCTTTCGATGATTTAATGAATAATAATAAAATTTATGTGAATAAAATTAATTTCACGGAATACTTTCCAATGCCAAGAGGAACCTCTCGGCCAAAGGCCAGTTAGTGCTTGAACAATCGCTTTCGGGAGCTGAAAAAATCAAAAGGCCTTGAAATCTAAAAGCCTTCCCTTGAATTTCCTGGAAATTGTAAAGCACTCCCTTGAATTCCATTGAAGTCGAGAGTTCTTTCCTTGTATTTCCTTAAAATCGATATGACTTCCTTTGAAATTTATAAGTCCTTCCCTCAAATATCCTTGAAACGCCTTTCCTTGAAATTCAAGGATTTGAATTCCCTCTAAATCCAAAGACTTTTCCTTGAAATCGAGAAGCGTTTCCTTGAATTTCCTTCCCTATAGATAAATCCAAAGTAAGTTGCCTTTCTTGAAGAACAGAAGGGGGCTTCAGCGAAGCTGTGGATCTTCGCGATTCATAAATTGCTCCAAGTAGTCTCCTATTTGAGATAATCGAGTAATAAACCTCACATTTATTATCAAATCGACTTATTTCACCACTTTTTCTACGAAACGTACTTCAAAAACTTCCACTGCCAAAATTAATTTCCTCCTGTAGGTTTCGAAAATAAATTAATAATAATGAAATTTAAATAACCTGACTGGTCGTGGTGATCCATTACCAGTGTGATGGGAGTCAAACAATTTACCACTCAACCACGCGTTTTCACTCTGCCTCTATTGTACAGGGTGGTCGGAAAGTCTTGTCATCCCCTACTAATATTGTTTTAATTTTCTATTACAGATGACTGACACGAGCTCCTACAGTTTGGAAGAGAGGCTGTTTGCAAGTGTATTGTAAGGCTGTTTGCAAGTGTATGAGCACATGATCGTCTGCATGATCGTCTGTAGTGTTACTACAGATATTATTCATGTGTGACTGCCAATAAAAGTGAATACACTAAAACTAGTACAGGTATTTGATATTATTATATTGTTCCCCTATTCTTCTTATTACTTTTGGGTGACAAGACTTTTGCACCACCCTGTATATTGCAATCGCTTTTTTATTTTTTTCTTGATTTTGTTCATTCTTCATTGTTAGCGTCTGTTTGCTTGCTTGTTTTCTCCTGTTTTTTTTTATTAATCTTCGGCTTGTTTTGTTTTTCTTCGGTCCTAGTCTTCGTTTTGTTGTTCTTTTTCTTGCCTTGTTTGCGCTCATATGTTTGGTTTGCTGCCCTTTGTCGTTGTTTTTAGTTAATGCGCTTTGTTGTTTGGTATTTGTTTTCTTATTATTTTTTCCTTGGGTTGTTCCTTCCTCCCTTCGTTTGTATGTTCGTTGTTATTTCTCTCATTTTTGTCGTTTATTATTGGGCTATTTCTTTTTGTATTCATTTTTTCTGCTTCGAGGTCTTCTTCCTTTAATTCGTGCCTTATGTTGATGCGCCTTGTTATGTTTGTTTTCTTGTCTTTTGATGTGTTTTTTTTTGCTAATAATTCGCATTAAAGACCTCGCCAACATGGTAATAAAGCAGTGCCAGATAAACCTTGGCCCTCTTCTTTCAAAGTGCCAGTGAAGGTCAGAATCAATTTTACCTTCGTAAGTTATTCCTTAAAAGGAAGTAACTCAGTGTTTTTCACGAATATTCTATTTCTATTCTATGAATATGATAATTAACGAAAATATACAAATTATTCTTTCCTGGTAAAAGAAAATGCATTCATTAACATATTTAACAAAAATAGGAATTATTTGAAGACAAATTATTTTTTTCATTTTCGGATGTTTTTCACATTATAATTTTACGAATCTTTGGCTACGGTGATCTTTTTGTCGACAAAAAGATCCATAAGCCACCGTAAGTGGAGTATCATAGGTGAAATATAATAAAGTGTAAAAAGTGTAATAAAAAAAAAAAATGAAAAACAAACGAGCAATCAAAATTGCTGTAGCTAATGTTGGGAATTATTTGAAGATAGATTCTAAATTTTAACTCTTATCGCATGTTTTTCATATTATAACTTTACTTATTTTTTGCCACAATAATCTCTTTGTCGACAAAAAGATCTATAAATCACCGTAAGTGGAGTGTCACTGGTGAAATAGACTAGAGTAAAAAAGAGTGATAAAAGAAAATAAAAACAAACGAGGAATAAAATAGCTGAAGATTATGCTCGAAATTATTTTTTTTAAATTTTTTATTTCTTTTTGCATGTTTTTCACATTATAATTTTACTTATTTTTTTTGCCACAATGATCTTTTTGTCGACAAAAAGATCCATAAATCACCGTAAGTGGAATGTCATGGGTGAAATATAATAGAGTGTAAAGGGTGTGAAAAAAGAAAGTGAAAACAAACGAGGAATCAGAATTGCTGAAGATTATGCTAGAAAATACCACGTTAATTCTGTTAACTAGTAAATCCATAAGCCATCATAGGTGGAGAGGTATGCGTGGAGTATAGGCATGGGAAGAAACAAATATATGGGGATACTGAGCAAAAATGAGGAGTATAAATGCTGAAGATATTGCTGATATACAATAGGTCATAACTCCTGTTCACAAATCTGGGTATGAAGCAACATAAGTTGGAGAGGCATAGGTAGAGTGCTTGACGGGAAGATAGACAGACATAATAAGAAAATGGGGATTAAAGTTACTGACAATAACAGCCCTATGTAAGAAGAACTTATTTCGTTCTCTAAACAGGCCAAAGAGTGCCATAAGCGGAGAGACATAGGTTGAATATAGAGGATGGGGAAAGAGACTTAGGTTAAGTATAGATGATGGGGTAGAGACATAGGTTAGGTATAGAAAATGGTGAAAGAGACATAGGTTGAGTATAGAAAATGGAAAAGAGACATAGGTTGAGTATAAAAGATAGGGTAAGAGATATAGGTGAGAAGAGAAGATGGAGGAAGAGACATAGGTTGAGCATAGAAGATGGGGAAGAGACATAGGTTAACTATAGAAGATGGGGAATAGATATAGGTTGAGAATAGAAGATGGGGTAGAGACATAGGTTAACTATAGAAGATGGGGAAGAGACATAGGTTAACTATAGAAGATGGGGAAGAGACATACGTTGAGTATAAAAGATGGGGTAAGAGATATAGGTGAGAAGAGAAGATGGAAGAAGAGACATAGGTTGAGTATATAAGATGGAGAAAGAGACATAGGTTGAGTATAGCAAATCTGGAAAAGATATAGGTTGAATATAGAAGATGGGAAGGGACATAGGTTAACTATGGAATATGGGGAAGAGACATAGGTTGAGTATAGAAGATGTGGTAAGAGATATAGGTGAGAATAGAAGATGGAAGAAGAGACATAGGTTGATTATAGAAGATCGGTAAGAGACATAGGTTGAGTATATAGGATTGGGAAAGAAACATAGGTTGAGTATATAAAATCGGGAAGAGATATAGGTTGAACATAGAAAATGGGGAAGAGACATAGGTGAAAATAGAAGATATGGAAGAGACATAGGTTGAGTATATAAGATGGGGAAAGAGACATAGGTTGAGTATAAAAGATGGGAAAGAAACATAGGTTGAGTATAGAAGATGGGGTAAGAGATATAGGTAAGAATAGAAGATGGAGGAAGAGACATAGGTTGATTACAGAAGATCGGTAAGAGACATAGGTTGAGTATATAAGATTGGGAAAGAAACATAGGTTGAGTATATAAAATGTGGAAGAGACATAAGCTGAGTATATAAGATGAGGAAAAGACATAGGTTAAGTATAGAAGATGGGGTAAGAGATATAGGTAAGAATAGAAGATGGAGGAAGAGACATAGGTTGATTACAGAAGATCGGTAAGAGACATAGGTTGAGTATATAAGATTGGGAAAGAAACATAGGTTGAGTATATAAGATGTGGAAGAGACATAAGCTGAGTATATAAGATGAGGAAGAGACATAGGTTGAGTATAGTTACATACTTTACCACGAACGATGAATAAATGAGCTGTATTTTAAACACATTCTTTACATCAGTCTTTACTACAGAAGATCTTAGCGAAATTCCAACACCGACAGCTATACAAATAGGTTACAACGAGGTGTTAAGTAGTATCACCGTTACAGAAAGAGACGTACTGAGATGCATTGAAAAGCTTAAGGTGAATAAGTCACCCGGCACCGATATGGTCTTCCCTCGAATATTAAAAGAAGCCAAAAGTCAACTTGCGAAACCGTTGTCGTTATTGTTTAATTATTCGTTAGAGACCGGGACTATACCCGATCAGTAGAAGCTCGCTAACGTAACACCAATATTTAAAAAAGGCAGTAGATCTCTTACTAGTAATTATCGCCCAATTAGTTTAACCTCGGTCGTTTGCAAAATGTTTAGACACTTATACGAGACGAACTCGTTAACCACTTGGAAGAAAAGAAGCTGCTTAGACACCCAACATGGCTTTTGTAATAAACGCTCTTGTCTAACGAATCTATTAAACTTCTTCAATGACATTTTTAATGAATACGATGAAAGTAAAGCAGTCGACATAATTTACTTAGACTTTCAAAAGACCTTCGATAAAGTTCCACACAAACGTTTACTACCTAAATTAAAAGCGCACGGAATTGAAGGCGCGAGAGCAAGGTGGATAGAAAACTGGCTAAGTAATCGTAGACAGCGCGTAGTTATAAATGGAAAATCATCTAGCTGGACAGACGTCACTAGCGGGGTACCTCAGGGGTCTGTTCTATGACCAGTTCTTTTATTAGTATACATTAACGACTTAGACGAAGGCATTTCAGGCATAATATCGAAGTTTGATGACGACACCAAAATCGTGAATTCAGTTCTCACTAACGCAGAGATTAATGAAATGCAGAACAACCTCAATAAATTATCGAACTGGGCGCAAACGTGCAAATGCCTTTTAACACCGACAAATGCAAAGTGCTCCATATCGGATACCGAAATGTCAAAGCAAATTACTCACTAAATGGTACTCAACTCTTAAGCGTAGATAGATTAAGGGAATTAGATATGTTCTCGCTGGAGACCCGGAGACTACGTGGTCAGCTTATCGGAGTATTCAAAATACTTCGAGGCTTCGACAGACTGGACTACGGGGATATTTTCCAGTTCAGCGAGTGGAGAACAAGAAATCACGGCTTTAAACTTGAACTGAAGCGATACCACCGTGATCTGTGTGGGAAATTCTTCACTTACGGTATCTGCGGTAGTTGGAACGCACTTCCGAAGGAAGTTGTCAACAGTGAATCTGTTCACCAGTTCAAGTCAAGACTAGATAAAGTCTTGCGAAATCGCCGTTAAGATCCTCGCGAGTGATCTTCGAGGTTGCCAACGGGCACCTTCGAGGATTGCGCCAAAAGTACCCTCCTTGTATGGATCGTAAGATCTGCTAGGGTACTTATTTTCCTTGTAGCTCCTTGTAACACTATCGAGCGATCTAAAGCCCACTCAACAATGCTCAGACGTCATTAAAAAAACGAATAAATTAATTAGATTCATCGGTAGCGCGTTTGAGTATAAGTCCAAAAATACAATCCTCTCTCTCTATAATTTCTTGGTCCGTCCCATTATGGAATACTGCATCCAAACCTGGTGCCTGGTATCCGTACTATCAGAAAGATATAGTGAAATTAAAACGAGTCCAACGAAGGCTCACTAAAATGATACCAAGTCTAAGGAAGAAAACCTACGAAGAGCGACTTAGAGAACTGAATCTCTTTCCGTTAAATCACCTTAGATTAAGAGGGGACTTTCTCCAAGTCTTTAAAATTATCAAAGGCATAGCCAATATAGACCGTAATAAATATTTCACTATCGACCAGTCAAATTACACGAAAGGAAACGGTTGTAAAATTATAGATAATCATTTTAACTCGCATGAATCTAAGAACATTTTTAACTGAATCGTGAACTTATGGAATGAGTTTCCTGGTAAAGTAATAGACTGCAACACCGTAGATACTTTATAACGCCGTAGAGATAAATACTTTGAATCAAATCCCTGACTAACAGCGTTTTTATAACGATTAACTAACTCCTGAGCATTGAGGTGTCAGGTTAAGCCAATTTCCCCTAAATAAATTTCACTTCGGGATCTCTCCCATGTTTCCTGTACAGCTCTCTCTTTTTCTCTCTCTCTCTCTCTCTCTCTCTCTCTCTGACAAGACATGTGTTGATAAAAAGAAAAAGAGCATGTTCTAAGCCTAGATGAGTAAGATAATTTGATTTTACATCTATATAAAATTTAAATATGTCATCTTTTTCAGAACACGTAAATCCTAGATATGTACATGAATAAATACATTTAAAAAATATCCTACAAAAAATTTGCATCTCCAAACGGTACTACCAGTGTCCAATAAGTCAAAAAGTTTTAAAATAAAAGAAAGTAGTAGATGGATCTAATAGATAATAAGCGTCAAAAATATAAAATAAATTGCATGTTAAAAAAGTACTAAAAAAAGAGCATGTTCTAATATAAGATTATTAAGATAAGTAATATTTTCTTTAATTTTTGGTATATATTAATGTGCTCTTGCTCTCCTGTTAAAATTTCCTGGTTGTATCTATTTTCTAACACTACCAGGTATATACTTTCACTATTCCAAACCCGGAAAAGGGTGGGAGAGGTGGGTGGGGAGAGACTTCATCTTTACTACCCTATGCCTTACACGAAGTATTGTATATAGTTAGAATTTAGGATAAAAATAAAGGTACTTCCATTGTAATGGACCGAACGGTCTCTAAAGGTAGTTACTATCTTCCTCATTATCTTTTATCTCAGGCGACCTAGTTTGAACCGCAAAGTCTGTTGTGGCCAGTTCATCTATGTAACTCTATGTACACAAATAGGACCATAAGCCACATAAATGTTTGTGCTTAGGTGTAGTATACACATTATAGGAGAGATACACGTCGAAATTGATAAAGTAGGGTCGAAGTGGGAAGTTACCTCAAAAGTCACATAATGAGTGGTACGCCTATGTCCTTTTCATCTTTCCTGTGGGGCATATTTGAATTTATTTAAACATTGACACACTCGGTTGTGTTACCTCCATACTGATTAATACGTACATTTGAATATCGGGTTGTTACATCATCCATGTCAACCATTTTGCTACAAGTGAGGTCGGCACTTATCATCAGTACTTATATTATCTCCCCCCCTCTCTCTCCTCACTCCATAGCCCCCCCTCCCTGACCTCCTCCAGTTAAATGGGGTGCTGTTAACGATTTTTATTTTGGTTTCACGAAATTCGAAAAATCTAATCCCTACAAAAGATTTTCGTGTGCCTCCGGAACGGGGTCCCCTTACCCCCCAAACACAAAAAACTTCCCGGTCATCCCCACCCGCCTAAAAGAGGACTGGTTCCTGGTGCCCTCGGGTTTATTTATGATTATCATGCTGAACTTTATGTAGCTTTCATTATCCATTGAGAGTTCAATCCTGGCTAAGAGATAGATGAAGTTCCTACCTACTTGCTATTTATTGTTTCAAGTATCTTCAGATGAAAGGAGGATTCGAATAGTAAAGCTCAACGCTCTTGTAGTACTTTTTGTTAAAAAAGGCGACAAGGAAGAATAGAAGAACTATACATCAGTCAATCTCTTATAAGCAAAATATATATTATTCACAAAATTCATAATTACAATAATTATGCAGTCAAAATACCTTTCTACTCCAACCGGACTCCCAAACAAGACGGTTCAGAAGTATTATTATTATTATATTAGGTCTTGTACCACCGTAGACGATTTAGAGGTAACTGTATGATATCTTATTATCGTCATAATTTTATACAGTTATTTCAGCGAAGTAATAAATGTACAATTACTCTCTGTATACCAGTTTGTATGATGAAAAAGCCTTCGAGTGAGTTTTAAAAGAACCAGAAAAACTAGTAGATACCAAAACCTAGATTGACATATTATACTCATAAGAGGTCTATAATATAGTCATTCAGGCTGCAACTAGTCAGTATAAAATCAGGAAATAAGGACTAGGGTAGGGACAAAGTCATCTTCCTTGATTACATCCGTGTTTGTGATAATTCTGATGGCTTAGGATTAGGAACAAGGAAATTCAGAATTAATGGGTATATTTCAGCTACACTCATTTTTCCATCACCTAGTTAAGCCTCAGGTAGCGTCCTTATCCATAAATCTATCCAATATAATCCTTAAATCTACCCAATCTCTTCTTAAAACTCTCCAGGGAGGACGCTTCTACCAAACGGCTACTGAGCCTATTTCATTCATCTACCACTCAAATTGTAAACCAATTTCTGCCAATCTTTTTCGTAAACCTAAACTTGTCTATCTTAATAAACCTATGGCATCTTGTTATTATCGTTAAATCTGGATAATTAGAATAAATGATAATTGTAAAGGAAAGCATCCGAAACTCAATCGCGCAAATTATTTAACTATCGTCCAAATGCGACTCGTCTCACTCTAAGACAACCACCCACCACCTCGCGCGCGCCCATTGGCCGCACGGCGCCAAGACGACCCGAGATCGGGCAAACTTTAAACCCAAACCTTTACTCTAGTTTCGGAAACATCAAAATAAAGGTGCGTTGGCTTTCCATTGTGTGTGTCCCGTTTTCCTAAAGTTTCTTTGTATATATTTATCAATTTTTTACTTGTGCATATTTTCTTTTCTATATTTTTGTGCCCCCTTAAAAGTGTTTTGTGTATAACCTTTACCTTTTAAGGGTATTTTTTTGGAGGGTGATTGTTCATTTATAATCCCTTTCTTAAAGGGCTAAGGGTTTGTGTATTATTTTTTGACTCATTTATACCTTTTAAGGTAATTTCATATGTATTTTAAGTCCCTTCCTGAAGGGGCTATTGCTTTCTTTAGTTAGTTTGAGATTATTATTCCTAATCTTCTTTTTGTAGGGAATTCATCTTCGTGATTAACTGAACTCTAACTCAAGAAATTCGGCTCAAACAGCAGACAAAAACTATAATCTGAGCCAGGCAGAGAACTGCGCCAAATTATCCCCTCGGTCGTTCACCGTCAGGGAAATTTGTCACTTTCTTCGGAGCTTCGCCTCGGTTTAATTTTCGAATTATTTTTGTTTTGTTCCTCTTTTGTGTATTTACTGTTAGCAAATTGCTTTATGTACTTTAGTGAATTTTTCCCATTTTTTTCTTCTTATGTATGTATTAACTTATTTTGTTTATTTCTATTGTAAACTACTTAATTTACTATAGTTTAATTTTTGTCCTCACGATCTGAAGTGGGTGGTAATAGCTCACTTACAATAATAAAATGATTACAATTGAGTCTCCTAGAGTCGGGGATGAAATACATATATACACTACCGAGCAAAATAAAAGGTCGACTTTGCTTTATTAAAATATTTTAAAAATATGATTAGTAAATTAAATTTTCATGGTACATAAAGGCATGCATTTAATATATTTTCTAGAGTTCCTATGATTAAATTATATATTTAAGAAATTATACTAAATAAACTAACAAAATAAAATATTGACACGTGCAAAATAAGGGAACGATATTTCACAGAATTGCTTAGAAATTAAATACACTAGAAACAAAACAAGATGTGACAACTATGAAACTTCAAACACTTAATATGGAGTGTTAAAGCCTTTGTTTTCTATTACTTATGCTCAGCGACGACCACAGGTCCTCACGAGTTTCTTGCCAAATTCTGATGTTATTTTGTTCCTTTCCTGCCTAATTTTCTTGCAAAAATCCGTTCCACTTGAAGGATGCTGGTCTCAAACTTTGTGTCCATTGATCTTCATAAGGTTTTCAATTGGGTTCAGGTCCGGGATCTGAGCAGGCCACTTTATAACTTCGATATCTTCTTGTTCGAAATGGTATTTTACTCGCTTTGCAGTACGGCTTCGCGCGTTGTCCTGCATAAATACTGCTGGCCGGTTGAGAGATGCTCGGAGTGAAGGTATAACATGGTGTTGTACGAGGTTTAGGTAAACATTTGCATTTACCATACCAATTATTCACACTAGCAGACCAACTCTTTCAGACCCCCATCTCTCATAGCATAGCGCTGCCTCCTTCATGCTTTACAGATATTTTAACACATTTAGGGCTAAGTCTGTCACCTGGTTCGCGTCTAACAAAGCGTATGTCATCAAATTTAACTAAATTAAATTTATTTTCTTTGCTAAAATAAATTTTCTCCCAATCTTTATCCCTCCAAACACCATGAGCTTCAGGATATTCAAGTCTCCCCTTCTGGCTCTATTTACTGATAAGTGGTTTGGTTGCTGCAGAACGAGCTTTTGAATCAGATGCATTGACGCGACGGGGCACAGTGAAACGGCTCACTTATTTGCCCCTTTTGGCATTAATTTTTCGAGAAATTCCTGGTCCACTCTCGAATGGATGATTCGTAGAGAAGTGACTAATAGCTATGTCTTCTTGGATGGTGGTTATGCGGGTTCGACCGGCTTTTGCAGGAGATTATAGGGTTTGTTTTCATTGCATCACTTCAGAACGCGTGAAATCACACTGTTGAACCTTCCTATCTCTCTTGAAATCGTACAAAGAGTCCGCCCCGAAGTCTTCAAACGAACAATTCTCGATGGAGCTCAGGAACGTGTGTTGGCATCTCTCCAGAGTGAGTTCAACAACAATGGCGGATGTACAGTTCTTACTTACTGAGAAAAATGTTGCCAGATGATTTCAAGAAACTTCTAGAATGTTCCTGAAAAAATCGTTCTCATATTTTGCCCATGTCAATATCTTATTTTGTTAGTTTATTTAGTATAATTTCTTGAATATACGATTGTATCAGAGGAAATCATAAAATATATTAAAGGTATGCCTTTATATTAAATAGAAATTTCATTTACGTATTCATCATATTTTTGACACTATTTTAATAGAGGAAAATCTTTCTCTTATTTTTCTCAGTAGTGTTTTTTACAGAAAAGAAAATAATGAAGAGAAATTTTGCAATGGACTGTGTCATTTGAATCAGTGATTAATGTTAGAACCGTCAAAAAAATACGTTTACCTAGGACAAATTGTTGCTCTTGATGACAGCATAAGAAATGGAAATACAATAAAAAGAACCTAACTCTAAAATCATAGGGAAGTATTTTGGTAAAGACTAGTTTCGTCGCAAATTAAGCCCATACCTCCTCCCCAAAGTAGGAAATTCATCGCTTAGAATTTGCTCCTGAGGTTGATATCCACACAAGACAAATCTCAGACACAGGAAAAATCTCAGACACAAAACAGATCTCAGACACAAGACAAATCTCAGACACAAGACAGATCTCAGACACAAGACAAATCTCAGACACAAGACAAATCTCAGACACAAGACATATCTCAGACACAAGACAAATCTCAGACACAAGACAAATCTCAGACACAAGACAAATCTCAGACATAAGACAGATCTCAGACACAAGACAAATCTCATACTCAAGACAAATCTCAGACACAAGACAAATCTCAGACACAAGACAAATCTCAGACACAAGACAAATCTCATACACAAGACAAATCTCAGACACAAGACAAATCTCAGACACAAGACAGATCTCAGACACAAGACAAATCTCAGACACAAGACAAATCTCAGGCATAAGACAAATCTCAGACACAAGACAGATCTCAGACACAAGACAAATCTCATACTCAAGACAAATCTCAGACACAAGACAAATCTCAGACACAAGACAAATCTCAGACACAAGACAAATCTCAGACACAAGACAAATCTCAGACACAAGACAGATCTCAGACACAAGACAAATCTCAGACACAAGACAAATCTCAGGCATAAGACAAATCTCAGACACAAGACAGATCTCAGACACAAGACAAATCTCATACTCAAGACAAATCCCATACACAAGACAGATCTTAGACACAAGAAAAATCTCAGACACAAGACAAATCTCATACACAAGACAGATATCAGATGTGATTTCCCCCTTTTTACAGAGGTCATAAAACATCAGGAAAATATGATTTTAAGCGCCTTATCCTTTATTAAAAAACCTTCCCTATTATAAATCGAGGGAGATTTCTGTTTTCTCTCTACTATACAAGATGTATTCTTCCATCTGTAATTCTTTCCTTGAATGAGGTATATTTAATGAAAAACGAAACCACTCGGAACCTTATTTTTTTCTGCGGGTAATTTAATTCCATCGCCTCACGCGATGAATAAGGAACCCATACAATTGCTGAAACTTTGACCATGAGAGGAGACATTTGACCAAATCTCAACATTATGTAAATAAAATCATCCCAGAGATTTCAGTCTACCGGAACTTTGAATTCCACTATCTCGTTCCTTGAACCCTCCCTATCATATATCCTTCTATCCTTTCTATTCTTTCTATATCTATTTTTTTGCATTTATAGACCCTTTAAATGGTTATAGACCCTCGTCGCGGTGAATTCCATTGCTCCCTTAGACGCTTCAAGTTTTATTCCTAAAAAAATGCACGGAAAAACAATCGAGGGCATGGAAAAGGCTTTTGCAAAATGGTTTGCAGGTAAGAGGTGAAGTTGAAATGTGAATATGTATGGCAGAGACTCAATCATTGTAAAATATTTTGGGTGTTTGGACCTCAGAAGATACGCAACTCTCCTTCACCTGCTTTCCATCGCTTTGAAGGGTGACACGTATCGAATCGCGTTAGTTATGACCTCGAGGATGACCCTAGATACATATCGCTCAAGGAATGATAGTCAGGGAAAATCTAGAAAAAAAAAATTTACCACTAAAAAGCAAAAACCAACGAGGGCATCTCCGCCATAAAATTCGGTAGATCGTGAAGGATGTGGTGAGGTTAGGGGAAGTGAAAATACGTTAAAGGTATTTACCTCGAGTAGTCTAAAGAGGAGACTACTTGAGACGATTGGAAGCCATAGAAAAATAATCGTAACGAGAAGAGCAAGAATAAGAACAAAATAACACTAAAAATGAAGACAAGAAGAATCGTCAAACCCCACAGAAATGAGGATTCAGCTCTATCTAAAACGTGGGCGGGCCTTGATTAGTGACGTCACACCCAGAGAGGTTCTCAATAACAAGGTTTAAATCCGTAGTGTAGCGTGTGTTTGTGTGTGTGTGTGTGTGTCAAGAGATTTCAGTGGTAAATTTCAATTAGAAGGTTATAAAATGTTCCATAAAGACAGGGTAAGAACGAAGGGTGGAGCCGTGGTTTTATTTATATGTACGAAATAATCTATCTAACAGACTGTAATGTATGTTCCGACTTCGAACTTATAGGTCAGGCTAAATCTTGAAAGAAGTCTGTATGTATATTTAGCATACAGAAGCCTCCATCAAACAGTAGACTTCGATCAAAGATTCTACGACTGTTTAACAAATGTGATGAACAACAAATTATCTTTAATTATTGGCAATTTCAACTGTGGACGAGTAGACTGGTCTACGAAAACCTCTGACGCGAAAGGGTACAAATTAATTAATTTTATGGACGATAACTTACTAACCCAGTGGGTGAACGAAGCCACAAGAGGTCCTAATATCTTAGATATAGTTTTAACTGGCGATGATTATTTGATTTCAAATCTGAGCGTAGGAGATAAGTTTGGTAATAGTGACCACAATGTAATTTATTTTAATATTAACGTACCATTCATCAAAGGAAAATCAAGCATTACTAAGCTAGACTTCAACAGAGCTAATCTGGAGGGGTTAAAAGAGAGTTTGGGTCATTTACAAACAAAGTTTTGGGCATATAAATGAAATCTGGATAAATTTTAAAGAAAATCTGATGAACAAACAATCGCGTTTCATTCCATCAAAAATATGGGAAGTTTGTAGTGTCAAACAACCAAAATGGTTGACAAAAGAAATTAAGAAAAGTATTAAAGATAAAGACAGAGCTTATAAGCTACTCAAATATAGAAACTCGCGCAGCGTCAAAAAAAAATATATCCAAAGGAAAAGAAAATTTAAAAGGGAAATTAAAAGAGCCAAGCTAAATGAAAAGATTAGAGTGCTCGTAAATTGTAAGTCAAACCCCAAAGAATTGTTCCCACTACTAAACAGTAGAAAACCAATCCAAAATAGTATAAGATCCATTAAAGAGAAGAATGGTGCTTTGCAATACAACGATGCAAAAGTAGCCAATGTTTTAAACGAATACTTTGCAATGGTATTCACCAAGGATGAATCCGACGTTATTCTAACACCTAACAGCAGATATTCTGTCAATAATCCTCTAAAATCAATAGAGTGTTCAGTTAATGATGTTAAGAGACTCATCGACAAAGTGAATAAATTTAAATCGCATGTTCCGGACATGATCTTCCCAAGGGTCATAAAAGAAGTTAAAGATTCCATAGCCGAACATATAACACACATTTGTAATCTTTTGCTCGAAAGAGGATGTGTCCCAGAAGATTGGAAATTGGCTAATATAACGTTAATATTTAAGAAACGATGCAAAGAGTCAGCCAGCAATTACTACCCTATAAGTTTTACATCGGTAGTAGCAAATATTCTCGAGCGCCTTATCGCAGAAAAAATAGTTGAACATATTGAAGTGAATACATTATTACTTGACTCTCAACATGGTTTCGGAAAACAAAGATCGTGACTGACTAATCTCTTGGGATTTTTTCACCACATAAATTCAATTTATGACACAGAAAAATCAGTTGACATTTTGTATTTAGATTTTCAGAAGGCTTTTGATAAAGTACCACACACAAAGTTAATGACAAAAATTAGAACATTAGAAATAATCGGAAAAGTTGCAAATTGGATCGAGAACTGGTTCACAAATCGTAGGCAGAGAGTTGTAATTAATGGTCAATCATCCGATTGGACATATGTTAGTAGTGGAGTTCCGTAGGGGTCAGTGTTGGGACCATTACTCTTCATTATATATGTAAACGATATTGACATCGGATTGGTATCAAAGATTTCAAAATTTGTTGATAAATATAAATTGAGTAAAGTTATAATTAGCGAAGATGACATCAAAAACTTTCAGGAAGATATAGATAATAATAATAATATGATAATAATAATAATAGGTATTTATAATGCGTCCTTCAGGGCTGTTAGCCCTCCCAGAGCGCAAGTCTGTGAAGTGGGATTTGCCTTTAAACCTTAGTAAATACAAAATAATACACATAAGCAACAAAAATCCCAAAGCTGACTACAAGATATTTGATCGAACATTGACATGCACGGATAAAGAAAAAGACCTAGGCATTTACGTAACCAGTGATCTCAAATTTTCTCAGCAATGTGTAGATGTGGAGAAGAAAGCCTTAGAGATACTAGGTTATATTAAAAGACAATTTAGCTACAAAAATGAAACTATAATCTTGAATACCTATAATGCCTTAGTAAGACCCAAACTGGAGTACCATGCGCAGGTTTGGGCACCATATTTAGAAAAAAGAGATTAAAAGATTGGAGAAGGTCCAAGCCAGAGCGACAAAATTAATTCCTAATTTTAAAAAAAAATTACAATTACAAAAAGCGACTGGAAAAATTAAACAAATTCAGCCTAGAAACCAGACACATTGGAGGTCAATTAATCGAGGTATACAAAATCTTGAGAGGAATAGAACATGTCGACGATAGTATCTGGTTCAAACTAAATAGAAATTATACTCTTAACAATGGCATGAAACTTGTTCCTAAAACATTTAGAACAACCTTTTGCGGAAACTTTCCTTCATATAGAATAGTTAAAGTGTGAAATCAGTTGACGGAAAAAATAGTGTGGAGCAAAACTGTAGAAACGGTTAAAAAAAGATTAGACAAAGTTATCAGAAACTTAAAGTATTGAAACGCAATATCACAAATGTTAATTAATGTTACTATCGAAAAGTTAGCGTAGACAAGAAGTAGATTAAAGTAGTACCGCCAAGTGCAAATAAAACCACTTAATAGATAGGCCTAAGCTTTACTATTAAAATTTCCTGTCTGTGTTCATTTTTTTTTATTCACCTAGCACAATTAAGGTATCTTTTCCATTTTTCCTTGCCCGAAGTTTCGGGTGGGAGAGATGGGTGGGAAAAGCCTTGATCTGTTCTATACTTACCTCAAAGTTGTATGTTATGGCTTTTCTAAAGTGAGTACCTCCTCGGTATGGACAGATATGACTTTTGAGGTACTGTAACTCGTTGTAACTCTCTCTCTCTCTCTCTCTCTCTCTCTCTCTCTCTCTCTCTCTCTCTATATATATATATATATATATATATATATATATATATATATATATATATATATATATATATATATAAAGGGTGGCCCAGCGAAAACTTCGCTAAATTAAAACTTGAATAACTCAATCAAATGCCATCGGAAACAAATGAAAATTCGTATACAACTTATATGTATTCTTTATTATCACTAATAATTTCAACAATATAACTAAAATAGTAAAGCTACAATTAAAACAAAATAGTCACTCAAAAATTTGGTTGTCGAATGAAGAAAACGTGCGATATTTGTGCGTAGGAAATACGAAGTCGCCTAGGCTATTTAAGCTATAATTAGCCTTGTTTTTTTCTCTCTTTGTCATCGTTAAAACTTTAAACTTATAAGTTGTGTTATTACACCCACTATCGCAATGATGTTAAGTTTAAATACTAAAATCATAATAGAAAAATAACACAACTTATAAGTTGTGTTATTACACCCCCTATCGCAATGATGTTAAGTTTAAATACTAAAATCATAATAGAAAAATGTTTTAAAGAAAAAGGCTGGAATTTCAAGATAGAAATTGTACTCGTTCAAGTGTTTATAACTTAATTAAAAAGATCATAACTACTAGTTGGATAGCTCGAAAGAAAGGTAGCGGTGGCCATAATAAAACCGCTATGACAAATTTCAAACCCATTAATTTGTTTATTTCCCTTTTAAACCACACTTATATTATTATATTCAGAAAAATGGGTAAACATGAAGATCGGCGGCGCGAACGATGGAACGCAAAATATTTCGTCCCTGTTCCAATATGTTTAAACTTTTTTGAGTAAATTCAAGGGGGGTTTATCACTGCGAGGGGGACCCCCTACGATTATCCTGAGTTTCAATCAGATGGGGGTCTGGGGGGGCACAGCCCCCTCACTATATAATCCTAATTGTTTATAGAATAATGTTCTAACGTTTTTTTAACGTTTTTATTTAACCAAACGCGCATGAATATTCCTGCGCGGGTGAACGAAACATACACGCAAGAGTGTGTGAGAGAGAGAGCTACAAGGAGCTACAAGGAAAATAAGTACCCTAGAAGACCTTACAGTCCATACAAGGAGGGTACTTCTGGCGCAATCCTCGAAGGTGCCCGTTGGCAACCTCAAAGATCACTCGCGAGGATCTTAACGGCAATTTCGCAAGACTTTATCTCGTCTTGACTTGAACTGGTCAACAGATTCATTGTTGACAACTTCCGTCGGAAGTGCGAACCAACTACTGCAGATACCGTAAGTGAAGAATTTCCCACACAGATCAGAGAGAGAAACAGGCAAGAGTGAGAGAGACAGATATGTAATTAATTAATTTTATTCAATTAAGATATATTATGTTATTATTTATCATCGTTAAATAACATTTTAAAATTGAAATCCACAAGAACGACTTTATTAAGTATTACTTCAAAGAAGCAATATCCAACGAAGGCATAGCTGGTACAAAATTTATAAGGGTAGGGAAGGCACGCAATCTTCCAGAAGTAAGCTGCAGCACGGTTGCTTATGGTCCACCGGGGACCTCCTTGTTTGAAGGAGCGACTTGAAGACCCACCTCTGCTAGAGCGCTAAACAGGCGCTCTTCGTTGCCTCAAGGCTTTGAATAGAGCCGAGTACATGAGTCCATTATTATACTTCACCTTCATCCTCAACCGATTTACCACTAAGGCGGTCACTGCACATAAATGCTGCTATAAAAATACTGTCTGACCCCTCCACTCCATACGCCTTTTTAGCAATGATAACTTTGAGTAGGCTTTCAAAGGACTAGTATCTTTAAGTATGCTTCCAGAGCAATAATATCTTTCAGCAAGCTAATAAAGCAATAATAAGTTTGAGTAATTTTCCAAAGGAATAATATCTTTAAGTATACTTCGAAACCAATAATAACTTTGAGTATGTTTCTGAACCATCAATATCTTTGAGTAAGCTTCTAAAGTAATATTATATTTAGGTAAACTTCCAAAGCAATAAAATATTTGAGTAAGATTTGAAACCAATAATATCTTTGAGTAACTACCTAAAGCAATATTCTCTTTTTAAGCAATAAAACTTTGAATAAGCTTCAAAAGCAATTATATCTTTAAGTAAGCATCCAAAGCAAAAATTTCCTTGAATAATCTTTCAAGGCAACAATATCTTTGAGTAAGTTTCCAAAGCAATAATATCATTGAATAATCTTTCAAAAGAATATTATCCTTGAATAAGCTTTTAGGGCAATAACATCTTTGAGCAAGCTTTTAAATCAATTATATCTTTAAATAAGCTTCAAAAGGCATAATATATTTAAGTCAGTTTATGACAATAATATCTTTGATGAAACTTTCAAATCAATAAATTCTTTGAGTAAGCTTCAAAAGGAATAACATCGTTAAGTAAGTTTTCAAAGTTTTAATATCTTTCAGCGAGTTTCCAAAGTAATAATATCTTTAGGTAAGCTTTCAAAGTAATACTATCTTTGGGGAGGGTCCAAAGGAAAAATATATTTAAGTAAATTTACAAATTAATAATATCTTCGAGTATACCTCCAAACCAATAACATCTTTGAGCATGTTTAGGAACTTTGAGCAAGTTTCTAACGTAATATTATATTTATGTAGGATTCCAAAGCAAAAATAACTTGGGTTAAGCTTCCAAAGAGCTAAGATCTTTGAGTAAGCTTACAAAGTAATATTATATTTGAGAAAGATTCTAAAGCAATATATTTTAGTTAGTTTTCAAAGCAATAATATGTTTGATTAAGCTTCAAAAGGAATTATATCTTTAAGTAAGCTACCGAAGCAATAATTTATTTGAGTAAGCTTTCAAAGCAAGAATATCTTTCAGTAAGATTTCAAAGCAAAAATATCTTTGAATAAGCTTCCTAAGAATAATATATTTAAGCATGTTTCTGAACCAACAATATCTTTGACCAAGCTTATAAAGTAATATTATATTTACGTAAGCTTCCAAAGCAACCATAAATTTGAGTAAGCTTCCAAAAGAATAATATCTTTAAGAAAGCTTCTCTAAAAATAATATCTTTGACTATGCACCTAGAGCAATAATATCTTTAAACAACCTTCCAAAGCAATAATATCTTTAAGCAAGCTTCCAACGCAATCCTATATTTGAGTTAGTTCTCGAAGGAATTATATATTTAAGCAAGCTTCTAAACAATAATATCTTTGAGTAAGCTCTAAAATTGATATTATATTTGAGTGAGTTTCAAAACGAATAATATATTTAAGTAAGTTTTCAAAGTATTAATATCATTGATTAAGCGTCGAGGCAAATATAATTGATTAAGTTTCTAAAAGAATAATTATTTTAATTAAACTTACAAAGCAATAATACATATTATAAGCTTCCAAAACAATAATATCTTGAGCATGTTTCTGAACCAATAATACCTTTGAGTAAGCTTGTAAAGCAAGGGCGGGCAATCTTTTCAGATTGACTTTTGGGATCAGGCTGCGGGTCGGAGTGGTATGCTCGCACCCATATCTCAGTAAGGATTCATCGCACCGGAAAATGTCCTAAGCATTTGTTGTTTAGAATTGCCTTCACTACAACTTTGGTCTCAATGAGATCTTTCGTATCTGTGAGGGAAATGCATTTTTCTCACATTTTTTACTTATTTTCACTGCCAGACGTAAGACTCATTCTACTCTCCCTCTACGAGTCTACTGAGACAGAAGCTGTTTGGCAGATTTTTTTTTGGGGGGCTGGCGTTTCGAGGGCCAGATTGCAATATTAATGCCGAGTTGCTAGGTAGCGGGCCAGACGCTAGGCCCTTGCGGGCCGGAGGTTTCCTGCCCCTGTTATAAAGCAATATTTATACATGCGTAAGCTTCCAAAGAAATACATAATTGCTTTGATGAAGCATCCTAAGGAATATCATCTTTGCGTAAGCTTCAAAATCAATATCTTTGAGTAAGCTTCCAAAGCACTAATATCTTTAAATAAGGTTCCGAAGGTATAATATCCTTGAGAAAGCTTCTACAATAACATTATCTTTGAGTAAACATAAGAGTAATAATAACTTTGAGTGAGATTTCAATCAATATTATTTTTGATTAAGCTTCCACGGAAATAATATCTTTGAGTAAGCCCTCCACGCAATACTATATTTGAGTAATCTTCAGAGCAATAATATGTTTGAGTAAGCTTTCAAAGCATTTATATCTTTGGGTAAACTTTCAGACTAATAATATCTTTGAGTAAAATTTCAATGCAAAAATATTTTTGAGTAAGCTTCAAAATTAATAATATTATTAAGTCAGCTTTAAATGAATATTATTTTTAAATAGACTTCTAAAGCAATAATAACTTTGATGAAGATTCTAAAGCAATAATATCTTTGAGCAAGGTTTTCATGCAATAATATCTTTGAGTAAGTTTTCAAAGTAATAATATCTTTGAATAAGCTTCCAAAGAAGTAATATCTTTCAGAAGGCTTCCAAAGTAATAATATATTTGAGTAAACTTCCTAAGGAATAATATCTTTGATTAAGCTTACAATGGAATAATATCTTTGAGTAAGTTCTCAAAGTAATAATCTCCACGATAATCAATATTATCGTTGAGTGAGCTTTCAAAAGAGTAATATCTTAATTTCAGCTTAAAAAGCAATAATATCTTTGAGTAAGCTTACTAAGCAATGATCTCTTTAAGCAAGCGTCTAACGCATTATTATTTTTTATCAAGTTTCTAAAGCAATATTATCTTTGAATAAGCTTCCAAAGCCATACTATTTTCGAGTATGTTTTCGATACAATATCTTTTTGAGTAAGCTTCCAATGTAATAATATCTTTAACTAAGCTTCTAAATAATAAAATCTTTGAATAAGATTACAAAGCAATAATATCTTTGAGTAATATTGTAAATCAATAATATCGTTAGTAGGCTTTCAACCCAATAATACCTTTGAATAAGGTTCTTAGCCAATATTATCTGCGTAAGCTTTCAACGCATTATTAGCTTTAGGTAAGCTTTCAAAGCAATATCATCTTTGAATAAGCTTTCAAGGCAATAATATCTTCAAATAAGCTTCTAAGCAATAATTTTTATCATGTATTGTGTAATGTATCTATTTAGGAAAAGTATAAAATGCTATTTTACGTAGTTTCTTAAAATTAACTTACTCTCCAATGGTGATTGAAGTGTCCCTTCATCACATCATCATCATCATCATCATCATTATCATCACTAACTCTATATTTTAAGAAGGGGATTTTTTTGAGTATTTGAATAATAATTTCATCTTAGTTTGGTTATGACTTGTTTTTTATCAAAGTTATTTCTAATAATTCTTCTACCCGGTAATGGCTTCGCCACTTCCCCCTACGGGAGTAGCTTGCGCTTCGCTACTAAGATTAGAATTTAAAATCTAAAAAATAGCAGCCATGGTTAAATTTTTATAATCATCATCATCACTAACTCTATAAATAATAATTTCATCTTAGTTTAGTTATAACTTATGTTTTTTTATCAAAGTTATTTCTAATAATTCTTTTATAACATAAAAGAAGGTGAAGTTTAGAAATAAATATAAGTATCGAAATCTTCTGAAATTCTTAAAATCCAAAGAATTACAAATGGTGAAGTTCAGAAAATTTATTTTTATATATCTTCTATAACTATATTTTAGCAACGTGATATTTTGAAAGGGGGGAAATTTAGTTTAGAGTTACTTTTAAAATAATTATAATTGGCGAAGTTCAGAAAATTTATAAAAATTTAACCATGGCTGCTTTTTTTCGATTTTAAATTTAATCTTAGTAGCGAAGCGCAAGCTGCCCCCATACGGGGGAGTGGCGAAACAATCCTGGTTTGTAATCTAATTTTGTACTAATATTCTTCCAATTGAGTTAACCAATATGGTCATTATTATATCATCTTAAACCAGACTCTTTCATCCTCAATTGAATGAATGCAATCGTACTGAAGATACGATTTTTACCCATAGATTCAAATCTGGATGAGACTAACAAATGTTTGGCTCATCATTTAACCTGTATTTTACGCAGCTATGTTATGTGGTCTTTATAGCAATTGACAGTAATCTTTACATTGGATTATGCATAACCGTATGTGCTAAAAATTAATAAAAACAAAGGGCATACTATATAATTTAAAAAAAATTCATATTTGGAATCTGAGATTAATTTGATCTTAGAAATTTGAGGCATGCCAAGGTTATTCAGACCCTAATATAACTCAACCTAACTTAACCTAACCTGAACTAACCTATCCTATTCTAGGTCAGGCTGGTTACGTTAGGTTATATTTAGTTAAATTAGGTTATATTAGGGTTGAAATATTCTTTACAAGATCTGATTGATCTATTAGATAGAGTTATTTAGTAGGTAGTGAGTACCAAACATGAGCGATGAGGAGTAAAGGTTGTTAAGCATTGTTATTATAACTACACGAGTGTTTCAGACATTTGCTATTACAATAACTTGTCAAAGTCTTCACCACGAAACAAAGCGGTGAAATTCATTTTTAACTCGCATCCAAAACGTGTTTGGGTCGCATATAATTCATACCTGTTGACCGAATTGAGCAAAGGGGGTGCACAAAAAGAATATAAATACAAATAAAAGATTAAAAAAAGATCATCACATAAGTTAACTTGTCCAATCCTAGGAATATAGAAATGCGTTCAAATTACCATATATGATTTGTTTTTTGGGGTATGAATTGAATAACTCGAATCGTAGGTAGAATTCAAAATATTTACTTAAACTAATTTCATGTAGAATAGGTTAGGAATGGATTTCAAAATTAAAACCATTCAGTTGTTATTTGCTCTAATTTTATATAAGATGCAATAATTCATTAGCGTTATTTGCTCGTCCAAAATATCTTGAACTTCATCGTGAAAAAGGACGAGTTACTGGAGAAAGCTCCGTAAAGATTTGAAAATCTTTGTAAAGGTCTAAAAAGATTTGAGAACCAATGCAAATCCCTATGAACTATAAGAAGCTATAAGAAGTTTGAAAAAACTGTGAAAAGTTGATAGAACTTATATGAAACTCTATAAAATTTTAAGAAGTTTAAGAATAACTCTTTAAACCACAATAAAGCTCTGATAAGCTTTAGGTATAACTTGAAAATCGTCCCCCTAAAAAGATTTATGGAGGAGGATATAATAGAAAAAAACTAAATACAAACATATCAACGATAATTTGCAACTTCTATAACAGAACTTAACTTAAGTTTGGTCCTGTTATAGACCATAACTTAAAGAGTGAAGTTGTAGAGGGCACAATAAATGAGAAACATTTAGACACTTAAACATCCTTTCTCATAAAGATTTTAAATTATAAATTTACTTAACCTAAGGTTAGGTTAGGTTGATTACTTGAATATCTTAGACCAAGAAAGCTTTAAGAGGGAGGATGCTCAATAATGAACACTTATAGGAAAGATGTTCAAATGGACAGTCTATGGGGAGAATTTTCATTGATCCATCCATCTATACTTCGTTCTGAAAAGAACTCAAAGCTCTAAGATGTTCTAAAGGATTTGTTAGTACTTGTGAAAACTCTAAAAAATTCTGGGAAACACTGCCAAATTATAAGCTAAGAAAACTATAATAATCTATGATAAGATTTGAAAAGTTTTAAAAACTCGAGAAAGATCTGGAAATTTTCAAAAAGCTTTAAGAAGCCTTGAGAAGATTTACATATCTTTATGAATGCTTAAGGTCTAAAAAGTTCGAATATGATGTACAAGGTTGTAGAAAACACTTAAATGATATGTAAAAATCTGAAAAGCTTTAAAAATCAGTTAAGAAAATGAAAACCTATGAGAAACTGAAAAGTTCGAAGAAGCTCTGAAGATGTTTAAAAAGTTTTACGAAGCTTAGAAAAATTTAGAAACATTGTGAGTTCTACAAAGATCAGAGAATCACTAAGAAATTTTACATAGTTGTAAGAAACTAAACAGCTATGAGAATTTATTTAAAAATTAAAGAATCACTTAGAAGATTTGCAAAGTTCTAAAAAACTCAAAATACTAGAAAAGATTTAAAAAGTTGATCTCTGAGATGAGTTAAAATATTTTCAAAAGCACTGTTAAAATCTACAAAGCCATTGGAGGCTCCGAGAAGATCGGAAACCTCTGAGGAATTTTATGAACCTCTAACTAACTCTAAAAAGTTGTGATAAGTTTGAAAAAGTTCTGAGAAATTCAAGGAGTGTTTAAAAAAACCTTAAAACTCTGAAAAGCTAAAATAGGCACTGAATTGCTCGGAGAAACTCTAAAATGTTTTAAATGATCTGACAACTCTATAAAGTTATGAGAAGTTTTGCAAAGAATTGAGAAGCTCTGAGGAGTTTTAAAAGCTTTATAAAAACTATAAGAAACTGAAAATCCATAAAACCATTTTAAAAGTTAAAAAATCTCTAATCAGTACTTTATATGAAGTTCTGAAAAGTTCTGAGAATCTATGAAAAGCTTTGAGAATATTTCCGAAACTATGAGAAGCTTTGAAAAACTATGAAAAGGTTTGAAAAGTACTGAAAAATATGAGAAGCTCTGAAATTTTCTGAGAAAATAAGATAAGTTCTGAAAATTCTGAGTGTATGAGAAGCTCGGATAAGATTTAAGGAGCTATAAGAAGCTCTGAACAGATCTAAGAAGCTATGCAAAGCTCTAAAAACACATGAAAAATTATGATAATGGGAAAGATTTGAGAAACTCTAAACAAATCTGAGAAGCTCCGAAAATCTTTGATAAGCTCTGAAAAAATATGAGAAACTGAAAGTTTCTGAGAAAATAGAAAATAAGATACGCTCTTTAAAGTTATGAGAATCTATGATAAGCTTGGAAAAATTTGAGAAGCTATGAGAAGCTGTAAACAAATCTGAGAGCTATGATAAGTTCTGAAAAATATGAGAAACTGAAAGCTTCTGAGAAAATAAAATACGCTCTGAAAAGTTATGACAATCTCCGACGATCTTGAAAAAGATTTAAGAAGTTCTAAACAAATCTGAGAAGCTATGAGGACCTCTGAAAATCTGCGATAAGCGCTGAAAAGTTCTGAAAATATAAGAAACTCTGAAAACTTCTGAGAAAATAAAATACGATCTGAAAAGTTATGACAACCCCTGATGAGCTCGAAGAAGATTTGAGAAGCATTAAACAAATCTCAGAAGTAATGAAGAGCTCTGAAAAGTTCTGAGACGCTATGAAAAGTTCAGGAATCAACGAAAATAAATTAAATCACGCGAAAGTAAAGAAAAGGTGCTCACCCAACATCTTGGAGAGCTCTGCGTTGTGTAAATCTGGATGTTCATCTGCCAGCCTCTTCCGTTCCACACGCGCCCACACCATAAACGCATTCATGGGCCTGCGGATTCGAGTTTCTCGCCGCCCTCTCTCACCCATGCCCCCTCGAACCCCATCCCATCTGGGACCTACCCCAGGATAAGGGTCGGGTCCACGCACTGAGGCAGTGTTGTGCGCAGGGTGAGAAGGATGGGAACCTCCTAAAGGTGGGTACATAATTCCTCCGTTGGTGTAATGTGTAAACAGAGAAGTGGCTCCTCCGAGAGCACCCGTGGGATAAGGCGTCCCCAAAATGCTTCCTGCGGGGTGGTGAATGGTGGAACAGGGGTCTGGGATGCAATGGTTGGAAAAGAGGTTTTCGTAGTCGAGAATGGAGCCTGTAGTAGTAGAAGAGTGGGGTAGAAGACCATATGAACCGACGGCGCAGTCACCTGAAAGGAAAATTGCCATTAGGGATTCGAAGTATCAAATTTAAAAAGGAGGAAGATATTAGTGGCATTTTTGTAAGTTGTGAGTCGCATGCACACGACTCTATAAGTTGCTATTTCGGTTCGTAGGTCGGTCGGTCGGATGGTAACCTGTTTTACTTTTAAATCAGTTTTTTGGCAATAACATCGTAACTATTCAGCAGATTATAACGTCATTTGAAACTCTTATGTTGTTTTACATTTCCTTTCGAATGATATGATTGTCAAGGTCCTCCCAAGGTTAGTATGGGATTTATTTGGCAATAACATCGTAACTATTCAACCGACTTGAACGAAATTTAAAACTCTTATGTTGTTTTACATTTACTTTCAAATGATATAATTGTCAAGGTCTTCCCAAGGTTAGTCCGGAGATTATTAAAATAAAACTAAATATAAGTCGGATTGCCTCACTTGTTGAAAGTTTTGAAGGTCGTAAGGTCATGAGTCAGAATAATTAAGAGCACGCGACTTAGGATATGACCTTGTTTTAACTGAAGTTTGTAGTGAAAGTACAGAAGATAAATGTGCGGAGAGTTAATAGCCTAAATAACAGCAAGGGCAAGAATTCTCCTAATACTACCGTATTTGTTAATGGAAACATATTACGAATTTAGCGATGGAATCTGGTCTCATTTCAAATTGTCTCTCGGTGCAATGAAGGGTACTTTCCCGCACCGTTTCCTTGGTCTTGTATTCGACCGACGCCTTACCTGGGAGGCTCCTATTCGCAGCCTTAGGATCTCTTGTACCCGCGCTATGGACATTCTCCGTTCCGTGACGTTCAGCGCTTGGGGTGCTGATAGGGCTACTACCTTACTTTTTTATCGATCCTTTGTTCGTTCGAAGCTCGAATACGGATGCGAGTTTTATGCATCCGCAGCCGAGCGTTTATTGCGGAAGGTGGACTTGATCCACCACACCGGCCTTCGCCTTGCGACCGTTGCCTTCCGCACTTCCCCCATTGAGAGCCTGTTGGTCGATGCTGGGGAGATGCCACTCCTTCTAGGCCGCGTACAGTGCATCACTCGCCTGTACGCGCGAGTCCGGCGCCTTCCTCAGTCGCCAACAGCTTTCACTGCATCCGCAGCTGATCTCGACGGTGCATATGCCACCGAGAGACGCCAGTAATACCCTAAGCCCTTTGGGTTTAGGGCCAGGAAACTCCTTCGAGAGTTATATATAGCTCTCGGGCCGGTGGAGCCCCTGGTTATGCCCAGGACGCAACCCTGGAGGGTACCACATTTGGCTATTTGTCGCCACGCCTCTGCTCCCAAAGCTTGTACGCCGCCGAGAATATTGCGTTCGACCTTTTTGGAGCCCACCTCGTGTCACGCTGGAACCATGCCAGTGTATACGGATGGCTCCAAGTCCCAAGAGGGGGTCGGCTTACACGCTGTATGCCCTCTTTTTGGAGTCAGCGGGGCTCTGCCAGGCGCTGCGTCTGTCTTCACAGCCGAGCTGGTGGCAATACACCACTCGGTACGGGAGATTACGTGACGTGCCCGGTTCGGAGACCAGATTGTGATCTATAGCGACTCACAAAGCGCGCTGAGAGCTCTCAGGGCATTGGACCGTGACACCACAGTTTTGGAAAGTCGGGCGGATGTCGAAATTATCTTCTGCTGAGTTCCTGGACATGTAAGAATTGCGGGGAATGAGCTCGCTGATGAGGGTGCCAAAGAGTCCGCAAGGACTCTGCAAACGGACTAACATTTCGCTCTTCCTCACACCGACTACATGGCAGGAATACGGGCGGCTCTTTGGACTGCTTGGCAAAGAATATGGGATACGGTCAAAGGTAACTTAAAGTTGCATGCCATTGCGCCGCGACTGTTCCCATGAACCTACCCCCGAATGCCGCGATGGCTTCAGGTTGCTTTTTGTCGTGTCCGAATTGGACACACTCGTGGGACGCACCGCCATTTGATAGAGTGCTCGCCAGCGCCCTACTGTGAAGACTGCGTTGTCCCCAGACTGTTCGGCACATTCTTATTGAATGTCCCAATCTGGGCGATCACGACGCACGTTACCTGTCCCGGTACCGGGATGGGCGGGGTCGCTACCACCTGTCCCTTGTAATCGGGACAAGTTCGTGCACATTGACTGGTTGACCTATAGACTTCTGGGGGGAGGCCAGCCTTCTCCCCTTATTTAACTAGGTTTTTTTGTTATTGTTTTATTCGTAGGTCACACGCTGCTGCGCCGGGGGGGGTGGAAGTGGACCTCCCTTGATCCCAGAGCTTGCTTCCTAATTGTTGCCATTTACACTTTTTATTGTTGTTATTTTTTCATATTCTTATTTTAAAGTAGCCTATTGCTAGGCTGTCGTGACTGCGGCGACTTATGCCCAAGTAGGTAGTTGCCAGATAGGTTCCTAAAATTAATAAAAAATAAATTCCTGTCTTTGTTTAACCATAGCCATTCTTGACATCCTTGATCAATTTTCACTAGCCTTCTCTCCCGGTGTCTTAAGGGGTACTTTCTTGTCTCTTTGTTTAACCATAGCCATTCTTGACATCCTCGATCAATTTTCACTAACCTTCTCTCCCGGTGTCTTAAGGGGTACTTTCCTGTCTCTTTGTTTAACCATAGCCATTCTTGACATCCTTGATCAATTTTCACTAACCTTCTCTCCCGGTGTCTTAAGGGGTACTTTCTTGTCTCTTTGTTTAACCATAGCCATTCTTGACATCCTCGATCAATTTTCACTAACCTTCTCTCCCGGTGTCTTAAGGGGTACTTTCCTGTCTCTTTGTTTAACCATAGCCATTCTTGACATCCTTGATCAATTTTCACTAACCTTCTCTCCCGGTGTCTTAAGGGGTACTTTCCTGTCTCTTTGTTTAACCATAGCCATTCTTGACATCCTCAATCAATTTTCACTAGCCTTCTCTCCCGGTGTCTTAAGGGGTACTTTCCTGTCTCTTTGTTTAACCATTGCCATTCTTGACATCCTCAATCAATTTTCACTAACCTTCTCTCCCGGTGTCTTAAGGGGTACTTTCCTGTCTCTTTGTTTAACCATAGCCATTCTTGACATCCTCGATCAATTTTCACTAACCTTCTCTCCCGGTGTCTTAAGGGGTACTTTCCTGTCTCTTTGTTTAACCATTGCGATTCTTGACATCCTCAATCAATTTTCACTAACCTTCTCTCCCGGTGTCTTAAGGGGTACTTTCCTGTCTCTTTGTTTAACCATAGTCATTCTTGACATCCTCAATCAATCTTCACTAACCTTCTCTCCCGGTGTCTTAAAGCTAATCGAATCGAGATTGCTATCCAGAGAGCCCAACAGTGAAGATAGAATATAATCTTCGATGATGATAATATTTATAATAACAGGATTTCGGAGTATAGCGATTTTCAAGGCGCTGGGCCTTCATTGAGCGCTATATACTTCGCTTTCGACTTAAGGGGACCTCCTATTCTTTTAATGATAGATCCTTGGTGCTCCCTTCAACTTGTAGTTTGTGTTTAGTTATAAAGCGAGTGGATAATATCTAGGTTATGCAAAATGAAGCCTCGATCAGGCAAGATGACGTGGGGTTCTCTTGATCTTTTGTAGAAGTCGTTTTATTAGGTAAATCTGGCTCAGTTGATATAAGTGTTACCAGTTTACCGTTGCCGTTTGTTTAACTGGTTTTCTCTTCAGGCGATGGCTGGACCTTTATAGAGTGTGGTTGTTTCATTATCAGGAAGATTATTTGTGTATACATGTTTATCTTAATTAACATCATTGAACTTTGCTTGTCGCAGGTGTGGTTGTTTCATTATCAGACAGCTTTTGTTGGTTTACACGTGTTGGGTTTATTTAACCATCTAGTCACTCTACTAGGCACTAGGCACTCTACTCGTCTTGCATGAGGTGAAGTCATTATAAGGAAGTTTTTAGGGCATTAGAGTTTTTTACCCGAGCTCAGGGACGTTCGAGGAATCCCAAGTTCAGGGAATGTGGTACCTCTTTACTTGTGAATGTCATCTGTGTTGCATAGGATTTTGCTTCAGGGGGTGTAAAATACACTTTCCGTGTTAGTATTTCGAATTCTTAAGGATTGTTCTAGAAGTCCTTATCGACTGATCAGTTAAAACTGGTTCTTTTAATTATTTCCATTTTTATTATCTTTCCAACCCATTCTAGCCATTAAAAAGAATTGCATTCGTTGGATTAGCTTTATTCTATGTATACCGAAAATACACTTGTTGATTATGCCAGCTACTTTTCTATTCCTACAAAAATACCACAGCAATATAAAATTATGTGTGTTGTAAATGCTGAATGTGTTAATTGGAAGCTAAAAACACTGTAACAAAAGGAAAAATTTAAATAGGTCGCAATCGGTCATATCTTATCTGCATCCGTTACATCAGAATACACGCCATTAGTGAGCGGAGATAAAGATCAGCACCACGTTTGCCATGCCAATGCTCTAAACTGCCATTCCTTTCGAAATTCAGTGAATGGCAAGTGACAGTCCGGGTTCTTGGCCGCGTACCTTTCCATTTCTTTTCTAAAGTCCTTGAAAGGCTGGTTTCAGCCCTGGTTCTTGATCATATGTCATCGCATTCCTTTCTAAATTCCTTTAAAGGATGATGTCAGCCTGGGTTCTTGATCACTTTTCATTCTGTTCCTTTCTAAAGTCCTTTAAAGGATGATGTCAGCCTGGGTTCTTGATCACTTTTCCTTCTATTCCTTTCTAAAGTCCTTTAAAGGATGATGTCAGCCTGGGTTCTTGATCACTTTTCATTCTGTTCCTTTCTAAAGTCCTTTAAAGGATGATGTCAGCCTGGGTTCTTGATCACTTTTCATTCTGTTCCTTTCTAAAGTCCTTTAAAGGATGATGTCATCCTGGGTTATTGAGCACATGACATTCCATTCTATTCTAACATCTATGAAAGGATCTTGTCCTCCCGGTTTCTTGATCGCATGCCATTCCATTCCTTTCTAAAGTCCGTGAACGACTAGTGTCAGCCCGTATTATACATTACGTTCATTACATACGAGTATGTTGTTTTCTAAATTCCTTGAAAGGCTAATACTAGTACGGGTTTTTGATAACATGTAATTTCATTCCTTTCAAATTCCTCGAAAGGTTGCTGTTAGCCAGGGTTCTTGATCACTTAGCCTTCCATTCCTGTCTAAAGTCCTTTAAAGGATAATGTCAGGCTGGGCACTAAAGCATATGACATTCCATTTTATTCTAATGTCTTTGAAAGGATCTTGTCTCTCCGGTTTCTTGATTCTTTTCTAAACGCCTTGAACGACTGCTTTCAGCCTGGATTCCTTAGCACAGGCCATTCCATTCGTTTCTAAAGTCAAGGCTGGTATAAGACTCGGTTCTTAAACCCATGCTATTCTATTTTTTTAAGGTCCTTGAAAGGATAATGTCTATCCGGCACCGGATCACATGTCATTCCATTCCTTTCTAAACTCTGTGATCGATTGGTTTCAGCCTGGGTTATTGATCAGAGGCCAGGCGAGGCCATTCCAATCCTTTATAAAATCTTTGAAATGCTGGTGTAACTCCGGAATCTTAATCACATTTCCTCTTCCTACCTTGATGAGATCTTCCCAGCTAATTTCGATGCTGATTATATCAATGAATCTACTGTCCTATATTTAACTGGCCTCCTACGTCAATAGCCTGATTCTGGTTAGTCGTTCATTCTACTGTTTCTCGGTCTTTCGGGAGCATATAGTACTCGCGATAATACCGTTCCTCCCTCCTTGTGAAATCCTGGGTGCTTCAATTGGCAGCCTTTTTTTGGCTACCGTTGTATCGATCATTTCGTACTCTGTCTCTTGACATCACGACTGATATATCTCGGTCGGCAGAGGTGTTTTATGGTGTTATTATTATTAATTATTATTATTATGATTATTATTTATTATTGTTATTTTATGATTATTATTGTTATTCTTATTATTATTATTTATTATTTTATTATTATTATATATATATATATATATATATATATATATATATATATATATATATATATATATATATATATATATATATATATAATGTAGTAAATCTCTTGGAACTATAGGAACCATTGGCAATGAAACGTTATTTGTTTAGATGAGTCGAGAAATGCTGTAGAACCCGGAACAATGGCAATTTAACACTGTTTTACTTCAGGTATACACACTGTAGGAATACTCTAGTAATCTGTGATAATGAAACTTTATCACAATGATTTTCTGCAGATAAACTGTAGGAATACATTAGAAACCTGCATCAATGAAGATTTTAAAATATTTTACTTTATGTAAACTACAGAATTGTGTAGAAATCTGTCAAAGAGAGATTAACCATAATGTTTTACTGTAGGTAAACTTTAATACTGTAGTAGCTGTATCAATCTAATATTAAAACAATATTTAGGTGTTGGTGAACGGCCTGAATACTCAAAGAACTTGCTTCAATGAAAGTTTTTAACATATTTTTACTGGAAATTAAGTACAAAAGTGCAGGAATAATGAAGGGATCTGTGTGAAACAGTACAACGCTGTGTTATTATGTAGTTTAAGTAAGGAATACTGTAGGAACCTGTTTCAATAAAACCTGAGAAAAATATTCTACTGTTGGTATGCTGCACATAGCAATACTGTAAAAAACTTTGTCAGTGAAACCATGAAACGATCATTTATTGTATCTATATTGTAGGTACCTGTACAAAGAGACTTTAAAACAATATTAAAATGCAGTTAGCTGTAAGAATAAATATTTTATAATAGGTGGACTGTAGGCATGCTGTAGAAACCTATTGAGGGGGTTAAAATTTGTGCCTGTTCTTATTACTAGTCTTTCTGGCAATAGATTTCAATCTCGTATGTCCGAGTTACATGAGTGTTGGGGCAAATTACATCCTCCAGACTACAGAATTTAGGCTTGTTGTCCTTCATTCTCATAGTTCTCACTTATTTTATTTTACGCTGTATGGTTCCACGAAGAATACCCATAACTTCTGTATGTATGACCCGAGCTCAGCGTCTCCCTCATTCTCTAAATGCTTTTATTTCAATCTCGGCCTACCTAAACGGTGCCTATGCTACCGTGAGACGACAATCATACCGTAAGAAATTCGAGATAAGAGCAATACAACTCCTTTGACATATTTATGTATCTCTCACGCTGGTAGCCAGGCTGGTTCTGCCTATCAGGCCACCCTTGACGTGTGAAAGTATGCCGCCACGCCCCTGCTACCAAAGCATCTACAGCTCCGGGACTATTGCATTCAAGGCTTTTGGAGCACACAGCCGTGTTACAATGGACCGTGCCAGTGTACACGAATTGATCCAAATTAAAAGAGGTGGGGAGTTGAGGGTGGTCTATTGCGCCTTCTCACGGTTGTTTGAAGCCGGCAGGGCTTTACTGGGCGCTGCGTCTGTCTTCATGGTTGAGCCGGTTGCCATTCAATGATCGGTACGTGAAATGACTCAACGTACCCTGTTCGAAGACAGGATTGTGATTTATAGCGACTTACAGAGCGTCCTGGTGCCCTCAAGGCATTGGAATCCACAAAACCCCTTGTTAGGGGTATCCTTGACGCTACGGTTGCAGAAGGCTAGGAGAATGTCTAGAATGTCGACTGTTGGGGTCTTGGATATATAGGGATTGCGGGAAATGAGCGTGCTGATGAGGGTGCCAAGCAGTCTACAAGGACTAGTTGACTGGACCAGCGTTTTGTTCTTCCCACTCTGACTCCATGACATAATCAGATTTGCCATTCGGGCTACATGGAAAAGTAGATGAGAGAAGTCTGACGAGAATCTAATGTTGCTTGACATTTCACCGTAACCTTTACCACCGACCTACTCCCAAATACCTTGAAGGCTTCAGGTCTTTTTCTCTCGCCACCGGTTCGGACACACTCGCTGGACGCAGCGCAATTTAATGGAGCGCTTTCCTGAACCATAATGTGACAACCGATTAGTCCTTCAACCTTATTGTTCTAGTAGAATGACTCAGTCTAGGGTAGCTTTGCGAACGTTATCTTCGTCGTACGGGGGAAAATGTGGTTTCTACCACTTGTCCCTTGTACTTGGGGAGAGTTCATTCACTCCCTAATGAGTTTTTTTCTAGTTTTTGGCGAGTCTTCGGTTGCATGCTCGGGTCTTGGAGACAGCGGGCGTCCTTCCAGTACTCGATTATGTTGTTCCTTTTTTTTTATTCTTAGTCCGATATTCTTTACTTTTTGCGCGGTTTCTTTTTCTCTTCTGTGGTTCCTTTTAATATAGCCTAAAATGGGCTAAATACTTAACTTAAATAATTTGGTGATAGCCTCAGAATAAAACTTTAAATTAATAAATATATATCAATGCATTCCTTTGGTTTTAATTCGAATCAATCCTTTGGAGTCGACAATTTTAAGAATCGGAAAGTTCAACGCGTTTCAATAAGGCATCCAATAATAGACGCATTTTTTTGTAAAGAAAATCCTAGATTTCTTTTGTATAATTAATGACTAACGGTGTTAGACCTATCACGTTAAGATAAGGGGGTTCAATCTAAGCAAGCGTCGTACATAAATCTTTCAAAGAGGTCATAAACATGTCTCCCATTGGGCGGATACGCTGATAGGGAACTCCAAACGCATCATCACGCACATAACCAATCACAACACCGCCGATTCTTCCTTCTATGCTTTCATAGTACAGTATACATACTCTCTCCCCTCTCCCCAAACCCTCCTGGTGGATTAATAGTTCTTCCCTACGCCCTTATGGGGGAATTTATATCCACATACCTCTGATGCAGAACAGGTGACCCGAATGAAATTACGAAGGTTCCCACCATCGCTGGTTGATATAAAAAGAATAATACGACTACTTCCCCCCCTCCCCCCTTTCTGGCTCATCAGTGATTGTCTTTCTGATCTTAATGAGAATTTTATTATCCGTTCGTAGATTCTAGTATACGATGAGCAAGCAGGGACCTCAATACTTACCTAATACAAAGCAAAACCAACGAAACCGAATAAAAAAGGTGAATTAAATTAAATTGTTATGAAATGTTCTTTCAATCTGGCCGAAAAAGGAGAATCAGACACTGAATTGTAAACGACCCCGCCCCCCTGGAATTTAACAAGTATTATTATGGGAGGAAAAAAAAAAAGACTCAATCAACTTTTATTTATTACAAGCGACTAAAAAGCATATTAATCAACTATGATGGAATATGGATGCAAAATATGGTGAAAAACTGACATAAAGATCAAGAAACTGAATTATTTTGATTAATATGCTTTTTAGTCGCTTGTAATAAATCAAAGTTGATTGAGTCTTTTTTTTTTCCTCCCATAATAATACTTGTTTAATTCCGGGGGGGGGGGAGGGTCGTTTACAATTCAGTGTCTGATTCTCCTTTTTCGGCCAGATTGAAAGAACATTTCATAACAATTTAATTTAATTCACTTTTTTTTATTCGGTTTCGTTGGTTTTGCTTTGTATTAGGTAAGTATTGAGGTCCCTGCTTGCTTATCGTATACTAGAATCTACGAACGGATAATAAAATTCTCATTAAGGTCAGAAAGACAATCAATGAGGAGCTAGACAGGGGGGAGAGGGGGGGGTAGTCTTATTATTCTTTTTATATCAACCACCGATGGTGAGAACTTTCGTAATTTCATTCGGGTCACCCGTTCCGCATCAGAGGTATGTGGATATAAATTAATATAGGGGAATAAGGAGTATGGAAGTGTTTAGTAACATATGTGGAATAAAGGAGTAAGAAAGTGTAAATTAATATGTGGGGAAAAAAGATTAGGTAACTAAATAAAATGTGGGAAAAAGAGGATTAAGAAACATTTAAATTATTATGTGAGGAAAATAGTATTAATAAAGCCTAAATTAATATTTGAAGAAAAGTAGATTAGGAAACTGTAAAGTAATATGTGGGAAAAAGATGACTAAGAAACTGTAAATAATATGTAGGAAAAAGATCAAGAAACTGTAAATTAATATGTGGGCGAAGAGGCTTAAGAAACTGTAAATTAATATAGGGGGGAAAAGATTATGAAACTGTAAAGGAATATGTGGAAAAAGGCGGATTAAGAAACTGTAAATTAGTATGTGGGGAAAAGAAGATTAAGAAACTGTAAATTAATATGTAGGCAAAGAGGCTTAAGAAACTGTAAATTAATATGGGGGGGAAAAGATTATGAAACTGTAGAGGAATATGCGGAAAAAGGCGGATTAAGAAACTGTAAATTAGTATGTGGGGAAAAGAAGATTAAGAAACTGTAAATTAATATGTGGGCAAAGAGGCTTAAGAAACTGTAAATTAATATGGGGGGAAAAGATTATGAAACTGTAAAGGAATATGTGGAAAAAGGCAGATTAAGAAACTGTAAATTAGTATGTGGGGAAAAAAAGATTAAGAAACTGTAAATAATAGGCAGGGAAGAGAAGAATAATAAACTGTAAAGTAATATGTATGAAAAAAAGAATTAAGCAACTGAATTATTATGAAAGAATTAAAAAAAAGGATTAAGAAACTTTAAATTATTATGGCAGAAATAAAATAGGATTATTATAATATAAAAAGAGAATTAAAAACGTTGGCTGAGGAATAAAATAAGGTTAAGAAACTGCGAATAATTATATGAAAAATGAAGAAGATTATTAAACTGTGAATTACTGGTAGAAACAAAGAAAGGTAAAACTCAAAGTTGAGGATAGAAGTAAAGGACTTAAGAAACTGAATTATAATTGGAAAAATAAAAGAAGATTAAAATAAAGCGGCTGAGGATCTCAATTATAATGATATAAATAAAAGAGGATAAAACTGATTTATTATTACGAAGCTTTGAATTATTAATAAAGAAAAAAGAGAGGTAATAAATTGTAGATTAAGTTTAAGAAACTGAATTTTTGTGTTAAATAAAAGATAAATGAGTACATAAATTATTATGTGAAATAACTAGGATTAATAAATTGTGTATTGTGATGTGAAAAAGAAATAAATTAAGAAACTTAGATTTTTTTATAATAGAATAAAATATGGTTAAGAAACTGTGAAATATTATGTAAGAAATGAACAGAAATTAGGGAATAATGAATCGTTAGTTCAAAGAAGAAGATTAAGGAACATTGATTTATAATGCAAGAGGTAAAAAGAATTAAGAAACTAAAATATGTTAAATAAAAACAAAAATAAAAAACACTAAATTTAGATGACGGAAATTATAGAAGTTTAGGAAAATAAATGAAAATGTGTAAAATAAAAGTGGATTAGGAAACTACTCATTTTTATTAGTGATCAAAGAAACGGAAGAAACTAAAACTCACTACGAGAAAAAATTAACGTATAGAAATTGAATTAGTTTGAGAAGAAGAAAAATGTAGCAAAAGATGAAAAATGTGGAGACAAAAAGAATAAGAAACTTTGAAGTATCATGTTGAACCCTAACAAGGAAAATCAGGTTCCGAGCACTTTCGTCTTTATTATTAAAGATATATTTAAGGAATAAACACGAAGTAAAATATTACAGCTTATATATTAAAGGAGGGGATGGGGGGCCTTCCTTACACTTAATCCATAAGTGGGGAAGAGGGCAAATTCCTTCAAAATTTTGCGACCTGTTAGAGAAATTATCAATACATTGTAAAAAAAAATTTTGTAAGATAATTTTGTAAAATAATTTATGCAGGAAATAAAAAGAGATTAAGAATCTTTCAATTAATTTGGCATAAAAAAATAAAATTGGAAAACTGTGGATTTATTATGAGTGAAAAAGTGGAGTAGCAAATATTAAATTATTATGCAAGAAATTAACGAAGATTAAGAGACTGAATTATTGTGAGGGAAAATTGATAATGAAACTTTAATTTTTTATGACATAAATAATAAAAGGGTTAAGAAAAAATCATCATGGGAGAAAAATAGGGGGATTAAATAAATTACTATTTATTAAGAGGAATATTAGAGGATTAGGAAACTTTGAATGAAGAAAATGAGAGTTAAGAAAGTCTTGATTATTATTTCAAATTAAAAGAGGATTAAGAAGAGGAAAGAAACTGTGATTTTTTTAGAGAGAAATAAAGATTAAAAGAAACGCGAATAATTGTAAGGGAAAAGGATAGGTAAGAAAATATAAATTATTATGGGAAAAATAAAAGAGGATTATATAATTTGGAATTATTTTATCATAGACTTGAAAGATGGGGAATAAATTAATAATTAGTAAGACAGAAATAAAAGAAGTGAATTATTATGGCGGAAATAAAAGTGCAAGCGTGAAGTATCATTGCAGAAATAAGAAGAAGTAAGAAGTATTATGGTTGAAATAAAAGAGGAACTTGGAAACATTATGGCAGATATAAAGTAGGGAATATTAAGTGTTAATGAAGATATAAGATAAGAGCTGTAAATAACTATCACAGGAATAAAAGAGAAGCTGTAAATTATTATTGCAGAAATAAAAGAGGAGATGTGAATTGTCATGGCAGGAAGGAAAAGGAAGTACGAAGTATTATGGCAGAAATAAAACAAGAATTGTGAAGTATTGTGAAAATAATAAAAGAGGAGTTGTGAATTACTATGGCACTAATAAAAAGGAACTGTGAATTAGTACGACAGGGTAAAAGAGGAACTGTGAATTAGTACAGTACCGAGCAAAAAAAAGAGAACAATTTTCCTTTATAAAAATATTTTTTTTAAATTTGCTGATTGGGTAAATGAAGTTTACATGGTACATAAAGGAAGCATTTAATATATTTGATCAATATTTCATATTATACGATCGTATATTTAAGAAATTATACTAACTAAACACAAAACAAAGGATATTGAAACGTGAAAAAAAAGAGAACGATTTTTTTCAGGAACATTCTAGAAGTTTCTTGAAATCATCTGGCAACATTTTGCTCAGTAGGTAAGAACTGTACAACCGCCCTTGTTTGTTATAGTCCCTAATCAGAGATGCCATCACGCGTGAAAGGGACTCTTGAGCTATGTCAGATAATTGTTCGCGTGAAGACTTCGGGGAGAACTCTTGCTTCGATTTCAAGAGAGTTTGGAAGGCTTAAGAGTGTGATTTCGCGCGTTTTGTAGTTAGGCAATGAAAAAAAAACCCTAAATAACCTGCAAAGGTTATTTGAAACCACATAACCGCCTTACCAGAAGACATATGTATTAAGCGCTTCTCTATAAAGGGTCACTTGAAGACTACAGCTTGAATTTTTCAAAAAGTATAGGCCAAAAGTGACAAATAAGTGAGCCGTTTCATTGTGTCCCGTCCCTTCACTGCATCTGATTCAAAAGCTCGTTCTCCAGCAACCAAACCAATCATCAGTAAGTAGAACCAGGAGTGGGGACTCGAATATGCTGAAGCTCATGCTGTTTGTAGGGATAAGGATTGAAAGAGAATATATTTCTGCGAGGAGAGTAAATTTAATTTAGATCTAATGTCAAAGGCGCTGCAGGTGACAAACTTAGCCCTAAATGTGTTATAAAGTCTGCTTAGCCTAAAGGAGGCAGCGTCATACTTTCTTTGGGTAAAGTTTTCGTCTGAAAGAGTTGGTTCGCTAGTGCGAATAATTAGAACGGTAAATGCGAATGTGTACAAAAACCTCGTACAACAACATATACATTCACTCCTAGAATCTCTAAACAAGCCATCAGCATTTATGTGGGACAACGCGCTATACCATCCAGCAAAACGAGTAAAATACCATTTCTAACGAGAAGATACTCAGGTAATGAAGTATCCCGATCAGAGCCCGGACTCGGACCCAATTGAGAAACTTGAGGGAGATCATTGGAGACAAAGTTCGAGACCAGTAGCTTTTAACTGTGACAGATTTATGGATGAACATTGAGCGAGAATGGAACAAAATAACACCAGAATTTTTCAAGAAACTGGTGAGATCCTATGGTCGTGTTGCGTCAAAGTAATAGAAAACAAAGTCTTCAACGCCACATATTAATTTAATAAGTTTCTTCGTTGTCAAATATTGTTTTGTTTCTTGTGTCATATTTTATTTTGTTAGTTTATTTAGTATATTTCTTGAATATGAGATTGTGTCATGTAAAGTCTTCATAAAATATATTAAATGCGTCTTTATGTACATGATAATTTTATTTATCTACTAAGAATATTTTGAAAATATTTGAATAGAGGAAAATTGTACTCTTATTTTGCTCGGTAGTATATGGCAGGAATAAAAAAAGGAAATGTTAAGTATTATTTCAGAAGAAACAATAGAAAACACGCTGTGAATTATTATAGGGAAAATAGAAAAGGAAATGTGAAGTATTATGACAAGAATAAAAGAGAAAATGTGAAATATTATGTCAGAAATAAAAATGAGGAACTGTGAATAAAAGAGCAACTGTAAGTATTATTGCGGAATAAAAGAAGAATTATGAAGTTTATGTCAAAAATGAAAGAAAAACTGTGAACTATTATGGCAGAATCAAAAGAAGATCTGTAAAAGTCTTATAAGAAGAATAAAAGAGAAACAATGAATTATTAGAGCAGAATTTTTTTAAAAATCTGGGAAATATTATACCAAAAATAAAAGAGCAACTGGTAAGTAGTATAGCAAGAATAAAAATATAATTGTGAATTATTATGACACAAATATAAGAGGAAATGAAATATTAAAGCATAATTAAGAGAAGATCTGTTAAGTATTATCTCTGAAAATGAAGGAGAACGGTGAATTATTATGACAGGATTAAAAGAGGAAAATCGAATTATTATGGCAGGAATAAAATATAAAACTTGCATTATTATGGAAGAAATAAGAGAGAAACTGTGATTTATTATGGCAGGAATAAAATATAAAACTTGCATTATTAGGGAAGAAATAAAAGAGGAACTGTGATTTATTAGGGCAGGAATAAAATATAAAACTTGCATTATTATGGAAGAAATAAAAGAGGAACTGTAATTTATTATAGGATGAATAAAGAAGAAACTGTGAGTTATCATGGAAGAAATAAAAGAAGAACTGTGAATTATTATAAAAAACAAAAATAGGAACTGTGAGTTATCTTGGCAGAAATAAAAGAGGAACCATGAATTATTATGGAAAAAATAAAGACGAACCGTGAATTATTATGGCATGAATAAATATCAACTTTGAATCATTATGTTTAAATAAAAGAGGAATAATTGTAAATTATTATGACATGAATAAATGAAGAACTGTGACTTAATATACCAAGATTCAAAGAGGAACTGTGACGAATCATGTCAATAATAAAAAAAAGGAATTGTGAACTATTACGGCAGATATAAAAGAAGAACTGGGAATTATTATGGCAGGATTAAAAGAGGAATTGAAAAGTATTATCTGGTACATTACGGAAGGACTGTGCTATATATGGCATAACAAATAGTAACTGTAAATTAATATGGAAGGAATAAAAGAGAAACTGTGAAATATTGTATTAGAAAAATAAGGAGAACTGTGAATTGATATGATTGAAAAAAAGGAGGTGACAATCGGTACAGCAGAAATACAAGATAAACTGTAAACTGTTATGGCATGAATAATATAGGAACTCTGGGGTGTAATGGCAGGAGATGAAGAGAAATGGTGAATTATCATGTTATGAACAGTAGATTAGAGGTGAATTATTATGGCACGAGGAAGATTGGAAATGCGGCTTATTATAGTATGAATAATAAAAGTTGACGTGGATTTTATGGCAGGAATAAAAAAGGAACAACGATTTTTAATTAAAAAATAAAAGAAATGCAAGGCTTAATGTCAATAATAAGAGATAAACTGTGAAATAATATGGTAGATCTAAAAGAAAAAGGTGTGATTTAATATAGCACGAATAAAAGAGGAACTGTATTTATTATGGCTTGAATTAAAGAGGATTTGTGAATTATTATCCCAGAAATAACATTTAAACTCTGAAGAAATAAAGAGGATCTGTTAATTATTATGATAGGAATGAAAAAGGAATTGCCAAGTATTATGTCACAAATAAAATAGGATCTGTGAATAATTATGGAAGAAATAAAAGAGGAACTGTGAATCATTATGGCAGTAATAAAAGAGGAACTGTGAATCATTATGGCAGAAATAAGGGAGGGACTGGGAATAATTATGGCAGAAATAAAGAGGAACTGTAAATCATTATGCCGCCAAAAAATGATATGAGAATCATAATGACAGATATAAAATAGGAACTGTGAAGCATTATGGCAGAAGTAAAAGAGGAACTGAAAATAATTATGCCACAGATAAAATAAGACTGTGAATCATTATGACAGAAAAAACCCTGTGAATCATTATGGCAGAAATAAAAGAGGAAATGTGAATAATTATGTCACAAATAAAATAGGAACTGTGAATCATTATGGCAGAAAGAAAAGAGGAACTGTGACGCATTATGGCAAAAATGAAATAGGACTGTGAATCATTATGGCAGGAAAAACCTGTGAATCATTATGGCAGAAATAAAAGAGGAAATGTGAATAATTATGTCACAAATAAAATAGGAACTGTGAATCATTATCGCAGAAATAAAAGAGGAAGTGTGAATCGTTATGCCGCAAAAAGATGAACTGAGAATTATCATAGCAGAAATAAAGGAAGAAGTATTTTAATAGCAATACATGACTAACGGTGAATTATTATGCTATAAAAACGGTGAAAGCATGAAATTTACCCCAGATGTAAAAGAGAAACTGTGAGGTATTTTCGCAGGAATACAGGGACGAAGGGTGAATTATTATGTCAGAAAAAAAAGTGAAGTATGAATTATTATGACAGGAGTCAAAGAGGAACTGTTACTTATTATGGCAAGGAGACAATACCAGGGAATTTTTTTTATTGTAGAATTGGGTGAAATATTAAGTATTATGTCACCAATAAAAGAAGAACTATGAAATATTATGATATAAATTGCAAAGATTTGTGAATTATTAAACCAGAAATAAAAGATAAAGTGTGAATCATTATGGCAGAAATAAAGAGGATCTGTAAATTATTATGGCAGAAATAAAACAGGAATTGCGAAGTAATATGTCACCAAACAAAGAGGAGGTGCAAATCATTAGGCCGCTAAAGATGAACTGAGAATAATTATGGCAGAAATAAAAGAGAAACTGTGAATTATTATGATAGGAATACAAAACGAAGGGTGAATTATTTTTGCATAAAAAGAAGTGAAGTGTGAATCATTATGGCAAGAGTATAAGCATAACTGGGGCTTATTATGACAAGAGGAAAAAAGACCTGTCCATTTTATGGCGGGAATAAAAGAGAAACAGTCAATTTTTTTATTGTAGATGTGAGAGAATTGTGAATATTATCTCAGCAATAAAAGAAGAATATTATGAAAGATTAAAAAGAATAACTGTGATTTTATATGTCAGAAATAAAAGAAGAATGTGAATTATTAAGGCACGAATAAAATAGGTACTCTGAATTATTACGACAGAAATAAAAGACCAAGAGTGATTTATTGTGGTAAGAAGAAAAAAAAGACAAGTATAGTATTATTGCAGAAATAATAAAAAAGAACTGTGAACTATTCTGGCCGGAATAAAAGAGGAGCTGTGAAGTTGAAGTAATATGTCAGAAATAAAAGAACTGAGATTTATTACGGCCGGAATAAAAGAGGATCTGTGAACTATTATGGCTGGAATAAAAGAAGAACAATGAAGTAATTTGTCAAAAATAAAAGAGGAACTTGTGAATTATTAAGGCCGGAATAAAAGAGGAGCTGTGAAGTTGAAGTAATAGGGCAGAAATAAAAGAACTGAGATTTATTATGGCCAGGATAAAAGATGATCTGTAAACTATTATGGCAGGAATAAAAGAAGAACAATGAAGTAATTTGTCCAAAATAAAAGAGGAACTTGTGAATTATTAAGGCCGGAATAAAAGAGGAACTGTGAAGTTGAAGTGAAATGTCAGAAAAAAAAGAACTGAGATTTATTATGGTCGGAATAAAACATGATCTGTGAACTATTATGGCAGGAATAAAAGAAGAACAATGAAGTAATTTGTCAAAAATAAAAGAGGAATTTGTGAATTATTATGGCCGAAATAAAAGAGGAACTGTGAAGTTTAAGTGTTATGTAAGAAATAAAAGAACTAAGATATATTATGTTCGGAAAAAAAAATGATCTGTGAACTATTATAACAGGAATAAAAGAAGAACAATAAAGTAATTTGTCAAAAATAAAAGAGGAACTTGTGAATTTCTATGGCCGAAATAAAAGAGGAACTGTGAATCATTATGTCACAAATAAAATAGGAACTGTGAATCATTATGGCAGAAATAAAAGAGGAAATGTCAATCATTATGGCAGAAATACAGGAAGAAGTGGGAATTATTATGGCAGAAATAAAGAGGAACTGTAAATCATCATGGCAGAAATAAAATACGAACTGTCAATCATTATGGCAGAAATTAAGTAGGAACTGTGAATCATTATGGCAGAAATACAGGAAGAAGTGGGAATTATTATGGCAGAAATAAAAGAGGAACTGTGAATCATTATGGCAAAAATACAGGAAGAAGTGGGAATTATTATGGCAGAAATAAAGAGGAACTGTGAATAATCATGGCAGAAATAAAATAAGAACTGTGAATCATTATGGCCGAAATTAAATAGGAACTGTGAATCATTATCTCACAAATAAAATAGGAACTGTGAATCATTATGGCAGAAATAAAAGAGGAACTGTGAATCATTATGGCAGAAATACAGGAAGAAGTGGGACTCATTATGGCCGAAATAAAGAGAAACTGTGAATCATCATGGCAGAAATAAAATAGGAACTGTGAATCATTATGGCAGAAATTAAATAGGAATGTGATCATTATGTCACAAATAAAATACGAACTGTAAATCATTATGGCAGAAATAAAATAGGAAATGTGAATCATTTTGTCAAAAATAAAAGAGAAACTGTGAATCATTATGGCAGAAATAAAAGAGGAACTGTAAATCATTATGTCACGAATAAATTAGAACTCTGAATCATTATGGCAGAACAAAGAAATGTGAATAATTATGGCAGAAATAAAAGATGAAATGTGAATAATTTCGTCACGAATAAAATAGGAACTGTGAATCATTATGACAGAAATAAAGGAGGAACTGAAAATCATTATGACGCAAAGAATGAACTGAGAATCATTATGGCATAAGTAAATTAGGAACTGTGAACCATAATGGCAAAATAAAGGAGAAACTGTAAATCATTGTTTCAAATAAAATAGGAACTGTGAATCATTATGTCAGAAATAAAGAGGAACTGTGAATCATTATGTCAGAAATAAAAGAGGAACTGTGAATCATTATGCTGCAAAAAAGATGAACTGAGAATCATTATAGCAGAAATAAAAGAGGAACTGTGAACTATTATGGCAGGAATAAAAGAAGAATGATGAAGTAATTTGTCAAAAATAAAAGAGGAACTTGTAAATTATTATGGCCGGAATAAAAGAGGAACTGTGAAGTTGAAGTAATATGTCAGAAATAAAAGAACTGAGATTTATCATGGCCTGAATAAAAAAGGATCTGTGAACTATTATGGCAGGAATAAAAGAAGAACAATGAAGTAATTTGTCAAAAATAAAAGAGGAACTTGTGAATTATTATAGCCGTGAAGTTGAAGTAATATGTCATGAATAAAAGAACTGAGATTTATTATAGTCGGAATAAAAGAGGATCTGTGAACTATTATAACAGGAATACAAGAAAAACAATAAAGTAATTTGTCAAAAATAAAAGAGGAACTTGTGAATTATTATGGCCGGAATAAAAGAGGAACCGTGAAGTATTATTGTAAGAAATAAGAGAGGAAACCGGAAAACTGCCATGTTAGGAAAATAAATTGATAGAGCATCGTTAAATTACTATTATATATGTATATAAAAAGTGATGTCAGGTAACTGCCATGGAAGAAATAAAACTGGATTAAGAATCTGAATTACTTTTGAAAAAGAAAGGAGGATTAAGAATATCTGAACTATTATTTTATAAAAAAGAAGGTTAAGAAACTATGAATTATTAGGTCAGAAATGAATTAATGTTAAGAAATAAATACGACTGACAACATTAAATTATGATATTGTAGAATTAAAGAGGAATAAAAAACAATGAATTTTCATATAGGAAATATAAGAAAATCTTAAAACTGTGAATGTTGATGTAAGAAATAAAGAGAAGATCAATAAATATTTAGTTAATTCGATACAAATAAAATAAGGCAGACAAACTGTGAATTATATACGAGGAATTAAAGAGAACTAAAAACTGCCATAATAGAAAGAAAGAAAATTAAAAATACGAGAACTATTCTATTGAATACCCTACATAGAACTATGTTCTTTCGAATAGGTAGCAAATATGAATATGTTCCTATAGATAAATGACCAACATAAAAGTATGATCTTTTAAATACATACCCAACATCGAAACCTGCCCCTTCGATTCGTAACTTAAATATGTTTTTTTATTAAATTTGTACCTGTTATCGTTTAGGGCATCTTCGTGTGCTTTGGAGGAGTATCTTAAAACGCTGTCTAGATACGAGATATTCAGTTTCGCTCAAAATTTCCCCTCTGTTTATAAAATTATCATTCTAGTTAATTAAATTATCATTCCAGCTGGGTTATGTGAGTCAGTGTGGTATTTTCTTTTCCTTCATGACAACAATGGGCAGCACATTATGTGTAACATCGCTGTGTCATTGTCCTGTCACATCCTTCCACGCCTTTTTCATGGGCGAGCATAAACATACATTCAGCAAGAATGATGAGTGACGACTGAACAAACTACATACAATAGACAACAGCCTATACGCACATAACATGGGCTATAATGTAGTGTACGTATTTTGGTATATGTTTGAATACTTCATCACCCAAAACACCCTCTCCCCCCAAAGATTCCAGGGATTATGGTCTCTGGTTTGAGTTTGCTATGTTAATATTGTCAGTGATTGGATTTCATCTTCACATCTTCCTCTACGAATGGGTGTCCAGTTGGGATTTTTTTTTATTTTTCATTGTTTCTTGTGGTAATAAATCTCGCCCAATGGCATTTTAGAACTTATATTCTTGTTACTATATGTTTCACACGTTTTTTTCTCATCCGTTTTAAAAGAAATTTCGTATTATCCCGCATTTGTTGTAGGCATAATATGCTAAATTTATTAAAATAAAATGGATAAGGGGATATGTAAAAGGGTGATAAATATAATAGATGTTCTAAAATGCATATGAACGAGATACGTTGTCACAAAAAAACAATGAATAATGGAATAAAGAAACTCCCAACTGGATACTTTCATTCGCAGAGAAAATGAGATGAAATTCAATCACTGAAAATATCAAAATAGATCATTTTTCCGCCGTTTTAAACTCTGAATTCCACGTATGCAGTTTGTCCTTTGTTTGTTCTCTCTTTTTTCTATCATACTAGACTCAGTTTTGCATCATCTCTGAGGAAAGCAATACCATGGCTGAATTCAATCCTGCCAAAATTTGGAAAAAGCAAAGTGTGCTGCTTTACATTCACGCCGATAGCTCCGATGCGAAGACCTTCGAGTGATTGGGAGTCGATCTGAGGACGGTGCAGATGATCAGAAAGGAAAGGGATGAGTCAGGCTGTGATTACAAGTGTGGGGTCGAAAACTACGAGGGCCACGTCTTGCCCCAGTTTCTTGCCCCACATCTTGCCTCAGACTCAATACGAAGGGCTATATAAAATGCCTGGAAGAGTTGTTGTTGCCATGGATCCAGAAAGTAGCCAGTATAACTACAGAAACAAGGACCAGCATAGACCCTAAGGTCCGCTAAAGGCCAGTCCACAGAACTACAGAAGCAACGACCAGAAGGGCGTAGGTATAACAGAACGGACTTTGCACCATGCCATAAAATCAGGAGGACCACGTTCTGGCTGCCAGACAACTTCTTTGACCACATCACCCCGAAGATCTTACCTCTTAATTCTCTAGACTGCAACCGCTTGGGCTATAATACATTCCACCTGGTTGAGAGATAGACCAACAAGTTTCCATGCTCCACTAAGGTAGAGCTTAGATCCAAAATCACCACAGGTTTCACCCAGTTAAACAGGAAGACAGTCGAGAAGGCCTAGAATAGGTTCGCCTGCCGCCTGAAGGCCGACGGCAATTTCCTCTGAATAAAACGATTAGTATAATCCTAAGAGTCTTAAACATAATTTTAGCAAATATTTTCTGTATAAATGAAGTGTTATTTTCGTTTCTATTGAAGTGTGATGACAAATTACACACCGCACCATCCATATATATATATATATATATATATATATATATATATATATATATATATATATATATATATATATATATATATATATATATATATATATATATACACTTGTATTAAAATTTTTCATTTAACACAATATTTGATACTATTCTTTTATATTAAATTTTCTGGTCTTAAATCCATTATCTTCACAAAACACCATTGCATCGTTTGGAAACCATTCGTTTCTTTTTTTTCTCAGTAAGTCGATTCCAAGCACCGTAACCACACAACAGATTGACCACCAACCGCTATAACCACATACCACACACACGAGACCCCCTAAGTCACGCCGTCAATTTACCATCAACCGCATATTCCGAAAGTATTTTTGTTGTCTGACATCTTAATTTATTGGTAGTTAATTGGAGATAACTCTCCGACTCTTAACTGATTAACCTAGTTAATTATTTTTTTTTCAATTCACTAATTAATTCCATGGTTGGTTAAAACCATTTTTATTGCAAAAAAAACCCTGTCAGATTTGGTTATGTTTTTATTCCAAAATGAAATTCACTCGGTGGGTTTTAGAAAGAAGAAATACGAATAAATGTGTGGTTTTAGAAAGAAGAAATCAGATAAATGTTTGGGTTTTTTTAAAAAAAAGAAATACATATAAATGTTTGGTTTAAGAAAGAAGAAATACGGATAAATACATAGTATAGAGAGTTATAGAAAGATAATGGAGTTGGACCATTAAATGGTGAACAATGAAAGGATAAAAAACATTTCTAAGTTTCTTAAATATTGGGAACAATTGCCGGAATGAATTAAAAAATAGAATTGACACTATAAGTTTAAAAACATAAATTTAGAAATGTAAAAACACAACAATAACAAAAACTAATGGAAACGAAAATGGTGAAATAATTAGATCTAAAAACAATATATATATATATATATATATATATATATATATATATATATATATATATATATATATATATATATATATATATATATTTATATATATATGATGAAAATTAATGAAAAAGAGCTCACAAAGTGCACGTGAGTCAAAGTTATGCAGATACACCCACAAAGGAAAAGTGAAAAACGATTCCGAGTGCTTTCGTCTTTAAGAATAAATACGAAAGCACTCGGAATCGTTTTTCACTTCTTTTCCTTTGTGGGTGTATCTGCAATATATACATATATATATATATATATATATATATATCGTCGAAGTAAAAGGCTTGAGTTTAAATACTAAAGTCCATTGAAAAACTCTTCTCAGTCCAAATGTAGTTTAAAGAAGCAATATTGAGCAAACCACAAGCGTGTTGCATTAGTAATATTAGACACTTGAAGATATCCTGAAATAAGATTTAAGAATATTCTAAACGAGAAAATAAGGTGCTAGCCATAGGAACTGCTTAATACCATAAAAATATAAATGCATCAATAATTAGTTACAAAGTTATATCAACAAGGATAAAGAGTTTGTTCCCAAACCATGAACAATCATCTTTTTCTATTTTTAATTCATAATTTCTTCTTTATTTTGGAATATTAGTTGATTAGGTATTACATATTAAAAAAAAAAGAGTTTAGGGAATTCTTTTAGTAGTAGTTAGTTTGGATGAGTTTGAATTAGTGAGAGTATAACGAGACGGTTTATTAATACCTCACCTCCGTTTAGGGAAACCATATTGATACAAATATATCTTATAACGCTCTACGTCAATAAACTCAGATTATCTAAACTAACTTTAAGTTCACCACAAGAAGTTTTCAATCAAAGTTTTATCTAGTTGTTGTCTACTCTCGATGAAATTGATTTAAATTTTTGATTTTGAAAAAGTTCATTTTTAATAAATACATTTAAATAAGGTACGAATCACTGGTATTTATTTTACAACTTTTCGATAGGACGTTTAAAAGCACACTTTGATGGAATAATAGTGTATATATATATATATATATATATACACATCAGATTAAATTAATTCGGGAAATATGGGTATTCATGATACAAATTTAGAAAGATAAGCAACAACTCTGAACTCGTTGCAAGCGGTATTCGATGCCGACAATTAACTGAGCACTCGGTGAGTGCCGAGTCCTTCTCTGAGCCCACTAACTGAGCACTGCCAGAAATACATCTTTGACTAATCTTAACTAATCTCTTCTAGCAATGTTCAGTAACCAACCACGTCTCTGGAACAGATTTGACTCCTCCCATTTTACCCATCACTGCTTGAGAGAAATGATCTCAGTGGCATCTTCAGGAAATGATGCCCACCTTTCTCGGGTATGTTTCTGGTTTGTTCATATTTTTGCCTCGTTTTTGGCAGTCATTTTCATAATGTTTTGTCTTCTTGAACATAAATTGCATCTAAAAAACTGAGCCATTTTTTTCTGACAGGATTTATTACTGAAGATTTGGAAGGCGAAGAGAGTAGGAATCTGGCTCTGTTAAAAATATAACTTTACTCACGATTGGGCAACCGAATCTTGACATCCAATCACTGGAAACCTTGGAGAACCACGCCCATATCTTGAACCCAATCTTCCACTTAAGGAGGAGGACTTTGATAAAACTTGGATAGTCCCCCCTCCTCTAATAGGGTTTTAGAAAAAAAATATCCGATGCCAAAATTGGCAAATTATTAAATTTCTCGGATCTCAATAAATTATCCTCATTTTGGATACATACTCGTATGCATCGGAAGTTTTCTTTGGCGTTTAGTGTCGAAAAACTTTACGAACTATGAAATGTGATTACAATATAATATAGTGAATAATAAATAGATTTATAGCAAACAATCCAGGAGATATATTAAAGTTCAGATGAGATATAATGTAAATTCTATCAAGAATATTTCTAGATACGTAATTCGTTGAATGCAAAATGGCTTAGGGCCATAGGTGGGCGCGATAACGAAAAAATGTATCAGGATATCCGATAAATCGATAAAGATAACCATATCGTCGATAACCGATAATCGATAACTGGCGATAAATTTATCGCCCAATAAGGTGATAACCGATAAATCCAAAATTATAATACAATATTGATTATTGACTATATATATAGCGTTATTTTATAATACAATAGTAAGTATATTTGAATACTGTTTCTTAGTTTCTTACCTGGTGGCGCTCTCCTTCATCTCCTCATAGGTTTTGAGGATCCTCCTCCCAGCTCGGACCTACCTATTTCTGCCCCCAAGGCACGCGCGGCTCGCCTCTGCTAAACTAGAACCAAAAAATTAAATTATCGATTATCACTAGTTTGGAACCACAAGTATCGGCGATACTGATGAATCGATAACACGGGAGGAGGGAAATATCGGATAACCGATAACACGATAACGCCCACCTATGCTTAGGGCCAGTTCCAACCAATCACATGATTAGAGATGGAAAGAAAAAATTATATCAATACGATACTTTGTTCACTAGAACGGTGGACATTACCTTGAGTTGGCTAAATTCGGTACACATTTCTCTTCGTGTCTATTCTGAGTCTACCCATAGCAAGCTTTAAATTAGATTTTATAAGCAATGATGGTTTTGCGGGAGAAATCTTATTAATCGTCTAGTATAAGTTAGAATTATATTCAAATATGGTATTAAGGCGAAAAACAGACAACACAGATTATTATCGCAGTTGTCCACTGCAATTAGTTCGATTTTCCTTTGCTTCTAATTTTAACTGATGGATAGAACATGGCGCCCTTTTAAGTATTTATCCAATCTATTTTGTTAAACAAATTAATTGTAGTCAAGTCAACACCGTTAGGATAAAGATCATTCCACTTATTCACAAATTTAAATGTAAATAATTATGTTCTTCAAGTTTGCAGTCGACCGACATGTTATACTATGCAGTACACCCCAAATTCAATGTTCTAAACAGAACTTTTACCGACAGTAGGTTAAGAATTAAAGAAAAGGGTAGTTAATGTTGAAGGTTAGAGGGGAAATCAAAGGGTGGAGAGTTTGGATCATCGTCGAAAAGAGCAAACTCATACCTTTGAACTCAGTATTCTTGACATGAGCAACTTTAGGTTCGCTTTTCATGAAATGGTAAAATTAGTTGCCACTAGGTTCTAGAGTTTCTCCCGTTCACTGCTTGTAGAGAAACCACTGCCAGTGGCGCTAAAAAATTGAACTGGTCCAAATGCGCAAAAGGTTCAGATGGGTTCGCTTTGCAATGCCGAAACCAAACTTGCAAACGCTTTAAAAGAACAATCACAATAATAACCTTAAAGAACAAAATCACAATAATAACCTTAAAGAACACAATCTCGAAGAAAGACTTTAAGAACACAACTTCAATAAAAACCTTTAAAGCACAGCCTTCATAAGAAATTTAGGGAATACAACATTCATAAGAACCTTAGGGAATACAATATTCATAAGAACCTTTAAGAAGAGAAGCTCCATAAGAACCTTTAATAATATCACCCTTCATATGAAGGTTTAAGAAAACAACCTTACTCAGAATCTTTAAGAATGTAACCTTCATAAGAACCTTTACGAATACAACCTCAATAAGAACCTTTAAGAACAAAACCTTCATAGGAACTTTTAAGAACGTAACCTCCCAAATAAAACCCGATGAGCACAGCCTCCATAAAAACATTTAGGAACACAACCTTCATAAAGACCTTTACGAGCACAATCCCCATAAAAACCTTTAAGAACACAAACTCCCTAAGAAGCTTTAAGAAGACAACCTCGATAAAAACATTTTTAGAACACAACCTCCATACAACCTTTAAGAACACAAACTCCCTAAGAAACTTTAAGAAGACAACCTCAATAAAAACCTTTAAGAACACAACCTCCATACAAACTTTAAGAACACAAACTCCCTAAGAAACTTTAAAAAAACAATCTCGATAAAAACCTTTATGAGTACAACTTCTATATGATCTTTTAAGAACCCAAACTGCATATGAAATTTAAAGAACAAAACATACATAAGAACCTTTAAGGACAAACTTTAATAAGAACCTTTAAGAACACAACCTCCATACAACCTTTAAGAACACAACCTCCCTAAGAACCTTTAAAAACAGAACCACCATATAACCTTTAAGAATACAACCTCTATATGAAACTTTAAGAAAACAATCTCCATAGGAAAATTTAAGAACACAACCTACATAAGAAACATTAAGAAATCAACTTCCATAAGAAACTTTAAGAACACAAACTCAATAAGAACCTTTAAGCTTAAGACACTTAAAGGAAACTTTAAGAATACAACTTCCATATGAACCTATAAGATCACTGTGTTGTCCATGATGATATAAAGCATGTTATGTAGCTCTGTGTTTTCATGATTATATAAATCATGTTAAGTAGCTCTGTGTTGTTCATGATTATATAGAGCATGTTATGTAGTTGTGTGTTGTTCATGATTATAAAAGCATGTTAAGTAGCTCTGTGTTGTTCATGATTATAAAAATCATGTTAAGTAGCTCTGTGTTGTTCATAATTATAAAAATCATGTTAAATAGCTCTGTGTTGTCCATGATTATATAGAGTATGTTATGTAGTTGTGTGTTGTTCATGATTTTAAAAGGCCTGTTAAGCAGTTCTGTGTTGTCTACCATTATAATAAACTTGTTAAGTCCTGCTTTGTTGTTCACGACTATAAAAATCATGTTAAGTAGCTCTGTGTTGTCCATAATTATAAAAAAATACATACAAGGTAGATCTGCGTTGTTCATGATAAGTAACTCTGTGTTAGCCATGATTATAGAAGGCATGTTAGGTAGCTGTTTTATTAATGATTATAAAAACATGCTAACTAGCTCTGTTTGGTTAAGGAGTATAAAAAGCACGTTAAGTGGCTATGTGGGGTTCACTATTTGTTCAAGGGACTTATAGTCTGACAAATTATGCATTTACCTTTTTAATCAAAACACCTGGACATAATATCCTGCAGTTCGTTTGGTCACTTCGCTTTGTTGGATATATTGCTGATGCTTCATCAGATGAGATTTCGCAATCATCCTTAAATCTTTTTCTTCTGGTGTTTTCTTAAGTGTCGTATCATTAATTATGTACAAATAATTAATATTATCCTCTAAAAAAACAACATATTTTAATTACTAACATTTAACCTCATTTTTTTACATCTTAGACTACTTACATCCTAGTCATATCTCTTTGTAGAGATAAACATCTCTTCTCTTTTTTATTTTTCTCTCTGCTCAACTTCGTCAAATCAGCAATCTTTATAATATGACTATTTATTCATTAGATACTTACTTTAGGAAGGCAAAAAAGAGCCCTATACTAGTATCGCCGTGGTACTCCATGATTAACATATAAACTTTGAAGCTTCAGCTTCAGTAACAACACGACGACAGTCTTTAAGCCACTTTTCAATCAAGGTCATTATATTTGTTTTGTCTTTTAAAGGGAACTACATTGAACACCATCGGTAAATGCAAGTATGTTATATCTAGACATCTAATTTGGTCAATATTTAGAATTTATTGTTGGAGAACCCAAATAAATTCAACGAGTTCTAAAATCCATCGAAACCTTTGTAGAATAAATCCTATTTAAATTTATATTTATCCACGTTGGTTAAAAAAAACTCCGTCCGAACTCTCCGAAGATACGTCATATTTAAGTTTTAATTTTAATATCTTCAAATCAATACATCTTTGCCCCTTTCTGTGAGCCAAGTCAATAAAAGAGATTTATGTGGTTGTTTATAAGCCCTTCTTTCTCTAACGTTCAGGGTTGAGATGGTTTATTAATTATACAATTATTAAACTTTATATTGCTTATTACAATTTTTGTTATTCCCTTGTTTACCTTCTTCATTCTTTCCTTTTCCCCAATTTTCCCTAATTGAAACTTATGCGTTGCTTACATCAGTATGTTAATGTAAAAAAAAAAGATTGCTAATGACGCGTTCATAGTATACATGTAACGGAATAACCCCCAGGGCGAATAACGCAACATATGATGGTAGGTGATGGTGTGATAAGGCTTCGATAAACTGCACGAAGCGCCCTCTTCCAACTTAGGTATCTATAAGACCTGGTACACTAAGACAAGGGACAGGGTAAGAGAAAGGTCAAAGCCATCGAAAACAGAACAACGAATACCATCAACAAAACTGACCATCAACAAAACACCTACAAGAAAATTCACCGTCGCTAGAACTCACCACTACCAAAACCATGACCAACAAAACTCACCGTCGCTAAAACTTACCACTAGCAAAACCAATGACTAGGAAAACTCACTATCAGCAAAATATATCGTCGATAAAATTCACGAATAGAAAAACTCTGACCAACAAAAATCACCACCAACAAAACCCACTGTTGCTAAAACTACCACTAGCAAAACCTAACCAACATATCTCATCACCAAATGACAACCGTTGCTAAAAATCCCCACTAACAAAAACTCTGACCAGCAAAACTACCTACAACAAAATTCACAGTGGCTAAAACTCACCACTAGCCGAACCCTGAACAGCAAAACTATCTAAACAAAACGCACTCTCGCTAAAACTCACGACTAGCAAAACCCTGAACAAAGAATCTCACCACAAACAAAGCTGACCCACAAACAAAACGCACCACTACAAAAAAGCCCTGACCAAGAAAACTACCTATAAAAACACAGCTTCTCTAAAACTCGCTACTAGCAAAGCCCTGACAAAAAACCTCCTACCCATCAAAACACCTCACTTAAACTCACTACTACTAAAACTCTGAACACTAAAAAACTCTCCGAGGCTAAAACTCACCAATAATCAAAACCCTTACCAGCAAAACTACCTATAACAAAACACACCGTGGCTAAAACACTTTACTAACGAAAACTTTGACTAGCAAAACTACCTACAGAAGAACACATCGTGGCTAAAACACGCCACGAGCAAAAACCTGACCAGCCAAACTACTACAGCAAAACATATTGTCACTCTAACTCACCACTAGCAAAACCCTGACCAACAAATCTCACCATGAACAAAACATATCGAGGCTAAAATTCACCACTAGCAAAACCCTGACCAATAATAATCACCACAAACAAAACTCACCTTTAGCAAAACCCAGCCCACAAAACCTTACTACAACAAAATGAACCCCTGACAAAACTCGCCACCATCAAACCTTCTAGGAGGGTAACATATCTTCAGCATACGTCTCCACATACAAAACTTACCACTAGCCAAACTGATCCGCAGCAAAACTGAACACCAAGAGATCTCACCAGCATAAAACCTTCAGCCCTATAAAAAACTTCCCAATAAAAGTTGCGAGGGGTTAAATTACCTACCGAAATCATAACCTCAAAACAAAACTCACTAACAAGAAACCTAAAAGGGACAAGAACTCACACCAACAATAATAACTACAAAATATACGTACCAGAGGCGAAATCTAATGCGAGAAAAACAGGTAACAAAACTACCTTCTATACAAACGTATTACGAGTACAATACATCGCCAGCATACTGACCATAAGCCAAACTCCCCCCTCCCCCCCGCCCGAAAGGTAAGCGAGGCCAAAGGACACCAACAAAATAAACCAGCAAAGATCAACACCAATAAAACTCACAACCATCCCAAATTATCGCCCTAAAAACTCTATACCAATAAAACTTAATATGAATAAAGCTTCCCACCAGGAAATCCTAATAGGAGTAAAACCGAAATACTAAAAAAAAACAAGCTCACCAGGTCAAGAAACGTAACCAAACCAAAGCTGACCAATAACAAAATTAACCAGTAGAATTAACACCAATAAAACTCACAAACATCTAAAATCATCGCTCTAAAAACTTCATACCAATAAAACTTAATAGGAATAAAGCCACCCACAAGGAAAATCTTATAGAAGTAAAACTCAGTACCGAAATGCTAAACAAAAACCAAGCTCACCAGGTCGAGAAACGTAACCAAACCAAAGCTGACCTATAACAAAATTAACCAGTAGAATTAACACCAATAAAACTCACAACCATCCCAAATCATCGCCCTAAAAACTCCATACCAATAAAACTTAATATGAATAAAGCTTCCCACCAGGAAATCCTAATAGGAGTAAAACTGAAATACTAAAAAAACAAACAAGCTCACCAGGTCAAGAAACGTAACCAAACCAAAGCTGACCTATAACAAAATTAACCAGTAGAATTAACACCAATAAAACTCACAAACATCTAAAATCATCGCTCTAAAAACTTCATACCAATAAAACTTAATAGGAATAAAGCTCCCCACCAGGAAAACCTAATAGGAGTAAAAATAAGTGCCAAAATACTAAACAAAAACCAGGCTCACCACGTCAAGAAACGTAACCAAACCAAAGCAGACCAATAACAAAATTAACCAGTAGAATTAACACCAATAAAAATCACTTGTTAACAAAACCTACAAAAAGAAAGCTGCTCTGACCCAATTAGGATTTGCGGTTCCCAGAGAAATTTATCGTCCCATTTATTCTGTATCGGCCACGCTGGAGGTTGTTCTATTGGATACAACCACGTGTTTTGTGGAGATGAGGAGCGTCCACCAGTGGGCCCCCAGAGCGCCGTAATTAAAACAAAAAAACAAACAACCGAAAACAAAACAAACAACAAACAAACACAAAGCGAAAAAACGAGAATAAAAGGAAAAAGAAGGAGGAGGAACGCTCCGGTATCGTTGCCTCACCCCTGCGCCGAAGCATGCACCGAACTGGGCGCCAGCCTCCCCCAGAACGTCCATGAATCCACAAGGCAGTGTGTACGAACCCGTCCCGAGTACAAGGTACAAGCGGTAGCGACCCCAGGAGGCAACGTGCCGGAGATCACCCAGACTGGGTCATTCAACAAGAATGTGCCGAACAGTCTGGGGGACAACGCAATCGTCGCAGGCGAACGCTCCATCGAATGGCTGTGCGCCCCGCGAGTGTGTCCGATTCGGAGACGACAGAAAGTAACCTAAAGCCGTCGCAGCATTGGGACATAGGTCAATGGGAACAGTCCTGGCGCAATGGCAAACAACTTTAAGTTCCCCACAGCCGTATCACATCTTCTTTGCCAAGCATCCCAACCAGATTCGGAATGAATAAATAAGTGATTGAAATCGTAACCACTTAATAAAAGTGAAACTCATTGACAGCCAAATTAATGATCAAGAAACCTAATCAAAACCCAAAGTTAGCACCAACAAATTAAGCATCAAAAATCACTGCCAAAAATATTACCACTAGAAAAACTGAGGAGTAAAATTCCATGGCAACAAAAATTATCACTGTAAAACGTACTAAAAGTAAAATTGATCAACAACATAACTCACCACAAAACTACTTCATCACCAACAGTCTGTATAACCCAAGCCCACCACCAAGATTTTAAACAACATGAACATCGTAACAAAACACAGCATACGTTAATAAGAATAAAACTCACTAGCAAAACATAATTAACAAACAAAATGAAAATTTAGTGACAAGAAGCAATCGAGAACAAATATTTTTGCTCCTCCCGTCAATTTTTTTTAACCACCAGAAATCTAAATACTGAAAACTTACCATCAGTGGAATCTATTACCAGTATAACCACCCACCTTAACAAAAAAAAATGAGTAACGAAAACCAAAACTCATTACCACCAAAATTACGATTAAAATTCACCGCAAGAAAAACTCATTACCAACAAGACCAAACACAATAAAAACTCCAACATAAAAACTTACTACGAGTAAAACTCATCACTGGCATAGCTCGCCATCAGACAAATTCGTTCTCTAGAAACCTTATCAAAACTAAAACCTACAACAAACAAATTACCCAGCAAAAATCACAACCAACAAGGTTCATCAATGATAAAATTAAGGACCATAAAATAGCCCTTCAGAAAAAAACCCACTAGGAGTAAAACTTTTCACTAAAATTCTAACTTAAAGCAAAACTCACAACCAAGAAACCTAACTAAAAGCCAAACTCACAACCAAGAAACCTAACTAAAAGCCAAACTCACAACCAAGAAACCCAACTAAAAGCAAAACTCACAACCAAGAAACCTAACTAAAAGGCAAACTCACAACCAAGAAAACTAACTAAAAGCAAAACTCACAACCAAAAAACCTAACCGAAATCAAAGCTCAGCAATAAAATCATCTAGAAAATACCCCCATCAACAAAATTCACCACCAGCAAAACACTCACAGCAGCCAGGTTGGTACGAATAAAATTCACCCCTAGCATAACTCAACACCGGCCAAATTCATCTAAAAAAAAGCTACCCCTCCCCCCCACACACCCAATTTACCACAAACTACCCGGCACAAATGACCAGCAACAAAATTTAATACGAGCAAAACTCACCACCCACAGCGAAAGTAACCAACCTAAAAAATTACTATCAGCAAAACTTAATATGTGTAAAACTTACCACCAAAAAACCTAGCATAAAGCTAACTGCCATAAACAAAACCTACCCGAATAAAACTCCCCCCCCTAACATAATTATACCAGAAACCCCCCAAAACTCTAACCTCTAAATGTCCGTGTCTGGTTTCGTCATTGGGGGCCTCTAGCAACAAAAGCCTGGGACGAAAGGAGTACTCAAGAAGGACGAATTTGAACCGATTTGTGGGTGAGGGTTGGGGGGGTATCATGATAGTGGGATAATTTGAAACTGCAATGGTGTAAGTGTGTGGAGAAAATGGCCTGGACTGATGGGATTATGGAGTCATTCCTCTACACGAGTCTGGGTGACAAATGATCCCAATCTAGAATGTAGAAATTGTTTGCAAATGAGATGACTAAAAGATGCCAAGATTTATGCGTCAAGACGCTCAAGAACCCTTTACCGATCTGCCACGCACATGCCACTGTAAACGCAAAAAATACATTCATTCAACTACACACACTTTACACGTTTCCAAACATTCACACGTTTGAGAAACCAAAACTTTATTGGTTCACAAATACAGGACTAGTTTCCGAGCATCACGCACCATGTACACTACGCTAACCGTCCATACGTATACATGCAAAATAGACGGACACGGACCTGCATACACTTATAAACTACAAGTTTACCACTAGGTATAAATGAATTCCCTCGCACATACATAAAGATTACGGCCATAAACTTATTTTTATGTGGAAAGAAAGGAAAGGAGTGACCAATCATAGCATTACATCTCGGTGGAGAAGGGATCAGAAGGGATAATCAGAGGGAGAATTTAGCTAAATAGAAGTGAAATTCTAATTCTCGAGGGAGTAGATACAAAGAGGCAGATTTACTGAAGAACGAGTATTCGTTTGAATTACCAGATCGATAAACGCTTGATACTCACCCTAGAAGGAGCCTCTCTTGTGTGACCTTAATAAAAGAGAATAACGTTATTTTTTAAACGAGAATAAGAAAATACTCATGATCTTTACTCCTTTAAGGGGACATAAGGAGAAATATCTACTTCGAAATACATTCGTAAACAGCGCCTCGGATAGGGATAAAACTACATATTAAGATCATAAAGCTTGATATTATGACTGGTGGTTTGCTCACGACAGCATGATATTTTGACTGGTAGTGTTGAACTATCGATAGCTTAATATTTTGGTAGTTTGCTAACAACAGCTTGATATTTTGATTGGGGTGTACTCAAGACAGCTTAATATTTTGACCTGCGGCTTGCTCACGACAGCTTAATATTTTGTCTGGTGTTGTGTTCGAAACAGCTTGATATGTTGTCTGGTGGCGTACTCGAGACAGCTTGATATTTTGACTGGTGGTTTGCTCACGACAGCTTGATATTTTGACTAGTGGTGTGCTCACGATAGCTTGATATTTTGTTTTGAGCGTTTTGTAGAAAATTAGTTTAGTCATTTTTTTCTAGTTATTTTATAGTGATTTTAAAAGCTTCTGCAAGTTGTGCTTTTTCCAGATATCCAAGTTTTTGAGTATACATTTTGCTTTCTTCCTATTATTTGCACCTAATTAGTAAATAACAAAACGTCATAAAATAAAGTTAGCTTAGCTTTGATATTTTTATTTGTTTTTCTTTTAACTGTTTAGTCATTGTTTTCTTCTCTTTCACTCTTTGGCGTTTTAAACAGGCCTCTTCTTTTACATACGATTCATATTAATTTAATGGTCTTCAATTTTTTAATTAGATTTTTTTTAGGTTTTAAGTACTTAAACATTGCATTTATATTTTGGGGATTGTCACGTAAAACTATTTCAAGGGTTAGAATTTTGCTTAAATGGTTGGTTCTACTGAGCTGGTATTTCTTCAATTTACGATGTTGAGGTTTGGTAAGCTGAGTATTGCATATCGGGCGCTGAGGGAGGATGAATTTGGAGAAACGGCAATATGGGTTTGGTTTGTATGGCTCATACGTAGGCGTCCTAAGACGACTTATTATTTCCGAGATTTTCTATAGGACGTCAATTTCAAAAAGACTTTTTACATCGTTCGTCACAAAACATTCTTGATAAAACATAAAACATCAGAATAGGGGGCAACCCACTAAACGGGATTGAAAATTGGTTGGGATAACACTTTCAGGGGCGCGAGTTCCCAAGTCAGCGGTCATTATTTCACCTTTTACGATTCTTAGTGAAGGACTGTATGAATATTCCTTACCTTCCACCGCTGTAGTCACCGAAGCGTTTGTTTGTTGTTTTTGCCGCGCGTTTGTAAGAAGATAATAAATAGGGAAAAAACGAAACTAAACAATTTACTTCCTTTTTTAAGTGACCATCGTAAATATTATTAAATGGCGTCCGACATCAGGTTTTAGACCGAGGATTCCTCTGCCGTATATGTAGACATAGTTATTTTAAAAGGATATTTTTCCTTCAATAAAAGAGAATAAAACTTTTCAACATTCCATTTGCCATTGTCGTAGAATTGCTCATAGTCTGGTCCAATAATTATTCTAGTCCTTGATCTGGACACAACGCTTTTGTTTTAGTCGGTGGTATTGACCCTATGACTCAATCCTACGATCATATATATATATATAGGTAGGCTTTAATTCCTACTAAACGTGCGAAAGCTGGTTAGAGGCGTATTGTGCCGTAGCCAGGATTCTCACTATAAAAGTCCCACTTGTTCCTGGGGGAAGGTTTGTGATTGTTGAATTCTAAGAGTGCATAATACAGGTTGAATAAATTTGCCGAAGGGATTCTTAATTAAAGTCTTGCCAAGGGTACGTCAAAAGGGAGGAGCCACAAATAAACACACGTACTCAAAATAAACTTTACTTTACACAAATATAATAATTAGCAATAGTTAACAGGCAAAATTAAGGAATAAATATTAAACACTGACGTTAGGCGTCTAGATTTATAATGGCTTAATGAGAGTATCAATCGCGGTTAATTAAATAGGTAATTTAAGAATAGAGGGACACTGGGCGTACAGATTACCATTAATTGTGATGGATTAGAGAGACGACTACTCAGGATCCAGACGGGGTGGTTTGGGTGGCGTTAACACGAGTTCTCGGGGAGAGGAGAGATAATACGACGGGTTCGGGGCTGCTGGATGCAGTTCCGGTTAGTTCACTCCTAACTGGATGTGACACTAACAAATAGTAACTTCCAGTAACTATTTGGATGTTCCTTTTCTTACTCAAGTTACGTTGAGCAACAGAGCGTACTCTTCTAGTTACACTTTGAGACAGTGACTAAGTTGACTCGGCGGCGCGTTGGTAGTCGATACGTTACAGCAACGACTCTCGTTCAACGTGAGGATTACGCGAGTAGATTTGGAACACTGCTGTGGAGAGGTAAACGGCGAGGTTATTTATATCGCGGATTGTGGGAAATCGAGAGAGAGAGATCCCATTCACGACAATTCGCTTATCGCAGCGCCTTCTGGACAATCTCCATGCTATCATAAAGAAGGCAAATAAGATTTAACTTTCTTTGACAGATAGGCGTTCTTTCGTCTGACTTCCTGTCGCCAGTTGGGGGAAGGGTGGAGGGAGAGAGAGAGGAGACGAAGGTCAACTCAAACGACAAATTTCTATTGTTCCCACGATTGTCTGGCGGCATGTGAGTATGCACGTTCCATACCCTTACACGCCTACCTATTTCGAGGAACATTATTCTGTTATGAAATAAAGAATAATGGGAAAATTAACTTCACCGGGGGAATTTGTCATCATCTTCCTCGAATCGAACAATTGAGTCGGTAATTTTATCAAAACCGTTAGGAACTTACCTTAGTATCTAATGGCTACAAAATACTACTGCTACGTCAGTTTCTCTAATTTACATATACAAAACAAAACAAAACACATACGGAGTACAGGCAAGAAATAATTATCAATACAAAGAGATATACACAAAAAAATAAATAATTAACTATTAATCGCTATCTGAAATTGGGTTTCTCGAAAGGCTGTCTGCGAATACATTGTCAGACCCTTTTAGATACCTGATTTCATAACGGTACTCCGCTAGCAATAATGACCAGCACATTAGCCTGCCGTTTCGGTTTTTACGAGTTTTCAAGTAGGCTTACGGTCTATGATTAGTCTCTATATGGTATGGACGACCTACCAGATACATTCAAAATTTTGTAATCGCAAAAACAATCGCTAGAGCTTCTAATTCTACCGTAGCGTATGCCCTTTCGTGAGCCGTCAGTCGGCGACTCGCATAGCTTATAGGAGCGGGTTCTTGGTCCTCGTCGTATTGGAGTAATACGCAGCCAATACCCAGTTGGGAGGCATCTGTCCTTACGCCAAATTTCTTGTGTGGGTTCGGCAATATTAAGATTGGGGCGGAGACTAGCTTCTCTTTGAGTTCTTCAAAGTGCGCTTCGGCGTCGGTGTTCCACTGGAGTGGGTCCGGGAGTTTCTTTTTTAGCAGATCGTTTAGGGAAGCTGCTACAGAAGCGAATTGGGGTACGAAGCAGCGGTAAAATGACGCAGCACCGAGGAATGACCGTAATTGCTTCTTGGTGCACGCGGTAGGGGCATATTTACAATAGCCTTTGCCTTCTCTTTCTGTGGGGCCAGATGACTTTCGCCTATTTTAAATCCAAGGTATTCTATAGATTTATAAGAAAAATGGCATTTTGAGGGTTTGATAGTTAAGCCATGATGCTTTAAGCGTTATAAAAGCGGGCGGAGGGACAAGATATGGTCGTTCCATGAACGTGTAGCCACATACACGTTATCAAAATAAAAAGAAACGTTTTTTAAACCGTCTATTACACGGCGCATTATGCGGTTGTAGCTACTGCAGGCAGTGACTAGGCCGAAAGGAAGACGAGTGAATTCCATTAAACCTTTGTCTGTAGGAAAGGCTGTTAGTTTCCTCGCTGATGCCTTTAGGGGGATCTGATAATAGGCCTTACATAGGTCTATCTCAGTGATGTAGGCGGCTCCTTCGAAGAGATGTAAATTTTGGTCGATTAGGAGGAGAGGCTCGGCGTCGAACACGGTGACGGTGTTTAACTTCCGAAAATCGACGCACATCCTAAAGGACTGGTCTGGCTTGCGGACCATGATTATTGGGGAACAGTAGACGGACGTAGATGGCTCGATAATCCCTAATTGCAAAAGATTATCGACTTCCTCATTGAAAGCGTCTCTTAGGTGCACCGGTACGGGATAGGGCTTACATCGCACAGGTTCGAGCGTAGTGAGGGCGATATCATGTTCGAACTGAGTCGAGCATCCTGGTGACTCTGAAATGACGTCACTAAATTCTTTCCAAAGCGCCATCATATGGTTCCTTTGGGCATGGGTGAGGTTGGAGTTTACATCCAACTCGGGGAAAGGTTCTTTTATGGGGGGAAGCTTGGACATGAGGACGGGGAGGGGACAATCTTCGCTTGACTCTACGCAAATCGAATTAACAATATTTAGGGGGTTGTTTGGGTGGACGGCGTCAATTACCCTTTCTTCGTCGAAGGCGACTATATTGTTTATACAGGCCCGTCTATGAAACTTTTTTAGCATGTTTTTTTGTGATATAACTTATCACCTGCGGGTCTCTGTATTACGTAATTGACCGATCCGTGGGTTTTCTGAACGAGGTAGGGGCCTTTCCATTGGGAGAGAATTTTATGGGAGTCCGTGGGGAGTAAGAGCAGGACTTCATCTCCGGGATTCAGTTTTCTGTGTTTGGCCTTTAGACCAAAGTATGTCAGATACTTTTCCATATTAATTTCGGAATTTCTAACTGCTATGTCAGGACACCTTTTTAATCTTTCCCTTAGTCCGAGGACGAAGGAATAAGTGTTCCTTAATTCTGGACACAAACGGGAATTTGTCCATAACTCCTTCAAAATACTGAGGGGCCCCCGCACGTTTCTCCCATACAGGAGCTCAAATGGGGAAAATCCGATGGTCCTATGGGAAATTTAGCGGCATGCGAATAACGCAACTGGCAAATATCGGTGCAATTCTCGGGGTTGTTCCATGCAAAGCTTCTTGAGGACGCTTTTCAAGGTCGCATTGAACTTTTCGCACATGCTGTTCACGCTCGGATGGAAGGGCGTGGTAAAAATAGGTTTGATTAGGAGCAGGGTGTTCACGTGTTCCATGAACTCAGAGGTAAACTGGCGGCCTCTATCTGACAAGATTTTTGGGGGCAATCCTACTCTAGAAAAAATAGAAATAAGGGCTTCAGAGCGAGAGATACTATCGATCCTTTTTAGAGCGACAGCGTCTGGGAATCGGGTAGTGCAGTCTATCAGGGTTAGTACATGCGTATGAGCTTCGGCGGAAGGGGGGTGGATTGGTCTGATGAGGTCGATGGTGACTCTCGAGAAGGGCTCCGAAATGACTGGGGTTCTTTGTAGGGGAGCTGGGGCTATTTGACCTTTTGCAGTGGTTTTCTGGCACAAGTCGCACGTTTTGCAGAATTCTGCAATATCTTTGGCTGCACCTGGCCCCAAAAAAGTATTCGAATACTCGCTGAGAAGTCTTGTTATGACCGAAATGAACGGCCATGGGACTTTCATGTGCTACTCGCAGAATTTGGTCTACATGTGTGCGCGGAATACACATGACCTTGGAAGGTAGGTCCGACTCATCTCGTGAGGTGCGAAATAGAAGGGAGTCGTTAATGATGTACCTTATGGGTCGGTTCCCACGAACGATCACCTCGTCGTTCTTTCGGGCCTTTTCCTAAAGGGGTTAAAGTAAAGGGCAGCTCTGCTGAGCTCTGAGGAATTGTGCATTACTCGTTTGGACCTCTAAAGGAGCCTCTGGGGTGAAAAGGCGCGTTGGGGGAGAGGCCTCGTGGCTAGCTTGCGCTCGAGTGACGACAACTTGAATCACTTCACTCGGGGAGAGTAGTGCGCTCTGGCCAATGAGTACCGAGCAAAATTTGATGGGGGCTGCCACTACGTCGGCCCAACCAGTGAAATATTTACACTGTACATGGCAGCGGATTACCGAGAATCTATTTTATCGACCCAAGAAGTCGTGTACAATTGCGTACTTCTTATGTTGGGGGTCGACAGGGCGGAGCAATTTGTCCGACACCGCAATGCATGTGCACCCGGTGTCTCTGACGAGGGTAGACACTTTACAGCCATTGATCGAGCTGGTTTCGAAATTTAGTCCTCCGGGGGAACTCTTGTTGAACAGGAAGTTCACTTGAAATTCCTGTGGGGATGGAGACGGGGGGGATGACGTAAGCGCGGCCGGCTGTTCCGGGGGAAGGGTAGCAGTTACTTGGTGGACTTGTTGGCTCTGGGTGGGACGTAGGCTGAAATTCTGTACACATTGGGACTTATAATGGCTGGGAAAACCGCAGGAGTAGCATATAACCTGCTTATTCTGGTGCTGGTTATTGTAGAGGGTATTGAAGACTGGGGGTTTTCTGTCTTCGTGGGCTACAAAAGGCTTATTCTTTGGCCTAAACGGGGCTGTGATCTTTATCAATGGAGGGGGTTTGCTTTGTTGGGACTTCAATTGACTAAATTTATTCTTCGGGGACGGGGGACTACTCTTCCGGGTATCCTGTGGGCATAGGCGATGATTTTTCGCATGGAGATCGGCTTCCTCGAGGCATTCTTGAAGGGTAGACGCTCGGCGGTCTTGCACGAATGCTCGGATCTCCTGGGGGAGGGTGGACAATAGCTGGTCTTTTAACATAAAGTCAATCAGGGCCTCATACTTCGATTCGACTTTGGAGGATTCTAACCAGAACTGGAGGTTTCGCTTCAGGATATATCCAAAATGTCGGTAAGTTTGACCGGGCTGGATTTTAGCCGATCTAAACTTAGTGCAGTAGAACTGAGGGTTTAAGTTGAAGGCGGATAGCAATTCGGCCTTCAAGGTGCTATAGTCTATTGTAGCTTCATGTGGTAACGAGATGAAAATTTCTCTCAGGCGCGGACTGAGCAATGGGAGCAATCTACTCACTCCTTCGGATTCTATGGCCCATCCGTTTACCTCAAAGATCTTTTTAAAATGTATTAAGTATGAGCACAAATCTTCGTCGTCTTTTTATTGGGGAAGTTTCATAGCGGGGGTCTGGGGTTGATGATCACGGGATCCAACAGAACTGACTTCAACTTGGTCTCTGCTTAATTCCCTTTCATGTTTTCGAATCCTTTCTCTTTCTTCCAATTCTAACTCTTCTTTTCTTCTCCTTTCTTCCATTTCTAACACTTCTTTTCTACTCCTTTCTTCCAATTCTAACGCTTCTTTTCTTACTTCCATTTCACGTGCTCTTTCCTCTCGCTGTTTGCTTTGGACGAATTCTTTTAGTTCCTGTCCTGTGAGACCGAGAGCTTGTCCTTGCTTGACGAAAACTTCGAACGATTGTGAAGCCATTGCTGCTCTTGCTGATGCAAATGGTGACTCACGAAAGAACTTACGCACCTGGTAAGAGAATTAGAAGCTGCGATTGTTCCTAACCGATAAAATCTAATAATTAACCCCCAAAATAATGAATATTTTCCTAGCTTTGTTTTTGCTATCTGGAAAGGATTATTAATGGTTATTATTTATATTCCTTCAGGGAATAGACTCTATTTTTTTAAAATTTTACGTTAGTTTATTTGTGCTTTCTTGGACGTTGGCAAGTTTTAGGCTATATGAGTTCGCCTACTCCAAAATTTAACCCCTTAAAGCTGATACCACTTTTATATATGTCGTAGAATTGTTTATAGTCTGGTTCAACAATTATTCTAGTCCTTGATTGGACACACCGCTTTTGTTTAAGTCGGTGGTATTGACCTTATGACTTAATCCTACGATCATATATATATATATATATATATATATATATATATATATATATATATATATATATATATATATATATATATATATATATATATATATATATATATATATATAGGTAGGCTTTAATTCCTACTGAACGTGCGAAAGCTGGTTAGAGGCGTGTTGTGCCGTAGCCAGGATTCTCACTATAAAAGTCCCACTTGTTACTGGGGGAAGGTTTGTGATTGTTGAATTCTAAAAGTGAAAAATACAGGTTGAATGAATTAGCCGAAGAGATTCTTAATTAAAGTCTTGCCAAGGGTACGTCAAAAGGGAGGAGCCACAAATAAACACACGTACAAAAATAAACTTTACTTTACACAAAAATAATTAGAAGTAGCAATAGTTAAACGGGCATTTAGGTAAATAAGGATTAAATATTAAACACTGACGTCAAGCGTCTAGATTTATAATGACTTAATGGGAGTATCAATCACGGTTAATTAATTAGGTAATTTAAGGATAGAGGGACACTGGGTTTACAGATTACCATTAATTGATGGATTGGAGAGACGACTACTCAGGTGCAGACGGGGTGGTTTGGGTGGCGTTAACACGAGTTCTCGGGGAGAGGAGGGATAATACGACGGGTTCGGGGCTGCTGGCTGCAGTTCCGGTTAGTTCACTCCTAACTGGATGTGACACTAACAAATAGTAACTTCCAGTAACTATTTGGATGTTTCTTTTCTTACTCAAGTTACGTTGAGCAACAGAGCGTACTCTTCTAGTTACAGACTCTGCGGGGCGGGATTTACTTCCAGGAACACTTTGAGACAGTGACCAAGCTGACTCGGCGGCGCGTTGGTAGTCGATACGTTACAGCAACGACTCTCGTTCAACATGAGGATTACGCGAGTAGATTTTGAACACTGCTGTGGAGAGGTAAACAGCGAGGTTATTTATATCGCGGATTGTAGGAAATCGAGAGAGAGATCCCATTCACGACAATTCGCTTATCGCAGCGCCTTCTGGACAATCTCCATGCTATCATAAAGAAGGCAAATAAGATTTAACCTTCTTTGAGAGATAGGCGTTCTTTCGTCCGACTGCCTGTCGCTAGTTGGGGGAAGGGTGGAGGGAGAGAGAGAGGAGACGAAGGTCAACTTAAACGACAAATTTCCTTCGTTCCCACATGTGAGTATGTACGTTCCATACCCTCACAGCCATATTTTCTCTTTCTTTCGTCACGAATTCGGACATTCAAACTTGTGTCCAGTGAAATGATGAAATGTTCATTTCTAAGAATAAAATGTTTAATCCTTATAATAAATCTATTTTTTTACAATTAAATTATCGTAAAACTGTGCATAAATCAACTAAAATAAAAAAAATAATTTTTTCTTAAAAATATTTGGTCCTGTTTGGTGAAAAAATGATAGTAGACTGATACTTCACTTATATTTATATACAAATGCGGAAAAATTGTTATTATGTATCAAAGTCATAGGGCACATTGTAGGTGCGGAAACGAGTGGTAAGAGACAACGTCTAGTACCACTGTTTGAATTATATTAAAGAAGCCAAAGTTGGTAGTTAAGACAATCCGATGTAGTTATGAAGGCTCCTCAGTTGTCATCCCTTTTCTCCTGATTACATGTGCAACTATGTTTGCCTGTTCCCATTTAAGGTGTTTGTCTGCACTTTGATGGTGTTCCGTGAGCACGTTGCTGGATTCCCCCACGCGAAAATCCAGCCTGTACTATTTTAGTTCGGTATCAGCGCCTCTGTAAGTTTCTCAGTAGTAGGCAAATGCAGATTCACTACATAGTACCCTATATAACGACTAGTTCTAGTTGTTAGCCTTGTTTTTTTATGCTGCAAATGTGTTCAATTGTGGCTGCCTTTGCACACAGTTCAGTGGCAAAAGCGATGACGGTGGCTGAGTTGAATCTTTCCTTACGTGGCTCTCCGTTTGTTTTCACACGTTGGCTGATATCAATTTCTTTGCAGCTTTCCCTCATCGCCAAAATGCATCTTCAATGTGTTGTTCTTTATGCACGAAAAACTCCTGGCTACATATTCTCCGTGCTGGAAGGAAGAACCAAAGGTCAATGCCCAATTTGGGCTGATGGCCATGGATCGACAAGTATGGGACAAACTTATCTTTGTTCGTTGGTTTTCTGTCGACAGAAAACATTAATTCTTTGTCTCTACTCTGTAGTTTACCATCCAAGATTGGGAGAATAACATCGATCCTTCTTCGTCTACCCAGAACCTGATGCTCGCGGATGAAGCTTGTCAATCTTTCGTATCAACTCATAAATAAGGCGTCGAGAAGGAATCATAATAGTGTCGTCCACATATCAGAGCCACGTAATACGAGGGTTGAGTACTAAGCTTATCGTACCCACCTCCGGCTTCTCATAGAATAGGTAGGCCAGGTTTATATTACCTCGTTATTACTAGTGGAAAATGAAAGTTGGGTCATTTTGCAATTTCTAGACGTTTCATCGTTTGAAATTTGATCAAAATTTAGTTACAGGTTTTAAAGGCCCGAATGAGTGAGAACTCCCGTGAACAAGTTTAGAAACATTTAAAATGAATTATTTTAAGTTAAGATCCCTGTTTCCGAGTATTTTGGCAACCTGTATACTTTCTAATAACTTTTTGTAGGAAACGCCACCCCAATTACCTCCCTTAGAAAAGGAAAGAGTTCTGTGTGTCCTCTTAAGAGCATATTTTTTAAAGGAAACTAACGAGCGCAATACACTCATCCTGCCAAGAGACGACTTCCCTAATGACCTGGTAAATTCCATTTTGCTTAGGTTTTGCAGCTATCACTAGCACTCAAATTCCGAGGCCTTCCTAGTGGCGTCTTTAGAATTTCTTCCAGCAGAAGGCAGTATGTGAACCTTTCAAAGCAACCCAATTTGAAGGGATACCAACTTCCAAAACTTCACCTAGAAGGCATTCCTTAAAATGAAGCAGTAAATGAAATCACCTGTACATAGGAATAGAGAGAACTACAGTTCGCGTTCGAAAGACAGGAACATAGAGCAAAACGATTCCCCCCCACAACGTATTCCTCTCGTCCTCTTTCATCAGAATTACATCAATGTACCTGACGTTATTCATTGAGACAAGCTTTCCCTCTCAAAATAGCTCGCTAACAATTTTGGCCTACCAGTCAGGGCACATACACGCGAATCTTCCTCGTTAGATGATCATGGCCTCATGTTTCAAAGTCACACCCGCATTTGGGACACTCGTTCATGTACACGCGCATAAACTCTAAGCGTTTTACATTTAAAACAATTGAATACCTGTAAATGTTTCCGTGCTCACTACCGTCATATGATTTCACAATTTAGCGCTGCTTTAATTTGTATCCCTTTGTCACCACTTTTCTCGTTAATCTCCCTCAACGAAAATCATTGCAGTGTATATTTTTGTGTATAACATCTCACTAACTATTAATAGATACGAAGTTTCCTTGAATTTTTTGTGCAGTAAAGAAAGAGTTAAAGTCAATTGGATTTTATTTACAATCCCGCTGAAGGTATTACCTCAATTGTCCTAATTTCTCATTCCTACAAGTGGTGGCAGAACATCAGCAAATTGTGATCAGTAGTAGGATATTCTCTCCCAGAAATTGGCCTCAAAACTATTACGTCATTAAGTGTCCCTCAATTTTCAAACCATAATTTTTTTCTATCGATTGCACTTAAAATATGGGTTCGCGCTGAAGTAAAAAAATAATAATGGATGTTTGTTATCGAGTATAATGGAGTTCTGCACAAATTTAGACCCACTCCATTAGAGAGAGTAAATTTCGCATTAGTGCAATATCAGGAGGTTGATGTAGATCTATGGATCAATGTAGAACTATAGATCCGACTTTGAGAGAGAGTTTTCGATCAAAAAAGGGTTAACCAGTAACAAGGCACATTTAGCACACGCAGTCTCCTCTTTCAGGTCGTCGGCTATGGCAACTATGCCTAATGTGATTACTTCTTCACGCAAGGAAGGCAATAAAGAGCGCTTTTTTTTCCGCACCTACCACTATCAAGCCAGGAGTTGCAGCAGCTGCTGAAGGATGATCTTGGAGAGACCTTAGCCACACGGAGTTACTACGACGAATTAGGTCACTCCCACCTCTCTGGATGCATCATTCGACGAAGACTTCCTAAGGAGTTATTTTTTACCGCGCCCACCAAGGAGGCAGCTACAGGTACTGGCCCTCTTGCCTTCGAGGCCTTTTTCATACGCGTTTGAGCCAGGCGAGTGAGCTCCAAGGCCCCGCTGCCAACGGCGGGACGCCGACCACCGTTGAAGCTCCTCCCGCATCCGGGGCCGCCCTGAGCCTTGCTGGAACCATCATCGTTTAAAGGAGAAAGCCCAAAGGCGCGTACCATCGTGTTTCAAAACAAGGGTACGTGGTGAGTGTGCGTTTCAACTCTGCCTGAAACATGTTTCTTCTAAGTAACGCGGAGTTAAATAGGCCAACACAAAGGCTTAAATCTCAGGCTGTTAATGGTCCTCTAATCGCATACTAAAGCAATAAAGCTTGACGCTCAATCTAAGATTAAGTCATATCCTCCCGTCAAACTTCATCTTAGCACAGGTTTTATACAGTATTTTAGGGGCAAACTTCCTAACCTACGTTGACCTGTTGGTGGACCTCAAACGGCGAATGCTAATGGACGGTCAAACAGGTTCATCTTACACCTGCGCTACATAACCATCAGTCGCAGTAGATCTTCGTAGCTTAGCTGGACCCATCCAAGGCAACGAATCTACCAAACATGACATTAGGCACCACATCATCATCCCTGCTCCTCAAGCTCATTCTCTCGCTCACCAAATTCCTCGTCATAAACTCACCATGGCAAAGATATAGTTTGAAGAATTGATGCACGCCATCCTAATTCGCTCATCTAATAGCGCATGTACTCATTAAGAAGATTTTCCTTTCCAAAGATGAGTGTTCTCCCCAAGACTATTCGGCAAATTCTTGTTGAATGTGGCGAGACGAGGCCGGAACTTGTTCCACTAAAGGCCTAATAAAGGCTTATAGCCATAGGCTGGACGCATTCAAAACCGCTTTGAAGTCCCTTCAAAACATTTTGAGTACTTCACGTAGTTGTTTAAAATTGATAACAAAACAACTCTACGACATTTTGATCACTTAGATTTAGTGATTCGATAATTGATTATCATTTAAGGATTCAAGGTCAAGGCTTACGGACTTAAATTTATATTTAAGTTTTAGTGAGAATGGTTATACCGATACATTGCCTTTGTTTCTCCGGAAATACTAAATATATGATTCTATAAAGAATATATATTCTTTTAAGGATACCTTGTAGTGAGTACATGGATTTATGCCCAAGTAGGCAGTCGCCAGGTGGGCTCCTAAAAAAAATAAATAAAAAATAAGGATACCATATTAGAGATTTATGAGTCTCCACAAGACTCGAATACCCTTCGATTGCGTAAACAAAGCAGCCATTCAGTTAATTGGAATAAAAGACGCGGGAATAGCGGCGCTGAGAAAAGAAATCCCGCGTTGTCATCCAGGCTGGCGAGATGGCGGCCTGTCTTTCAAATTAGCAAGTAGGGAACGATGGCTTAAGAGATTAAAGGAAGGTCGGCGTTCGACGCCAAAATACGCAGCTTTCTTTATCTTCGAGGTCATTTATGCAGTATTTACGTACATTTGTCCAAAACCTACACGAAAGGGGATATATATATATATATATATATATATATATATATATATATATATATATATATATATGTATATAATGAAAAAGCTAACAAAGTGGCTCGTGAGGAAAGCAATAATATAAAAATTAACCCACAAGAAAATGAAAAGATGAATCCAAGTACTTTCGAACTATATTTGCAAGTTCATTTTCAAGGAATAGCATGAAATTAGAGAAGAAAACCTTTTATAGGGTACAAAGATACGAAGGGAACGCCCATCACATAGTACATACCAATGGAATAAACACAAAAACAAGACAGAAAAATACCAGGAAAAAGAACAATAGGCAACTAATAATAGACATGTGCATCCCTAAAACGATATACACACAGCAACGCCATGTATATGAATGGAATATGGTTGGATAAAAAAACAACAAAAACAAAACCATTTTAAAGAATTATCATTAGAACGTAAACATTTAGGGCTAAATGTTAATCCACGATCATAGCAGAGAAACGTGGTGGGGGAGGCAATGCGAATGATATTACACTAATAAAGAGTGACAGCAGGCTGCATTATGAAGTTATTTCATTTAGTACGAGTTTTTTAAAAACAGGGTTGAGTTTAAATAAGCCAGGGGAAGATGCCAATTAAGGAACACTCGACAATATTTTTTGTGCAATCAGCGTAATGATAAAGGAATTTTGCAGAATTCCAGTCAATGGTTTGTTTATTTTCAGATAAATGTAAAAATAAAGCGCTGTTTATTTCACCTCTTCGAATATTATACTTATGTTGGTAAATTCTAGTAGATAAAGATTTACCAGTTTGTCAGAAGTAAGGTAAATTACAAATAGAACATTCTATAGAATATACTCCACCTTTTTTTCTTGTTCTATTGTGGACTAACATTTTATATAAAGTGGATTCATAATCTAAAATTTACAGAGATATTAAATTGCTTAAAAATACGGGTGAGACAAAAAAATGGTTTAAAGTATGGCAAAATACGACAATTTTTATAATTGAAAACCGGTGGGCTATCTCAGTACCTTTCTTTCTCTTGAATTAGTACTGTTGGGGGTTGAACTTGCGGTTGGTCTCCAGGTGCCCCATCAATCTGCTGCACATAATTTTTTCCAAAATTTTGGCTATAAAAGTGAGTAGCGAGATGGGTCTGTACCCGTTGACATCCGTAGTTGACTTGCCCGGCTTCGGCACAAATACCATTTTAGCCACTTTGAGTCTGTTCAGGAAGTAGTTGATGTTCCAAAATGCATTGAAGATTTCCAACAGCCCCTACAGTACGTTGTCTGGAAACTGACTTATGTTTGCTCTCGTCATTCCTGATGACCCTGCTGCTATCTGTTTGAAGGCCTGGACGACCGTTCTTACTTCTGTCATCTATATCTTATTATCGTCTCCATTGCCTTCCTCCTCCGCGTTATAACGAAGGATCCTGACAAATGGATAAGTCTTGAACAGATGGAGCTTCAGTTCCTCCATAATCTTTGTTTCATGGTCTGCGTAAAAATTTGCATTGTCTTCTTCCGTGATATTAAATACCTGGCTCCAATGATCCTTGAATAGCTCATCTATTTCCGCTACTTTCGTTATGTAATCGTTATCTCTCTTAATCTTTAGCTTCTTCGGTGGTGGAGTAACTTGTAGACTTTTGATGGATTGCCAGAATAGTCTCCGGTTTCGTTCTCTTTCTAACCTATCGATCAAACCTTCCCACAATCTCTCTTTCTCTACCTTCATCATTTCGTTTACTTCTTTTTGTAGCTCACGTTTCCTACGGTATAGCTCAGCAGTTGTGTCTATGCCTCTCGTCAATTGATTGATAGCTTCCAGTTCTCTCATAACCAACCTTATTTCAGGTGACCACCTTGGAGCCGGGAGGGTTTTCATCGCCAACTTTGGTATTCTTAATTCCTTGGCTGCCTTAATCATAGCCTTTATTATTTCTATTTACCGGTCAATATTGTAGACTCCTTTACCTTCCATCACTGGCAACCGGTAATCTCCCAGCACATCACGGAGTTTGTTTCATTCAGCCATTGCATATTTTTTCCTGACCGGTCATTGCACTTGGATTGGGCTCAGTGCCAGTAATACCGAAATGGGGTTGTGATCCGTGAGAAACACAGGACTCGGTCTGACAAACATGTTCTAGTGGAAATTCCTACTGGTTATACTATATCTGGTTTTGTAGCTGCTTTTTCCGTCACGTACGTGGGAAATTCCGGCCCAGCTCCTACAACTAAACCCTTCTGAATCAATTGATCCAGGTTCTTCCTCTTCCTATTCTCTGAGGTATAATATCCTGAGTGCCCGGAGCGCGCATTAAGGTAGCCAAGGAAAATCAGCGGAGTGTTCCTTCTGAATACCCCCAAAAGGTTATGGAGGGTTAAATAATTTCTTCTTGGCGGTTGATACTGTCCACCTCAAGCACTGGGCCTGTTTGGTTGTCCAGCTCCATTGCCATATAGATTTCGTCTAGCTCTTCCAATTCTTTATGCTCGATACCTTTCTTAACAGCAATTATGATACCGTCGTACCTCTCATTAGAGTGGCTTTTCGTGTAGGTATCACTGCTACATACGAGTCATCCTTGGCTAAAACGTTCCTGAAATGACTTCTCTTATCCTTAAATCCATTAATTTTTCATCTCATCTATTTTCAGTTTATTAACTGTTGTGCCCATAGTTCTTTCCTTATTTACACTCTAACCTCTTCCTTTGTCCGTTTCTTAAATTCCTGAAATTTTCCGCCCTCAGAAAATGGCATCTTTCCGTTACCCGTAGGCTTCCGATCAATAGAGATTTTTTAACTACATCAGACGGGTTTGTTGATTGGTGAATCCACTTAAATTTCCCTTCTACTATTCCGTCTATAATATACACCTTGTCAAGTTCTTTGGGAAACTCATTTACAAGGGTGGTGTATAGGTGTAAATCTGCTTCTTCACACGATGGTAATTCCATGTTCATCCTCTCACTCTCGATTTCATCTTCCCTTGCTAATACTTCTATATTTGAATCTCTTATGCCCCTATCTTCACTATTCTTCTATTCCCTTTGCCCCGCTCCCTCTACACATTCTTCACTCTTTGACTCCAAAGTGGAGGCTTCTGAATTTGAGTCCTTCCTCTTATTCTGCTTGTTCTTCTTATATTTTCTGTTCTTGCCCTGTTTCTTATTTTATTCAACCGCTGTACTTTACATTTCCGTCTAGGGCTACTTCGCGATCTCTTCCTTTTCTACCTTTTTTGTTTTAAGTATGTCTCTTGATGGTGGGTTGTCCGGAACCGGAAACCACAACTTCCTCTTCATTCCGTTCTTCTCCAGTATGGTGTTTGGCTCCTTCGAGCAGTATTTGCCATAACCATAATCTCCATAGATTGATTTTATAACATAAGGTATGGCACGCGACTCTCCGCCAGTGCTGGTACTGTTTAGGGTCCCGTTTTCGTCCCCCCTGCGTATAACAAATTCTCTCTCCTCTTTTTCTCTGCTTTTGTCCTATCTTTCTTTTTAGTCGCTTGCACTTAGTCACCGGCGACTCTATATCTCCCTATGTGAGTCGTCGGTCTGTTCGTCGGTCTCCTTTTGCTTTTCTTTTGTTTTGGTAATAACATTGTAACTATTTGGCCGATTCTAACAAAATTTGAAACCTTTATATTGTTTTACATCTTCTTTCGAATGATATGATTGTCAAAGTTCTCCCAAGGTTAGTCCAGGGATTATTGAGAGTTTTAAAGGTCGTAAGGTCATAAATCAGAATAAGTGAAAGCACGCGACTTCGGTCAGTAGACCTTGTTTATTAGAATTTGCCTTTTTTTCTGTGTAACTCATAGCCATTGCTCCGTGAGGGCCTTTGCAGTTTGGGCATTTCTTAATCTCACTCATGTATCTTTATAAACACCAAAAAGATTTCACGTTTGGTGAACAATTTCTATTTGCCCTTGCCGCCTTTACCCATCTCTGTCTACACGCGGGAAAGAGCAGAACCGACGAGCTTAACGACTAGATTGGAAATGGAAAGATGAGCAAATTTACGAATCGAATCTATGTAAAGAAAGAAAAGAGAGGGATCGCTGTGGAATTCTACATGAGATCATGTAGTCGTAGAGGAAATCGTTCGCAAAAAAAATTAAGAGGGGATAGGGAGAGTTAATAGGTCGGCGGCTATACAGCGATGCGTCGTGTTGGCTAACGTGTGTTTATTTTTGTAGTGCATGACTGGAGCGGTAGGAGGGAAGGTGGGCGGAAAGGAGACTAGCATTTATGGAAACGCGCCATTCGCGCTGGTGATACATTCACGTATGTAAAGGTGTTGGTTCCGGGTAGTCTCGTGCTGCGAGGTACCTTTTGTGCCTCCGCAGCGTTTTATCTTGTGTGGAAGTATATGTATAAGTCGTCTCTTGCGGGTTTCCCTAGTTGTCTCGTTAAACGCATTTGGGAGTAGGTGTTTAGTGTTGTTGTTTTGCTCGATGTAGTGTTGGTCATGCTAGTGTACATGGGGGAGTAACAGGCGCGATTCAGAGCAGAGTTCTGGATGCACTGTGCTTCCCTCTGTCTTGTGTGACACGCAACTGCAAGTGTAATAGAGGAGTATGTAAGAAGTGGTCTGACGAGGGTTTTATATAGGTGTAGTTGAAGTTTTCGAGTGGCAGGGTAGAACCTTGCAGCTTTTTGTTTATGTTTTTACTCCTTGTCTGGTAATGGTTTGGTGTGTGTATGAAATTTTATGAACTTGTCAAATGCTGCCACTTAAGATTTGAGTCTTTGGTATGTCAGTCTTGTAGGTTTGGATGGTTGTAGTGTGTTACCACAAGAAAGGGGTCGTTTTGCGTGTTTATGAGGCCCTGGTGTAATATTAACCGCCTTAACTAGGATTGCTGAGCCTAGATTCAGTGATTGTGGTGTTAGGTAGGAGTGGAAGCGGAAATGGAGAGTTTTGGCGTAGTGGAAGGGAGAGGGGGAGGCAGTAAAGCGAGTAGGAAGGGACAGAGGAAGATGGGATGGGAGCAGTGGGGAGCGTATGGTAAGGGGAAAATAGCGGGGGAAGGGGTGCAGAGGAGACAGTAGTAGGTGTGGTGGAGGGAAAGAGGCGTGGACGGGCAATGGGGACCGTGGCATGTGAGTCAGGGGATATATATATATATATATATATATATATATATATATATATATATATATATATATATATAGTAGTGATCAAATTATTATGGATTTCTTGAAAATTCGTAATATTTATGTGAAAAGGTTATATAAAGTTATTTTATTAACAAGTAATCAATTTGTTTTTATACTTATGGCAAAAATATCCTTCGTTACATTGATTAACACTTGGTTTGATCTCCTCTAGCCGCTTTAAGTGCTTTAACACGCTCTGGCCTGCCAGTGATTAAAGTTCCTCATAATTGCTTGAGTCTGTCAGAGTAAAACCAAACGTAGATAAGACGTTCTATGAGCTTTGCTTTGGTTGTTATAGAAACTTCGTGTATTCCATTTTCTAGAATATACCATAAAGTCTGAATAGGGTTCATATCTAGGGAATTTCCAACCCATAATAGTAGTTCAGTGCCATTTTGTGCACACCATGTCTTCACTGATCGCGCCGGGTGACAAGGAGCTGAGTCTTGCTGAAATATGCATGATCTGTCACCGAACCAATCACTCATTTGAGGTACCAAACGGGTTTTCAGTACTTTAATATACTTATACTGATTCATTATACCTTCAACAATCTTCAAGCGACTTGTCCCATGTACAGAAATTGCTCCCAACACCATGATATTCTGTAAATGTTTTAGTCTTTGTTAAGACACGGTCATCAAGTACTGTAATAGTTGACTCGTCCGAAAACACAACTTGCAACGATATAAAAAAACTAGAGCAGTACTGAAACGACATGTGATGCTAGTGGTAGCAGTTAAATAGCCAGACAAATATGACCTAAAATTAATTCATTCAGCACGAACGCATAGTTAGTAGGTAAATAAGGATGTACCTACTACAGTAGGTACAGTATGTTTGTTCTCTTATGCTTAATGAAGAAAATAACTGGTAAATGTACCACTCTTACCTGTTCCCATTGCTCAGAAGTCCAATCAACAAGAGCATTAGCCTAGACTTGACAGGCCTGTATTTTGGTTTTGCTTAGCCTAGGCTTCTTTCTTAGACGGCAAGTTCGTAATTCACTGTCCAGTAACCTCCTATTTACTGTTATTCGAGAAAGACTAATGCCATCTACTAAAAGTTCGCTTGCAAACTTCCTACAAGATTTGCTTTTGTCCTTAATAGCCATTTGTTTTATTTTCCTGTCTGTTTTTGGTGTTGTTTTCCTCTTGCAACCACATTTCTCAGCACTTGCTTAATCCAAATTAAGACCGTTTTCAATTTTTTTCTTTATATTGCTTACTGTTTGAGAGGAGACTCCCAATTTATTTCAAATATCTTTCTGTTTTAGTGCACTATCACTTAATTTAACTTTAATCTGTCCAATTTTACGAGGATTCAAGTCGATGACTTTACCCATAGCTGTTCACTTTCTTTTTATCTATTAGACTGCAAGAAAAATACGCACTAGTTGAATTACTGGGTCAGTAGCAGCAAAAGAGAATAGCTCACACACCCTCACCCTACCAAATCTGCATAGGAACTGAGGCACTAGAATAACAGTTGCCGCAGCGGGCAAAACCGAATCGTTGTTGCCTTCTTTTATATAAACAAACTTGCCAGAAATTTAAGCAAAAAGCAGTCTAATATTTATTCTTCAAAATGTAAAATATTATTTTACACTAATATGATAAAATAACCTGTTTATTGATTCATTAAATAGTTTTAAGTTACCTTCTACTAGAAAAATTACGAATTTTCCAGAAATCCATAATAATTTTATTACTGTCATGTGTCATGTGATTTTGAATTATATATATATTTTTGTGAGCATAATTTTGCTCTTATGCAGTTTTGGTTGAAGTTTATTGCTTCCGTAGTATCAATAATTCTCTTGCGAGAATCTTCCTATTTTCTCAGTTTTTTTTTGTTTTCTGTTGTTAATTCCGGGTGAAAGATATGCAACCTTCTTTCCTCCATTTATTTTAAACGTCACGAGAGCTGTTTCGGTGCTCTGCCCCATTTTCGAGCGACTACTGACAATTTACTGTTGGATACAAGCTTATAATACGTCCAGGGGACGAACAGGATTAGCCAGGTGAGGGTTAGGAGCTGATAGGCCTAAATAAATGAAAGGAGCCTATTATCGCTTAAGAAAAAGTGTAGAAATAAGCCTAAACTAGGTTCCTCATGAAAATACATGTTAAATGAAAATAGCAAAAAGATACTAAAAGATTCATAACAATATTTATAATAATAATAATGATAATAATAATAGTAGTAATGTAAAGATACATACCCTAATAAACATATATCTAAAAATACCTGTAGACCATATTTACTGGAAAACATACAATTACATACAATATGAAAATATACATTGAATTAAAATATATAAATACAGATATCCAAAGACACATACGCATATATATATATATATATATATATATATATATATATATATATATATATATATATATATGTGCATATAGATATAAAAAAAAATAGGTGACTATGTTCCTGGTTACTGCTATGGAACCGTAAAAGCCCACAGGCCGAATAACCACCTGAGGCCGATTATATTCAAATGTCATCTCCAACTTACAAGACAGCTAAAGTTTTGAGTGACATCCTAATCCCTTATTTTCCGGAGGTATACTTACTCAAGTGTGAGGTAGAATTCATCGACCTTCTACAAGACAAAAGGACAGAGGAAGCCATCGCATCTCTCGACGTGGAAAGTTTATTTACCAATGTCCTCGTCGAGGAAACAATCAAGATCATTCTCGACCGAGTCTACAGATCGGACATGGACCCCCTCCCGATATCCAAAGACGTCTTAAGAGACTTACTTAAAGCAAGCACCATGAAAGCTCCTTTCCTTCCCCCACCGAGGAGAACTTTTCATGCAAGTGGATGGTGTGGCCATGGGATCCCCTTTGGGTGTCCTTTTGGCAAACATGGCTACAGTAGAGGAAAGGACATTTAACAATCACCAAAGGCCAAGAATTTATGGGTTATTTATAGATGATATTTTGACCACAGTTAAGAACGCCGACGCTGCCAGCAAATTAAAGGAAACGTTCAAACTAAACTTAGTTTTTAATTTCACCATAGAGAATAGTAAACAGAAAGCCTTACCATTTTAAGATCTTTATTAGCCAGTCGGAAGATAAATCAAAATGACGGTGTACCCAAAGGCTACGAACACGGGGCGATGCGTCAATGCAAGATGTGTGTGCCCTGACTCATACTAAAGGTTCGTCGTTAATAACTTCAAAAGGTCGTTCACACATTACACAACGTGGAAGGACGTAAATTCACAACTAGATAGAATCCACCAATTGCTGACTAATAATGGTTATACAAACTACATGATAGAGGCATTTAGTAAGAAGAAAATGGATAAATTCTGTCAAGGAATAACGTCGAATACAACAATAAAAGACGAAAACTTAATCGTCTATCACCGTTTTAACTACGGATCAGCATATAAGGAAGAATGTGAAGTCCTACGACGGATCATAAATCGAGGTATTACCCCCAAGGCGCCCTACCAAAGGATTCATCTTAGGATCTATAGTAAACCAAATTTGGTAGCATCTATGGTTATGAAGAACAACACCGACCCCGGAGTGTCTAAGGAAATGTGCTCTGATATTGTTTATAAATTTTCGTGCCAAGAGATGTGCAAATCTCACATTAAGGACTATATCGGACACACCAATACCACACTAAGGAGGCGTCTAATGATCCACAAAAACCATTGAGCCATACATCAGCACTTCGCGGATGCCCATGACAGAATACCTATCATACAAGAGTTAATGGAAAACACAGAGATAATTCATAAGGAAAGGTATTACGGCCGCCTTCTAATAATCGAGGCTGTAAGCATCTCCCTTCAGAAACCCACCCTGAACATCCACCAACAAGTTGATAATTGACTTCCGACGTGCAATGCAAGACGAATACTAAGAAATAGCTCAATACTTCCTCCTTAGACAAGAAATGACTCTCGCCCTTCTACGGGACCGAGTCTCTTGAACGAAGTTCAAGTATCAGCGCTTCTACGTTCCCTCAGACTTCGAAGCAACGGGAGAAGAATTCTGAATTGTCAGATCCCGAGATCGTCTTACTTTCTATGTTTCTTTTTTTTTTGGTATGCACATATTCATATGCGTATGTGTTTTTGTATATCTGTATTTATATATTTTACTTCAATATATATTTTCATATTGTATGTGCTTGTATGTTTTCCAGTAAATATGCTCTACAGGTATTTGTAGATATATGTTTATTAGGGTATGTATCTTTACATTATTATTATAAATATTGTTTTGCATATTTTAGTATATTTTTGCTATTTTCATTTAACATGTATTTTCATGAGGAACCTAGTTTAGGCTTATTTCTACACTTTTGCTTAAGCCATAATAGGCTCCTTTCATTTATTTAGGCCTATCAACCTCTAACCCTTTCCTGGCTAATTCTATTCGTCCCATGGACGTATTAAAAGCTTGTATCCAACAGTAAATTGTCAGTAGTCGCTCGAAAATGGGGCAGAGCACCGAAACAGCTCTCGTGACGTTTAAAATAAATGGAGGAAAGAAGGTTGCATATCTTTCACCCGGATATAACAACAGAAAACAAGAAAAAACTGAGGAAATAGGAAGATTCTCGCAAAAGAAATATTGATGCCACCGAAGCAATAAAGTTCAACCAAAACTATATATATATTCCAAAGAATTAACAAGAATTAAAAAAAAATGCCAAAACACATAACATCAGCAGCAAATAACAGATAAGCAGATGAAGCCATGAGAAAATTAAAGCAACGCTAAGCTGATACAGAAAGCTCAGTATCGTGTCGACAGTCCATTAGCAGTGATGAAAGCATTTATTCTTCGAGGTATGTTCTTCATAAGGGTTCGACACCCGAGGGGCGTACTTCTAACCCTATTCCCGGTAACGACTGCCTTCCTTTGCTCTTTGGAAGCTGCCCGACTATGTCTTACGGCCTCTTTCAGTTCCTGCAAGGGGGTTTCTAGTTGATTCATATTTAGAGTCCTTGGCGGCCCTCCACCATCACAATGATATTATTGTTCTGGAATCACTATATAGTAGACTCATACTTGGACATGGGGCAGAATTCTGTTGGAAAAATGACATTTCGCCATTTAAGCATAGGTGTCGGGCTGAGGGTATATGTAATCTCTCAAGACAGCTGGGTACTTATCTGACTTTATGATATCATCAAAACGATGAGGCGATCCACCCCTGAACCTGACATGCAGCCCCTTAACATAACAGAGAGGCTACCATTCGTTACTGTTGGTACTATACACTCTCGAATCCACTCCTCACATGTCCTCCCGCGGAATCTAACGTTGCCTAGTTTTCAAAACAGCTAGAACGTGGACTACTCAACCCATAAGACACGTCCCTACTGAAGCATAGTCCAGTTGCGCTGAGCATGCGGCCAGGCCATCAACGTCGCTCCTGCAGAAGGTTGATCACAGGATTCTAGAAGGTTTTACATGACTTCAGAACTTGTGCAAGCAATCTGAGACTCACTGTTCTGGCATATGCATTAACCTGACCGCCTTGTGTGCATTCATGTTGAACCAGGATGCTATTTCCTACTAACCCAAATGTTTTTGCGACGTAGACACCTCTCGTCACGTTGCGTACTGACCTTGGGTCGTCCAGAACAAGGTGAGTATTGGATGTTCCCACTTTCTCGAATCCTCTTCAACACTTTAGCAACACCGTAATGTGATCCACCGACCCTGCGAACGATTGGTCGACAGCTGAAACCGCCTACGGTACGTGTTTTCCCCATTATTATATTATTATTAGATCTTTCGACATGAAATATCATATTATGTAATCAAAAAATATGATGTGTTATGTGAAGACATTTTGACTGTAACGCAGCGCCTATTAATGCCAGGATTTTAAAAAACTTCAATAGCATCGCCATTTTAGATATTTAAAAAATAGTAATTTAGGAAGTTTGTACTTTTATTCTGGTTTCCAGGTGTATTGGATACATGCAGGCCTACCTACATCAACATATTCCTAGACAAACTCAAGGACTAAGAAAAATTACAGGTGTCTTTAACTTTTGGCCTCGGCTATATATATATATATATACATGTATACAAGTCACTATTCTCTTTCTTAACAGGAAGAGCTTGGTTACACAGGCACCTCTGCGGGGTGTGGCCTACGGCCTTATTTGCTAATCTTAACCTCCTTTTTTAATCCCCTTTATAGACTCTTTAGTTTAACACCCTGAACATCCCTTTCTTCTTCTTCTTTTTTTTTTTTTAGTTTAGGTGACAACCGAACTAAAAGAAAAAATCTTATTCAAACATCTTCAAAAAATCCCGTTCTTAAAATATAGGGTTATATACATATACAAAGAAAGCAACTACAGGATCTGCGGGTGATAATACAACCACCACAAGGCTATTCCATTTTTATTTTCTGCCTTTCAAATAAAATTTCTGCCTTCAAATTTTATTTGAAAGGCAGAAAATAAAAATGGCATAGCCCTGTGGTGGTTGTATGATCACCCACAGATCCTGTAGTTGCTTCTTCTTTTTATGTGACATGGACAGTGAGCCTTTAAATTGTGAGCGGGTAAGAGCATGTGGTATAAAAATTCCTTGGAAGTTCCTAGCTTAGGGAGATACTGGGTTTGATGGGGTAACGCTTTGGGTGAAATATAGTTACTGTGCCTGGTAGCTTAGTAGTAAAGCATCTGACCGGCAATCAGCAAGCCCGGCCAGGAATTCAAAACTTTTTTCCCCTGGCGTTATTTCTGTCTTATCGGTAAAGGATCGCCTTCACTGTGCCGGCCTCTGCTCCCTTTGATTCTGGATTCTTCCAATGTCCCTCTCTCTTGCCTTTAAAAAACTCCGGTTTCTTGTCTCATTTGCTCATTCGTGTCCAATTCTTATTCCTCTTATATATATATATATATATATATATATATATATATATATATATATATATATATATATATATATATATGCTGAAAGTGAATGCCCTGAAAGATACAAAATAAGCGTAATCGGCTCATACATCCGCCTAGATTATAAATGCTGCTCTACGTGGGAACTTTTCCACCAAGAGATAGCACGAGTAAAACAAACACTCGTGAATAATGGTTTATCAAACAGCATGATTGACAAACAACTCCAATCATTTTTAAATAACCATTACAAACATGCGGATAAAACTGAAAGTAATCATAGAGAAGTCAACAGCATCAAAGTGTATTACAGAAATCAGATGTCCACGGCCTATAAAATAGATGAAAAAAACATCAAGGAGATTATTAACCGTAACATCAAGGTTAAAAATCAAATGGATAAAATTCACCTCATCATTTACTATAAAACAACAAAAGCCAGCAATCTCCTGATGGAAAACAACACCTGCCTAAACTCCTCGAATTTCAAATCAACCAACATAGTTTACGAGTTCATCTGCCCCGATAAAGACTGTAAGCTTTATAATAACTCAAATATATTGGCATGACAACCACTACACTGATTACTTTCAGTTTTATTCGCATGTGTGTAATGGTTATTTAAAAATGATTGGAGTTGTTTGTCAATCATGCTGTTTGAGAATCGTTATTCAAGAGTGTTTGTTTTACAAATGAGATCTTTTGGTGGAAAAGTTCCCACGTAGAGCAGCATTTATGTGTTCGGCGGATGTATGAGCCGATTACACTTATTTTATACATTTCCAATTATTTTTAAATAATCATTGCTGTGAGATAACAAGCACGTGATGGGAGAAATAACGTCGCTTTTAAGCATTGCCTCCACGTGATGGGCCTCGTGTAGCTTAGAAGCAATTTTTGAAGCTCAAAAGCGTAAGAAAGTATAATAGCGGGGTCGTGGAATGCATCCCTTATCGATCCGAGTATTTAAACAAGACAAGAAGTCTCCGCCCCCCCCCCTTCCTTCCAGCCTCACTGGGAGCGGCTGAGACAAACGCCACCCGGGCCGCGTTCGCCATTACTCAAACGACGGGCGATAGTATCCCCCCCCTTTCTATGGGGTTAGCTCCCTCACTTCAGGCGTCTATATGTACCCTTGTGAGGAGGAATCATGAGAGATTTGTGCGAGAGAAGCTCACTAGAGCAGACGATCTTATTCCTCCTCGATTCGGGTTGCCATACGCCGATGGCAAAGGAAACATTGTGGGATAAAACCGAGTATCCCTCCTTGGATAAAACAAATATCCACCCTAGAACTAGTTAAGAACTTTTTTCCTCGTAAGAATACCTGTCCGACTCCGCTCAACGACGCCATCTCCAGAAAAGAACCAAGTCTTATTCCAAATGGCTTCACTGAAGATTAATCTTAGCGTAATACCCCCTTGATTACGCATAGTCGACCAAACAAACCGTTTGACGTCTCGGAGAAACTGACCCTGCGTTTTCTTCAAAGGAATTTACACCGGAAGAATTCCAAGCCTCCCTTCTCGAAGGCTATGCTCCCCCCCCCCCCAGTCCTCTCAAAAGAATACTTCAACTACAAGCAAGTTGTCCCTGGACCCCGTCGAAGTGACCCAACCATCATCTCACCGCTTCGCCGGAAACGATCATCATCTCCCCCATTGTAACGAATATTTTAGCTTCCCCAAATTTATAATTGCCATCTACCGTTCCCCCATTATCATTTATGTGCTTACTATGTCCCCGTGTAAAGCTCAAATCTTAATTCCATCCAGCCTACCCAATTTTATTGCATTTTAGAATACCTAGTCTTCTTAATAGCCCGTTGACCACTGTAACTATTTGTCTTATATGTCTGTTTATTGTTGTACCATTTAACTTTAATTATTAATATTTATTAAAGTCTATTTTTGCCGACTCCTTTACTTTCCGACCCTTGAGCTCATCCTAGCCGTGTAACAGCCTGTAACTAAGTGAGATTTGGAACTCTCAGCCAATACAAAGATTTAAAGTAGCATCTATTGGACTAGTTCTCCCTTACGAGGATCTGACCTTGTAACAGGACCTAAGTCTACCCAATGTTATTAAAAGGAAACCCCCGCGCACTCTTAAATCAAATATAATAGATGTATGTATGTTATATAGAGCTATACCACGACAATTGAAAAGTTACGGATAAAACTGAAAGTCATCAGGAAGAAGTCAACATCAAAGTGCATTACAGATATCAGATGTCCACGGCTTATAAAATAGATGAAAAAAGCATCAAGGAGATTATTAACTGTAACATCAAGGTTAAAAATAAAATAGCTAAAATTCAACTCCTCATTTATTATAAAACAACAAAAGCCAGCAATCTCCTGATGAAAAACAACAGCTGCCTAAACTCCTCGAATCGCAAATCAACCAACATAGTTTACGAGTTCATCTGCCCCGATAAAAACTGTAAGCTTTATAATAGCTCAAAATATATTGGCATGACAAATACTATACTTTCGAGACATTTAACCATGCATCTGCAAAGCGGAGGGCCTAAAAAACATATGGAGAGTGCAAATAACATTAACCTAACGAGAGATATGCTAGTTGACAAGACCGTTATTAAAAGAAAAGAGGTCAACAAAGCTAGGCTGAACATCTTAGAAGCCATATCAATAAGCAAAGATAAGCCGGCCATCAACAGTCAAGCGACAAGATGGAATCGCACATTAAAATTATTTTAAAATCTACGCACTGGCCCGTTTCCTCTAACGGAATAAATATCTCCTTTAAAATAATTTTCTTTCATTCTGCCAGATCCTCACTCCACTCATTACATCGGTACTCATTTAAAAGAGATGAATACAGTACAAGTGATCTACCATCTACAAGATGCAATAAAAAAGATAGTTAGAAGAAGAGAAAGTTACCAAAGGAAATTAATTAAGGCGAAATCCACCATGGTCTTCAACAAAATTTGCATATATATATATATATATATATATATCGATAAAAAAACGGATAATGAAATGCGTATTAAGATCAGAATGAAAATCATTTTCAAACATGAAGGCACCAGGAGCCACTCCTAGTTGGTAGGGGTAGTTTTGTGTTTTCGATACTAACCAGCGACCATAGAACCCTTTCGTGGTTTCGCTCCTCGGGTTGTTAGGATACGAGTATTCCCATAAGGGACGCCAGTACTCCACGTAGGACTAAGTGGATTTAAACGCCCACATAAAGAATACTTGTACTCTATCGCCTGAGTTCCGGAACAGAGGAGAGAGAGAGAAGGATATATAGTGCTGTGAAGACAGGGAGATAAAAGACAGCGGTTGTGTGATTGACATTGTTGCTAATGTTACGTGTGTAACTACTCAGCACCTCGGGGGTAGGTTCAGCGTTTCTGCCAATGGGCGGCCAACTCACGACGCCGCTGCAAATCTTGTGTCCCTGACGCGGGGATCGAACCTTGGTCTCGAAGAGGTCCGTTCGAGGAGAGCATTTTCCACTCAACCCCCCTCCTCCATCATTATAAGAGGTTGGGATATTTCAAGGTCAGGATCGGGGGGGGAAGGGGGCTCTTCTCCTGTTGGTTGCACGAAATCTGCTCAAAATAATTGAAGGACCGTCTTGGTCTTTACCAAGACCGCTTATTATGTGATTTGCATCGCCATCTTAATTAAAATAAATCATTATTAGACCTCTCAAACAATTAAGAGAGATCATTATTAGACCTCTTAAATAATTAAGAGAGATCATTATTAGACCTCTTAAACAATTAAGAGAGATCATTATTAGACCTCTTAAACAATTAAAAGAGATCATTATTAGACAGCTTAAACAATTAAGAGAGATCATTATTAGACCTCTTAAACAATTAAAAGAGATCATTATTAGACCTATTAAACAATTAAAAGAGATCATTATTAGACATCTTAAACAATTAAAAGAGATCATTATTAGACCTCTTAAACAATTAAAAGAGATCATTATTCGACCTCTTAAACAATTAAAAGAGATCATTATTAGACCTCTTAAACAATTAAGAGAGATCATTATTAGACCTCTTAAGCAATTAAAAGAGATCAAGATAATTTCTAAGAATTTCTTTAGAGTTTGAAAAAACAAAATAGTTTAGTTCAGAAAAAATAAATATGATTATCCGATGCTTTAGAATGTTTTACAAGAAAATGAATTTCAATTGATGAAGTTCAGAAAATTGCTAAAATTTAAGTAAGGCTGATTTTTTATTTTATCTATAACTATATTTTAAGCAACGTGATTTTTTGAAAGGGGGGAAATAGTTTAGAGTTCCTTTTTAAAATTATTATAATTAGCGAAGTTCAGAAAATTTATAAAAATTTAACCATGGCTGCTTTTTTTTACATTTTGATCGTAGTAGAGAAGCTAAAGCTTCCCCTCGTGGGGGGAAGTGGCGAATACATTGCCTGGTTAAATAATTAAATAATTAAAATATACATATCATTATTACACCAATTAGACAATTAAAAGAGATCATTATTAGACATCTGACAAAATATTTAATAGATCACATGAAAGATTTATATATATATATATATATATATATATATATATATATATATATATATATATATATATATATATATATATATATATATATGTATATATATATATATATATATATATATATATATATATATATATATATATATATATGTATATATATATATATATATATATATATATATATATATATATATATATTAGTGTAGTTGGTAGCAGTCTTTCTTGAATACAAATTTTGTTGAAGACCATTGTGTATTTCGCCTTAATTAATTTCCTTTGGCAACTTTCTCTTCTTCTACCTATCTTTTTTATTCCATCTTGTAGATGGTAGATCACTTGTTCAGTATTCTTCTCTTTTTTAAATGAATGTCTTTGGTAAAAATCAAACTAAATTGCTGAGCTTTCCATCTTATTCGATCATCTTCGGAGCGTTATGAAATTTCTTGCCTCCTTTACCGATGTAATGAGTGGAGTGAGGATCTGGCAGAAAGTAAAGTGAAAGAACGGTCCAACAGTTTCAACGGTTTATTAACTAAATAAATACAAAGAGTAAATAGATATATTTTAACATAATTAAAACATTAATTATAAAAATTGTAGTAATCTAGATAGAAAAACTGGTGAAAATAGATTTTAGCAGAGGAGGTAAAAGTAGAATTAGGAAAGGATAGCTTCCCGGAGACGTGGAAATCATTACCAATTGAGTTATTTCTAAGTTAAATTCTAATAAAAGAAAAAAGTTTAAGGATAATTTACTATAAATTCTTAATATTACTGTTTATATTTACATAAAGTAAATAGCTATTATAATACATTAGTTATAATTCATTGAATTAGCTAGTTTATTATAATTCATTTTAAATTTAATTTCACATTTAATTTTGTTAGTAATTTTTGATGATTAGTTAAATCAGCTTGATTTGCTATCACTGTATATAATTCACTAATTTTTCACTTTTTGCTATATTTATATTTATTTTATTTACTACACTATTTTCATTAGAATAATTTTCACTAAATTAGATTAGTTACACTAAATATGATTAGATTATTTATTTGCTGACTTATTCACTTTCATTATTCACTTTAATTGTTCATTTTTTCATATTCACTATTTAATTTCTGATGTTTTTTGTCCACTCCGTATTGCCTTGAATGACGTCACATTCACATTATGGACGTCTCTTGGGTTAATGGACATTAGAGATTTTAGGAGTAGAGCCGCCCCTTCTTTCCTGGAGTATGGTCCCTCATACGTCCATTTGTACTCACCCGCAGCTAGGCCGGTAATGAGTAACTCCATATCGTATCTAAGGGCCGGGAACAAGGGGGAGCCGAACACACGGAGGCCAACGTCTTTCCCGTCGAAGAAGAGGCCTCTTTCGAGGATTTCCTTCTTCTCGGGGAGGGGGAGCCCTTCGTATTTTCCTTCCTCCTCTTCTTCCTCGTCCGTAATATTTTGCTGTGGCATCTCTTCGGTAATCTTCTTCTTTTTCTTCCTTGCGCCTTTTTTCTCTTCTCCTTCCGAAGGTGTTTGTATCTTTTCTTCTTGTGCAGTACCCTTTACCCCTTTATTCGATGGTGCCCTTTTTTGTTCCTCGATGAATTCGAGATTGAAAAGGGCCGCCGAGTCTGGGTTTTCGGGAAACCACACCTTCTTGTTACAGCCATTCTTCTCAAGAAGAAGGTTGAGGTGAGTTGAAAAAGAGCCAGGGTTTATAAGATTTGCTATGTGGGCAAAACATGAACATGGCCATGATTTCTTGCCCATTCTTTGGCATGACCAACCTCGTAGCGTTTGTTCGTGCAGGGGTGGTCATTCTCACTGTTGTATCTGCGTATGTTGTTTTTGTCTTTTCTTCTTTTTTCTTCTTGATTTTCTCCCGCTTTTTGCGGATCGATCGCCTCTTTTCGGATGGGGCACCTCATGGCCAAAGCCCTGTGGTCACCCACACAATTTACGCACTTTTGCACCTTTTTCCTTGCACTCTTTCCAACCGTGTCCAGTTTTGACGCAGTTGGAGCATGTAGGGTCGGTGGTTGGGCAGTCCTTAGTAGCGTGCTGTTCGACTGCGTAGCACTTGAAGCAGACGTCGATGTTGATATATTCTTCCTTCTCGATTTGTTTGGGGCTTACTTTCAGGTAAAAGCATAGCAGCCCCTCGTTTTTTTCGCCGATTTGCCATTGCGATGCTGCTGAAGACCACCTTCACCATTCCGCTTCCTTTCCCGAACTTGTAGACTGCTGTGACGCAGGCCCACTCTTGCTTCGCCGTTAGTTCTTCTTTTATTTCTTCACATGTGTTTTCTGTGAAGAGCGGGTCCAGTCTTCTTAATACGATGGTACGTTGGGCCAGGATCTCTTGTGGTATATTAGCTTCAAGTCCAATCTTTATGAGGTGTGCTTGAGCCTCGTCGGACACCAGCTTCTCGACGTCTTCCATTGTGCTGCATATGGTTGCATACCCATTGGGAGTGTCGAGGAGTCGGATCAGCACCACGTTGATTTTCTTATAGATTGTTTGTATGACTGCCAATTTTGTCGGTTTAGATGCCCCTCCTATAGTACGAAGGGGATCCTCTTGCAGTCCTGGGGGACCGCCCCCATGTTGGGGCCCCTCTTCTTGAAGCTCTTTGTTAAAAGAGGGCGCGTAAATAAAAGTTTTTCTTTCGCACGAATAAAATTAATACTTATTGCGGACCGCCTTTTCACCCCAACAAAAAGTCACACACAGGTTATTTTTCTTATTTTGAAATTATTTTTTTTATTTATTAGAATTAGATTTTTTTTCTACAATCTAAAGAAAACGTTCCTCCACTCAATGTACAAGTCTATCATAAGGGTAGACTTAGACTATGTCGTACAACTCTGGTGTCCTCATTTGCAAAAGGATGTATAAATGCTTCAAAGGAGGCATCCTGGATTGCCAGGGAAATCGTATGAGGAAGAATTGAAGGTACTCAATTTTCAGTTACCGGACACACAGATTAAATTGTGAACCTAACATGAGTTTTAAGATTTGAACGGTTTTGACATTGTTAAATATGATTCATCTCTAACATTAATAACTCAAATAAGAATAAACAATAGCTTCAAGATAATAATTGGAATCACTTACTTGAAAATAGTCCACAGTATCATTATCAACATGTATAAAACTCGCTTAAATAAGAACTTCAGAGATATAAGGTAAGTTCTAATTTTCGAGGCTGAGGTGAGTGGACAGCATTGTCTTTTATAGTCCTGGTAGACATTTTGTTCTGGGGAGCAGTCCGAACATAAAAGATAACAAACACATTTCGAGTTAATTTTTAGAATGAGTTATCTTATGTCTAAGAACTCCATTGGAGGAATTGGAACAATATGGCAAGACTTTGATTTCTTTGGGAGTGATTTTTTTTTTTTGCTATTGGTCAAAATGTCAGAAAGAAATGTAAATTAATTTGAGGTTAATTTATGACTTTGCTCCTATAAAACTCAGTCAAGCTCTATACAGCGCTTCTTTGGTCAAATAGTCCTTGGATCCTGACCGCACTTAAAACATCATCTATCGTCATATTCATCATTTATGAACTTAGCATCACAAAATCGACGGGAAAAGTGATGCATTTGGGCGATGAGCGTTCTTTAACCGCAAGAAAAGTGGATTAAAAGAGTCAAAAGTTTCTTTAAATTTCTAATTAGAAGAGAATCTCCTATTAATTCTGAATCTCGATTTTCCCACTCAAAAGTACTAAGGGGAACAGTTTGGGTGCAATGAGCCCCCCGTCCCCTATCATTCACTTTTTTAGTCGCGAGCGACTCTACATCTCACTATGACGTCGGTCGGTCGGTCCCAGTTTTGTTTTTTGGTTTTTGTAAAAACATTCTAACTAACCGGCCAATTGTAACGAAATTTGAAATTCTTATGTTGTTTTACATTCTCTTTCGAATTCTATAATTACCAAAGTCCTCCCAAGGTTAGCCTAGGAATTATTTTGTTTTGGCAATAACATCATACCTATTCGGCCGATACTCTGCTAGACTAGACTAGGCTATAATATGCTATACTCTGCTAGGCAAGCCTAGAATAGGCTATACTTTGCTAGGCTATTATAGGCTAGGCTGTACTATGCTAAGATATAATGTACAAGGGTAAGATATACTATGCTAATTCAGGCTATAATATACTATGCTAGGATAACATATAGTATGTTAGGATAGCCAATAATAAGCTATGCTTGACTAGGGTATGTTGGGATAGTATAGGCTATACTTGTCTAGGATAGTTAATGCTAGGCTAGGTTATACTATGCTAGGCTAAGCTATACTAGGCTATGCAGGGAATGAACGGCTATACTAGGCTCGGCGACGCTATGGTATGCTAGGTTATGCTATGATATACTAAGCTATGCTGCATTAGGCTAGGCTTCGCTATACCAGGTTAGGATAAGCGAGGCTTTGGTAGGGTAGGCTAGGCTAAGATATAATAGTCTAGTCTAGGCAATACTATGATATACTATATTATACTTACTAGGCTAGGGTAAGGTAGGCTATGATATACTAGTCTATGCTAGTCTAAGCTAGAATATGCTAACCAGGCTAGGATAGGATAGAATATACTAGGCTAGGCTCCAGTAAACTAGGTTAAGATAGGCTATACTAAGATATGCTATACTAGACTAGGGTAAGCTAAGCTAGATTAGACTAAGTTTTAATATACAATTGTAGGCTGCACTAAGCTAGGCTAGCTTATACTTTGCTAGGCAGGCTAGGCTATACTTTGATAAGCTAGGCTAGGCTAGGATATACTGTCATAGGATAGGCTATACTATGTTAAACTATTCTAATCTATACTAGGTTAGGATATGCTATACTATACTATTGTAGACTATACTATGATAAGCTATACTATGCTATACTATGGTAAGCTTTACTCTCCTATATATGCTAGTAAGGGTGGGTCATACTTTGGGGCAACCATATATTTTCATTAAATCCTTTAATGTGGAGTGCTTAAATGATAGATTTCTCGGTGTAGATTTTGAGAAAGAACTTTATTTTGTTATACAATTGCTCCTACCTACTTCAATTTCCATTTAAATAAAAAAAAATTTCCTTTCGTCACGAGCTTATGTAACCTATTTTTATTTAATCCAAGTGCACAGAAACACAAAGTAACCTCAAATTTACATGTTTATTAAGTGAGAAAAGTGTATGCAAAGCTCCACATATAGCTGCCTGGGTCATTTTGGGTCATATTTAAAAGTTAAACTTCACCAGAGCACAAATCTTGCTTTGACTCATTCCTGGACATCAGATGTCTACTTGTCTCTTGTGCCCTGATTCCTCCATTCCTCTTTTCATGTGAGAAATACTTGGACGAAGCCTCAGTCACCATTTTTACAACCCTCTCAAGGCTCTGTGTGCAAAAAGGCCAGTCAGGTACTTTCATAGGAGAGTCAATGAAGTTTTTCAATTCAGTTCAGAAGTACTTAAAGAGCAAGTGAGAGGTAGCTCAGAGACATCCTCCGACCAATTGATCAGATGTCCAATCCTGGTAGCATCACAATTGATGTCTGGTGTCCTTCTAAGCCTTACAAAGGAGTCTCCCATTTGAGTATCTGAGTCCCCTTCTCCCCTTAGGGTCTGGGTTCTTTTCACCCCTTCAGTTCTCTCTGCCTGATCTTCAGATCATAGGGGGGTTTGGAGGATGGCTTCACTGTATGCATACCAAGCTGATCTCTTAACAGTTGCCAAAACAATATCCAACACCTCCTTCCTCTGAGACTTAAGGCAGTAAAGTTGATAAAGAATTTGCCTAGGTCCTTCGGTCTAAGAGTGCTTAATCTTAACCTTAAACCAGCATGGGTAATATACACCAATGATGAACTCAACAATCAGTGGTAGATACTTAAAGGCTTTTCCTTTGAGCTCATGCTTTGACACCCACAGCCAAAGAAGTCTGTTAGCTGTGGTTAGCCAGCGACTGTGGTTTACTGGTGCTATTTCCAATATAGAAAACCGTGTAGGAAGCACTCCATCTTTGATTTCCGATACAATTCTATAGCGTAGTGTTGATCAGTGGAAAAATCTTGCACCACTTCCTGAGGTATCTTGGTGAGAGGAGGACCTAAAGATATTTGAGTGAAATTTGGGTTGATATCCAAGTCTGCAACAGAGTCGAGGAGCTTTCCTATAAGTCCGGAATATCTGTTGTCAGTGTTGGGCCATCCAGGTTGATAATTATATGCCGGAGAGGGAGTTCTCCAGTGTGCAGGTTACAGACCAAACAAACAAGCTTTCTACTTAAATGGATCTTCATTTTATGCATTGCGCCAGCATTTACACCTGTGTTTACATTCGTGGAGTCTCCTTCAATGGCCATTCAGCTTTTATCCAAACTCCTTTTCCTCAGCCATCCAAACATAGCCTTAGAATCTTCTCTGCATGTGATTCTTCTTTTGTAGCCTTTACTGGGACAAAGTGGAAGAGATAATTGCTCCCAGGCTCACTGATGACAGTGTAATGCTCCTCTTTTGTTTTTGCTGGAAACAATTTTTCACTTCCCTCTGCCTCCATCATAAAATTTGTCATATCAATTCGTCTATCAAAAGAGAACACAAGAAATCCCTCATCCTTCCTTAAGTTTTCCTCAAACTCATGTTCAATAATTGTCATTAGCTTTTCCTGTGCTCTCTTAACATTATTCTTATCAATTACTTTACTTCTATCTTCCTCAGTAATGAATCCAGCATCCATTAAAGCTGCTGTTGCCATAGCTGCAGTTGGTCTCAATCCGACACCATAACTTATACTAGCAAGAGCAATATTTAGAATTTTATCATAAAACTGTCTATTTCTGGTGGAATATTACTGCTCTTGGACAGCTTCAAAAGTTACTTCATCAACCAAACTGTTATCACTATCTGAATTTTCTGCCTCCAGATCTTCACCTTCTGCCAAAAAATGCTCGATTTCTTTTCTTGCTGCTTTTCCTGCTAAAACAGCGCTTCTCTTCTTACCTTTTCTCTTTCTTTCTACTATCCTTTCTTTTTCTTTCCTTTCTGATGCTCTTAATTGACTATTATGCTCTGGAATATCAGGACCTCCAATTTGAAAGGTACCTTTACTTCCAACCTTCTTCTTTTGTCCTTTAATAAAGGCCAGTTCCCTAGTAGGTATTTTTTTCTCTTTACTACAACAGCAGTTAATGTGGGCTTCAGTCTCACAGCCATTATAACCTACTTCCCCACAACTGGAAATTTGACATATTCATGTCAATATATTAAATAACTTATCTAGTTTTGCAATGAACCTCTCTTTTACTTCAAATTTTCCTTTACCAAGGAAAACTTTTACTGCCTCCCTTCACACCTCCTTAAGCTTTGATATTATTGTGACCTTTTGATTTACAGCAAGTGGTTTGAAGAGAGCATTAGCTTTGGTCCACTGATTAATCGAGCCCTGATACATATCTTTTACCAGCTGGTCCACTTCATAATTTCTCCGGTCATCTTCACTTTGCTCCCTCAGGTAGATGCCGTACCTCAAAATATATCTTATTGTTGGTAACTCAGACACCATCAGCTCTTGCTCAGTCCCAACAAAATTAGACAGATGAGAACTTGATTTGGACTTTGTCTTGATGTTCGCCATTGTCACACTAATCGCAGGTATATCTGCAAATGAAAAGATGGCGCTTAGATTAAGAAATAATCTCTACCAAATAATTATATGTAATTTTAAAATGATCCACAGCCTAAACTAGCATTCCCTCAAAATGTAAATGCTCTATAAACAGTTACCAGTTTCAATAGTTACCAGAACTGGCACACTACTGGAAGATTGC
>OZ018337.1:78037944-78180444 GCA_963969495.1 Ceratothoa steindachneri
TGGGAGTATTTGAATAATAATTTCATCTTAGTTTGGTTATGACTTATGTTTTTTATCAAAGTTATTTCTAATAATTCTTTTATAATATCAAAAAACAAAATAGTGAAGTTCAGAAATAAATATAAGTATCGAACTTTTGTGAATTTTTTAAAACCCAAAGAATTACAAATGGTGAAGTTCAGAAAATTTAGTTTTATATATCTTCTATAACTCTATATTTTAGCAACGTGATAGTTTGAAAGGGGGGAAATTTAGTTTAGAGTTTCTTTTTAAAATTATTATAATTGACAAAGTTCAGAAAATTTATAAAAATTTAACCATGGCTGCTTTTTTTTTAGATTTTAAATTTTAATTTTAGTAGCGAAGCGCAAGCTCCCCCCGTAAGAGGGACTGGCGAAGCCATTGCCTGTTTTTTTAATAACAAAGTTGAAAAATTTTCTCCTTTCTTAGTTAATACAGATTGATTTCGCCTTGTGAGACGCATATATGTCCATTGGCAGTTCCCGACCCCCCTTATCATAAATCACAAAATCCTATGGAGAAATTAGATTAGCAATGACATTGTCTTCCGTGGGTGGGTAACCCCTTCTAGGTTTACCTTCTGATATTGAATTATTTTCATTTGCAGAGAAAGGTTAGGCTATGGTATTTAAAATCTACGTTAGATTAGGTTAAGGTTTAGTTAGATTAAGGGAGTTTAAAACTATGTTAGATTAGAATATGGTTAGGTTAGATTAGTGTAGTTTAAAGCCTCGTTATATTCGAATAAAATTTTGTTAGGTTAGAGTAGTTTTAAAGTACGTTAGATTAGGTCAGATTAGATTGAGATATTTTTTGAGCTACATTATAAGGTTTGGTCAGGTTAGCCTAGTTTAAACGTAAGTTAGATTATGTAAGGGTTTGGTTAGATTAGAGTAGTTTTAAGCTAGGTTTGATTAAAATAAGATTTGGTTAGGTAAGATTAGTTTTAATCTACGTTAGTTTTAGCTAACTATTGGTTAGATTAAGATAATTTAAAGCTACTTTAGAATATAATAAGGTTTGGTTAGATTATAGTAGTTTTAAGCTACCTTAGATTAGGTTAAGGTTTGGCTAGATTAGGATAGTTTAAGCTACAATGGATTATATTAAAGTTTGGTTATGTAAGGTTAGTTTTGAGTTAATTTATATTAGAATAAAGTTTAGTTAGGTTAGGATAGTTTCAAGTTACGTTAAATTAAAATAAGGTTTGGTTAGGTTAAGGGAGTTTAAAGCTACGTTAGGTTTGGTTGTTTTGGTTAGATTAGGGTAATTTTAAGCTACTTTAGTTAGCTTACTTAAGTTTTAGTTAGATTCGAATAGTTTTAGGATACGTTAGATTAGGTTAAGTTTTGGTTAGATTAGATTAGTTTAAACCTCTGTTACATTAGGTTAATATCTGGTTAGGGTTAATGTAGTTTAATGCTACATTACAGTATGGTAATTTTAATCTAAGTTAGATTATTTTAAGGTTTTGGTTAGATTAGACCTAAATTAAGCTACGCTAGAGTTTTTTAAAGTTTGTTTGATTCATCTAGTTGTAAGTTACGTTAGGTTAGGTTAAAGGTTGGTTAAATTAGGGTAGTTTTAAGCTACGTTAGATTAGGTTAAGGTTAGATAAGTCAGTTTAGTTTGTGCTCGGTTGGTTTACGGTTACCAAAGTCCTAATTTAGGTTAGGTGTACAACAGCTTCTAACTTATGTTAGGTTAGGTTTTGCTGTAGTAAGCACATTAAGGAATGAAATTGTTAGACAACCACACACTAAAGACGACTGGTTATCTATGGTTAGCTATGTTAAGGTAGGTTAGGTGAACGGTGTATTATGATCAAATTTTTCCGTCTCTTTCTATGTAGCTGTGACCTCTTTCTCTGTAGCTGTAACCTCTTTCTTTGTAGCTGTGACATGGCCATCGGGATAACGGATAAAATGAAATTAGTGCCATCAGATTTCTTTCAACATCAAAAGCACATAAAACATATAAAAACCATCACCATCATCATCATCATCACTAACTCTATAATTCAAGAAGCGGATTTTTTTTGAGTATTTGAATAATAATTTCATCTTAGTTTGGTTATGACTTATGTTTTTTTATCAAAGTCATTTCTAATAATTATTTTATAATATAAAAAAAATAAAATGGTGAAGTTCAGAAATAAATAAAAGTATCAAAATTTTGTGAAAATTTTAAACCCAAAGAATTACAAATGGTGAAGTTCAACGCGATATTTTGAAAGGGAGGAAATTTAGTTCCTTTTTAAAATTATTATAATTGGCGAAGTTTAGAAAATTTCTAAAAATTTAACCATGGCTGTTTTTTTTTTAATTTCAATTTTAGTGGTGAAGCGCAAGCTACCCGCGTATGGGGGGGTGGGGGTGGCGAAGCCATTACCTGGTATCATTATAAAATTGAAAGGAGACGAATATGTAAATGTATAAAAAAATGACCACGGACATTTATCACCATGGAAACCGTTGTTCTTTTGAAGAAAATGAAGAATGTTGCTGTCACTCTCGATGTAACGGACGACAATCCCCAAAAGATTTTACAGGTGTAAAAAGATAAGACGATACAGGGTGTCCCAGATGAATTCCCAAACAAAACTACATTTCAAAAATATTGCCATCTGGAATGTAGAAAAGAATACATTGATTTAAAAATACCGACAATAAGTTTCTAGTGAGGTATATGGTATTTGACGAGGTAAATGATATCCAGGGACTCTGAGACTGATATCGAATCGAGGTACTTCCTTGGTTACCAGAATGGGGTAGATTTGAAAACCATTATTACCAGCTGGAAAATAGAAAAGAAAATATGGACGCAAAATTATGAACAACGAAGTCTATTGCGAAGTGAGGTTGAAGCATGCTTTTCTCTATGGGGACCTCTTGATTAAAGGGGGATCCGGACCACAGGTATGTACAAAGTATGGACGCGCATCAGGCTTCCATTCAGCTACTAACCACACCCAATGTCGCTTAACATCGCTGAAATCAGAAGGCTCTTCTTTGTTTTCGCGACTCCTCTCCAAATTTCAGCCACATGGCTTCGTTTATTTTATTATTATTATTATTATTATTATTATTATTATTATTATTATTATTATTATTATTATTATTATTATTATTATTATTATTATTATTATTATTATTATTATTATCATTATTATTATTATTATCATTATTATTATTATCATTATTATTATTATTATTATTATTATTATTATTATTATTATTATTATTATTATTATTATTATTATTATTATTATTATTATTATTATTATTATTATTATTATTATTATTATTATTATTGTATTTATCATTATTATTTTCATTTGCTTTTATTATTATTATTATTATTAAAAATTTTTATTTTATTATTTATTATTATTTTTATTTTATTATTATTCATTATTATTATTTTTTATTTTTAATTATTATTATCCATTATTATTATTGTTACTCATTAGTATTTTTTATTGTTTTCATTATTATTATTAGTACTAGTAGCCAAACTTAAGTGGGGGCGAGGAAAAAAAATTGACCCTGGCCCGATGACACCAGGGCAACCCCAAGGGCATCGCAGTCTTGGGGCCACGCCCACAATTAAAATGGAAGGGGGGGGGCTTAATTAATTATATAACTTAAAATAATTTGTAGGCTGATTTTCCTAATAATTTGAATGCGCCGAGGAGTCAGGTTTGCAAGAATTGCGCACCTTTTCACTTTCCGTGTGCGCCAAGTAGTACCCTCCTTGGACTATTCGGCAAATGTACTCTTCACGCATTTTAATTGCTCCTAACTTCATGATTTTACCAGCCCTATTCTATTTACTCTCGTTGGAGATGCCCTCATAGTTTTCATCTAAATATAACCAGGCAATGGCTTCGCCACTCCCCCTTGGGGGAACTTGCGCTTCGCTACTAAGATTAAAATTTAAAATCTAAAAAAAGCAGCCATGGTTAAATTTTATGAACTTCACCATTTGTAATTCCGTGGGTTTTAAAAAATTCACAAAATTTCGATACTTATATTTATTTCTGAACTTCACCATTTTGTTTTTTGATATAATAAAAGAATTATTAGAAATAACTTTGATAAAAAACATAAGTCATAACCAAACTAAGATGAAATTATTATTCAAATACTCAAAAAAAATTTCTTTTTAAATCATAGAGTTAGTGATGATGATGATGGTGATGATAAACGAAATAATTAAAAATAAATCCCGAAAAAGAGAAGAAATAATTCGAGTTGCTTACTCTTGCCCATTTTCCAATGCTCCGAGTAAGTAGTATTGAAGGTCTCAGGTCGAGTGCACACAGAACACACACACACTCATGTGCACATTCAATCACGTACATACGTACAAGACCTTTCAGCCCGAGTCTACCCTCCCTTCCTCCACCTCCCCCCTTACTGGTTGAGCGCTAAGATGACCTGCTCTCCCCTAGGTCAGTTAAAGTGTGTGTCTGTGTGCAAACTCTGATTCCTTCGATAGGATTTCGAGTACACACACACTCATGAACACATTTAAATACGTACATGTATGTGTACGTAATTCAATGTGCACATGAGTATGGGCGTTCTGTGTGCACTCGAACTGAGACCTTTAATACTACTTTTGGATTCTCTTCCTTATTTAACTCGGCCTATCTATTATTGAACAGAATAGCCGCTTCCAATTTGATCGAAGCTAAGCTACATCGAGTTTGGTTAGTCATCAGATGGAGTTCCGATTCGGGTCGCTGTAGATAGCCGTGGTTCCGAACCTACGTCAATCAGTAAGTCCCCTAAATAGGAATAAGAGGTTTCCAAAATGGTTGTTGTTACGCGGTACAACCACGCACAATTTCTTCTTAAGGCCTATTTAGGCTTCGCACATTTTTACTTGCACTAAATTTATATACAGGGTGTCCCAAAAGTCACGCACCATAGGAGAATTAGGTAAGTTTCTCTTATTGGGTGTCACTTTTCGGACACACTGTATTTTCGGCTAAATATTGAACCAAACCAAAGTAAAGACCAGTGCAACAAAGATTGAGGTAATTTAGAATTTTCTCCCCGAAATATTAAGTTTGTCGTCTCTGATGTAACCGCGGTCGCCTTGGCAACGCGCCATACCGTCCTAAGATATTAAGTTTTTCGACTCTGATGTCAGCGCGGTCGCCTTGGCAACGCGCCATACCGTGCCGAGAGATTACGTTTTTGTTAACTCATCATCGACACAAGTGTCACTATTGACATAATGAATAAAATGACAACTTTGTTGATGATAAAACTTTGGTTGGGGTTCAATATCTAGCCGAAAATACAGTGTGTCTGAAAAGTGACGCACCAAAGGAGAAACTTACCTAATTCTCCTATGGTGCGTAACTTTTGGGATACCCTGTATATTTGAGCGGTGGTTTTTGGAGGTGCGAACGAAGAACTTAAATTGATAAAACGTGTTACCTTGCTCAGCGGTCCCGTTAGCTCAGTCGGTAGACCACTGATCTGAGGTTCGAGTCCTTTCCGGGACGACGTGTTTTTTTCTCTTGGCTTTTCTCGGGGTCATAGATCTCTTCTGTTAGACTATTCCCTCTTGTTTATGTGTCTCACTTCCTAGATATTTCTTTTATCAACTGGTTTTAGCTTGGGGGTCGATTCGTGCTAGTTTTCCGTTTTCATTTTTTTTTTTTTCTCTCTCTCTCTCTCTCTCTCTCTCTCTCTCTCTCTCTCTCTCTCTCTCTCTCTCTCTCTCTCTCTCTCTATATATATATATATATATATATATATATATATATATATATGTGTGTGTGTGTGTGTGTGTATGTGTGTATATATGCAAATTTATGTTGAAGACTCATTGCGTATTTCGCCTTAATTAATTTCCTTTGGCAACTTTCTCTTCTTCTAACTATCTATCTTGTAGATGGTGGGTCACTTGTTCTGTATTTATCTCCTTTTTAAATGAAAGTGTTTGCTAAAAACCAAACTAAACTGCTGAGCTTTCAATCTTATTCGATCATCTTCGGAGCGTTTTGATATGTTCTTGCCTCCTTTACCGAAGTAAGGAGTGGAGTGAGGATCTGACAGAATGAAAGAAAATAATCAATCAATCAATCAATCAATCGTATATAGAAAGGATAGAGAGGTATCACTGCATAACAAAGGCGAGAAGGCAGTCGTAGAGGAAAAGGGTGCGGAAATAACTTGAGAGGGGATAGGAAGAGTTGACAGGTCGGTGGTTAGACACCGATGCATGGTGTGGTTGGGTGAGTCTCGAGGTGTTCGGGACCGGACGACGGTTGGAGGGTGGTCAGGGAGGAGAGCGTGTCAACTTAGTCGAAAACGCGTTATTCAGGATGCTTTTAACTTATGCGAAGAACGGTATGGGTTGCGGGTGGTCATGGGCTGCGGGGTATCGCGGTCCCATCGCATACCGTCTTGCGTGTAGTGTGGTGTATAAGGGGTCTCTGGCGAGTTTCCCAAGTTGATTTGTGAGTCTGGTGTGAGCGTATGTGTTGAGGGGTGCTAATTTGTTGTTGTCGTGTAGTGTGGACATTCTCGTGTACAAGGGAGAGCGGCAAGCGCGCTTTAGAGCGGAGTTCTGAATGCGCTTAGCCTTCTGCTGCCTCGTGACACTCGCGGCTACAAGTGACATTGGGGCGTACGTAAGAATAGGTCGCACGAGTGTTTTATATAGGTGTAACTGTAGTTTTTTGCCCGCAGGGTAGAACCTGCGCAGCGATGTCTTTTTACGTGAGGCTCTTGCTTGTGTTATGTTCTGATGTCTATTGAACCTGAGGGTCTTGTCAAAAGATACCCCGATGATTTTTGTATGTTGTGTATATTCGAGCCTTGTTGGGTTTAGATGGTTTCTGTCTGGTGTGTGTGAGAAGATTTGTAGGTTGTGCATGAAGTGGTCTCTTGCGCCGTAGAGTGTCATCTGTGTATTCTGAGGGTTCGTGGCAATCAGCCATTTATCCTCGTAATCTGTCTTCGTGTCTAGTATTATTTGTGCGTGGAACGCGATCTCGTTTGTTCCACGGCCGCTGATGAGAATGGTGGCGTCATCGGCGTAGGATACTGTGTATGTGTGAAAGCAGTTTTCGAGTGGGCGTGGAGTGTCGTTTGTGTACATAATGTAAAGTGTGGGTGCCAGAAGGCTTCCTTGGGTAACGCCTGAGCGTGGTGTGAAGGTTTGTGAGAGGGTGTTGTTGTATTTTATGTGGCATCTCCGTTCAGTGAGGTAGTGAGAGAGGAGCCTTCTGGTGCAGAGAGGTAACTCCGTATTGTTGGCGAGTTTCCAACGGAGTCCCTCGTGCCACACTTTATCGAAGGCCTTCTTCACGTCCTTGCTGATGGAGAGTGTCCTTTGATGTATCTGGCGTTTTTTTTGTAATCTATCATGAACGATGGTCAAGGCCGCCTAAGTGGACCGGCCTCTCCTAAACCCATCTTAGTGGGGGGGAAAAACCAGTCCCTCTCTTCCAGGTATTCCCGTAGGCGGCAGTTGATCATTCGTTCGAGTATTTTGCCTAGGTGCTCTAATAGAGCAATAGGCCTATAATTGTTTTGGGTGTTTAGGGTCTTTGTTCGGTTTGTGTAGGAGTATGTTGTGAGAGACTTTGAATATTTTGGGGAAGTGGCCTGAGGCTAGTGAGTCGTTAAATAGGTGTGTAAGTGTGGGGTATATGTTTGCGGAGAGGTTGTGTATTAGTGTGACTGGTAGCCCGGAGGGACCAGGGGCGCGTTTTGGTTTTGTTTTAATGTAGTGTTTTGCTTCCTCGACGGTGATTAGAGTGGTCAGTGTGGATGTATAGTCGAACAGCTCTATTCGTATCAGGGGGGTGGGTCTTAACTCGTGAGCGTGGGCCCGACACTTCTCCTTGACTTCCTGGAAATGCTTCCACGCGTGTGGTTTTGGTGGGTTGTGTCTATGTACTGTGTCCCATTGGGACCTAGAAATGCGTCGAGGATGACGTTAGTGTCTATTAGTGTTCGGTTGTTTACTTGGACGTTGATGGGTTTTGGTGGGTCGGTGCCCATCATGCTTTTTACTTCCTGCCAGAAGAAGGAGGGGTTAGCGCAACGAATGTCGTCCGCGATGCGGACAACCTTACGCCCCTGCCGGGTCCTATCTAGTTGCACGCACTGTAGGATACGGGCACGTAGGTGAGTGATGTTGTGTTGTCGTGGGCCTGTAGTGTAGTGATTGTTGTACTGTGTGATGAGGCTCTGCTTGTGTATGGAATATGTGAAATGGTTAAGTCGTGTGTAGGTTTTATGTGTTGTGTCTAGGTCGCGTGATTGAGCACCAGTGGATGTCTAACATGTCTGGATTGGTGTGATTTAGGTCGAGGTTTAGTGGCGTGTTATCTGTTATGTGTTTCTTAACCTCTTTCCAGTTTGTATTTTTGTAGTCGAAGAGAGGTAGTGTGGGTATGAGTATGGGAGATGTGGATATGATAAGGCATATCGGTATGTGGTCAGAGAGTATGTGGGGACCCGGTGAGATGTGAGTGTAGAAGCGTGTAGCGTGGCCATTGTGTAAGACCACGTACTAAGACGTGGTTCCTCCGCGAGGAACTAAGAATGTGCGGAAGTCTGGGCCGATGTGCTCGCAGCGATAACGCGGCAAGGCACCGGCCAGGTACCTTCCTGCATCATTCGTGGTGTTGGAAAGGAGTGTTGGGTGGAAAGGGTTGCGTTCCCCTGCAAAGAAGATAGAAAGGCTGTGGCTTGATAGAGCCCGGAGTGGGGCTTCTATATTTAATTGTAGGCGTAGTGGTCTGTAGTGCGTGGCCACTAGGATGGGGCCGGAGCTTGTTTGTACCTTGCAGGCTAGAAAAGAGTCATCGCATGTTTGAATGAGGGAGTGGTGTATAGAGCGCTTTATTAGAATCGCAGATCATAGGTGCAGCGTTTGTGGAGTTAGATATGTGTGGTAGCCTGCAATACGGAGTCTGTTGTTGGGAGGGTGTAGACTGGTCGAGTTTAAGAGTATTATGTCAGGTCTTTTTGTGTTTAGGACCCAGTTGGAAACAGTATGGCGAATACCGTGCCAACTGCGTACATTTAATTGTATTATGTTGAGGCGACCTATTGACGTCGGTGGAGGGCGCGTGAGGCTGATTTAGTCGGGACCGTTCCCCTCTCCTTGGTTATTGCCCAGGAGGTGTCGGGAGCGAGTGGAGAGGTTGTATGTGGTGTTATTGGGTGGACAGGCCGTGGTAGAGGGGGGATTGTGTTCCGCGGAGGGAGGGTTGGAGAAAGTGGATGAGTGAGTGGTGGTGTTGGAGCGAGGGTTGGAAAGAATAGAGTCTGGGAGGGGGGGAGTAAGGAACAGAGTAGGGGGGAGTAGAGCTAGTAGATGGTGGGCTAGATATGGTATGGGAGGTGCAGATTATGAGAAGGGGGGTGTCGGGAGAGGGAGGAGGTTGGGACGGCGGAGAAGGGCGGGTGGAAGGAAGAGAGGGGGGAACAGCACGGGGCGAGTTCGTCGGCTTTACGCGTTGTTGTGTGTGTGTGGGGGGGGGGGGAGTTTACTGGTTTAATTCGGGGCATTGTGGTGGGTGTGGTGGTCTTGGGAGAGGAGGAGGTGGTGGTTGTGGTATCAGTATGAGACGGGTTGGAGGCTGTGAGAGGAGAGTTGGGGGCGGTAGGAGGGTGGTTGGTGGCAATTGGGGTGGGCAGTTGATACCAAAAGAGTGCTGGTGGTAGGAAGGAGTTTAGGTATAGAGGAGGAAAGAGTGGTAGCAGTAGAGGGAGGGAGGAGAGGAGGCAGTTGGAAGAGAGGTGGGAGCTGTGGGAAGAGGGGCAGGTAAGGAGGGAACGGTGGTGAGAGGGATAAGGACAGAAGGGCGAGCGGAGGCGGGAGCGTGGTAAAGGTGGAGGCCAGTGGGTCCAGGTTGAGAGGTGTACGTGCTCAAGGGGGGGAGGAGTGTGGGTCTCCTTCCCACCGAAAACCTCCTCGGGGAAGGTGAGTTGTATTAGGCGGTGTGAGGCGAAGAGTGTGTTGAGTATGGCAGTGGATAGACGGGAGTCGCCCCTCGACATGTCTTTTGCTACCGTTGATGGCAAGGTGGCCAGGTGTAGCTTTAGGTGTGTGGTCTCGTTTGGTGTGTGGTGTAGAGTAGGGGTGAGTGTGTGGTATGGGGTATGGGTGGGTGTCGGGTGTAGTGGGGGTCTCTGGGTGTAAGGTGCTTGGGTAGGGGCGGGTGTCGGAATATGTGAGGAAGTCTGGGTTGCTGCTTGGGTAGGACAGGGGGTGGTGTGGACAGCCTTGCGCCAGCAGCAGCAGCGAATATTCTTGTGATGGGAGGAGGGGCGGGCACGGCGTGTGTGGTTGTGTTGATGGGTTGAGGACGCCGTATAGCCGCTAAGTCGTCAGGGTCTTTCTTAGGTAAGGGCATTTTGGATTGACGGTGACATGGTCGCCGCCGCAGTTTGTACAGAGGGATGTGGTGGCTGTGCATGTGGTGTAGTGGTGGCCCACTACACTGCACTTGGAACAGACCAGGTCTGCTTGGCATGTTCGTGTTATGTGCGTGATTTTGTAACACCAGTGGCACTGTGTATGTCTTATGTTCAGCTGTGGCTCGATGTTGTGTGGGTGCGTTAGAGTGCCGCAGACCTTGCTACCTTGGTTATGTTCGTCGGACAGTGCGATTACTGCCAATTGTTTCGTGCGGTTGTAATAGAGATTTGTGATGACCTCCTCCTCATACTTCTGTCTGAGGTGTGTGCGGAGGTCATCAGTGGAGAAAGACAACCATAAAGGGTTGGTTTTAGTGATACGTATTTGGTGTTTTTTCCGTACACTGTCGGCTAATTTTGTCTGGAGGTCTTTACGACGAGTGTGTCTGATGCATGTTTGTGAAATTTGACTGCGTCCTCTTGTGAGCGGAAGACGAGTTTGTGGCCTGTGTGTGGCTTTATTATGTTTGTGATAGGGGTGTCGTGTGTAGCGGCTAGGTTGAGAAGTGTGTTCATTGCTGGTGGTGGGCTCGTCGGTAGTGGATTTGTCGCTAGTGGGTGTTTTATCTGTTATGTGTATGAGTGTGAATGAGGATGTGTTGTATGCCATTGATTTCGGTTTTAACTGACTTTTCCTTTTTCTTTATTTGGGGTCCCCCACTCCACCGATAACAACCCCGTGGAAATGAAACAGATGTGGTGATGATTAATGAGTGAGTACGGAGCTGGTTGGGCTCCTCAAAGGGTATAAAAACATGGCGGACTTAATGATGACTGAGGCCCGAATCAACTGACTCCAGTTGGGTGCCCGCCCCCTCTATTGGTTTTTTTACAGTTACGTCTGACATCTCACAGAGACGGTGGTGTCTTCCTCTGTTCTTGGACGGTGCCGCAGGTTAGGGTATTAATCCTCCCCGCGTTGGTAACTGAGTCCCAATCCAGGTTTGCTCCTTCCTTTGGGTTCCGCAACGGGCTAAGCCTCAGACTTTCTTTCCCCAAAGTTTGCAATTATGCTCTTTCTAAGTAGAACGGCAGAGTCGCAACGGAGCTCTGTGTGTAGAGTCGCATTCGCAGAGCCAAGTCACGGCGCGGCAGGGATGGGGAAGAGATGTAATTGGAAAAGCACGACATCCCTCCTTTGAGCGACCAAAAGCTATCGTTTTAATTTGGGCGGTGGTCTCTGGAGGTGTGACTGAATGTGTTGTCATGGCTTACGTGTCCCGTTAACTCAGTCGGTAGAGCACTGGACTGGATAACCAGAGGTCTGAGGTTTGAGTCCCTGCCGGGGAATGCTTTTTTTTGCTTTGATTTCCTCGGGATCGCCTCCACTAGGGTCTCTTTTCTCTTGTTTATGTGTATCACTTCTTCACACATACTGATATCAAGCGTGTGGTTGCGCGTCAACCACATGGGACGATAGCTTTTTGTCGCTCAAAAGAGGGATGCCGTGCTTTTACAATTTTATATATATATATATATATATATATATATCTATATATATATCTCTCTCTCTCTCTCTCTCTCTCTCTCTCTCTCTCTATATATATATATATATATATATATATATATATATATATATATATATATGTATGTATAACTGGATCACGAAAATAAGGAACGTGAGTAATTTATGAATAACGTTACAGCCACGAGGAAAATGAAACAATGGAGAACTGCGAGGCCTTTCGACTAATGGTCCTTTCCTGAGCAGTCGAAAGTCCTCGCAGTTCTCCGTTGTTTCATTTTCCCTGTGGCTGTAACGTTATTCATATATATATATATATATGCAAAAAATCGAACAGGAAAATGAAAGGAGGATTCCAAGTACTTTCGAACTTGTTCAGTTCATTATCCAAGGGGGAGCTATGCTGTAATTTCTATAGTTTTACTGGAAAATGCGTCACAATAATCCTTACTAACGCAATTTAGCATTAAAAATGCTCTCAATAGCTCTCATCGCATGAATATATGTATATTTACGTCAAAACGGTCTAAGATTTCTTCACCCAGGGATCTTAGAGTGGAAGAATTGAGCGCGTTGGACATTTTGAGGTGATAACCTTTACTCAATTTCACCTCACTTAATATTTTTTTGTTTTCTCATCTCACATAAAAGAGTTCTATCATATTTATGACACAAATAGGGGGGATACGAGTGAGCAGACCCTTGGTTATCGTTCTTTTTGCCATTCTCTTCCCGTACCGAAGAGCGAGGGTTATTTTTTTGATTCGTCCGATTGTCGACATCCCTGAGTTAGGGAGGAGCGGGGAGGGAAGAATGGTATCAGCGGAAGTCCGTCTTACGTACCACTCTTTCTCATCGGTAATATCAAGTGAGCTCTGTGGTAGAGAAGTTCGACGGAAGTTGAAGGAAGGTTTGGAAGGAAAAATAAGAGTAGGAAGATCCTCAGTTGACTTTAGTTGATCTATTTAGCCAAACCTACAATGTTTTGCGGTCTAGGGGCCACTGATTTACGTATGATCCGAACTACGCCATTTTTGTAGTTTTTTTCGCATATTTTTTATTCTTCGTAGAATATCTTTGTTTGCTTCCTCACTTTTCGGCACACTTAAAATGCCAGGCGATCACGCTATCTACCCGTTTCTCTTTTTGCTTTGTACATGCTTATGTATATGTTTATGTAGATTTGTACATGCTTACGTACATGTTTATGCTGCTTGTAAATTCTTATGTACATGTTTATGTAGCTTTCACATGCTTATGTACCTTGTTTAAGCTTGCACACCTTAATTATAAGTATAGATACTTGTATAAATTGGAATTATGCGAAGATAATCGCGTTTTTATAGGATGATAATAATTTGTTTTTTACTATTTTTATATTATCCCTACTACCCCCCTTGGGTAGAATGAACCTTCCGTTTATCTCACATAAGGGCAGGGGATACAGTTCCTATATTATCGCTCCTACCCACTTTGGGTAGAATGAACTTTCCGTTTCTCCAACATGAGGGCGGGGGATACAGTTTTAACATTATCCCTCCTACCCCCTTTGGGTAGAATGAATCTTTCGTTTCACCCACATGAGGGCGGGGGATACAGTTTCTATAGCATCCCTTCTACCCCATTTCGGTAGAATAAGCCTTCCGTTTATCCCACATGAGGGCTGGGGATATAGTTCCTATATTATCCCTTCCAGCCCTTTGGGTAGAATGAACCTTCCGTTTCTTCCACATGAGGGCTGGGTAAATAGTTCCTATATTATTCCATTCCACCCCCTTTGGGAAGAATGAGCCTTCCGTTTCTCTCACATGAGGGCTGGGGATATAGTTCCTATATTATTCCTTTCCACCCCATTGGGTAGAAAAAACCTTCCGTTTCTCCCACATGAGGGCGGAGAATACAGTTTTTATATGATCCCTTCTACCCCCTTTGGGTAGAATGAACCTTCCGTTTCTCCCACATGAGGGCTATGGATATAGTTCCTATATTATTCCCTTACACCTCTTTGGGCAAAATGAACCTTCTGTTTCTCCCACATGAGGGCAGAAGATACAGTTTTTATATTATCCCTTCCACCCCATTTGGGTAGAATGCGCGTCACGTTTCTCCCACATGAGGGCTAGGGATATAGTTCCTATATTATTCCCCCCTACCCCCTTTGGGGAGAATGAGCCTTCCGTTTGTCTCACATGAGAGCTGGGGATATAGTTCCTATATTATTCCCTTCCACCTCTTTGGGTAGAATGAACCTTCCGTTTCTCCAACATAAGAGAGGGGGATACAGTTTTTATATGATCCCTTCTACCCCCTTTAAGTAGAATGAACCTTCCGTTTCTCCCACATGAGGGCTGGGGATATAGTTCCTATATTATTCCCTTCCACCCGCTTTGGGTAAAATGAGCCTTCCGTTTCTTCCAGATGAGGGCGGGGGATATAGTTCCTATATTATTCCCTTCCACCCCCTTTGGGTAGAATGATCCTTTTGTTTCTCCCACATGAGGGCGGGGGATACAGTTTCTATAGTATCCCTTCCACCCCTTTGGGTAGAATGAACCTTCCGTTTTTTCTACATGAGGGCTGGGGAAATAGTTCCTATATTATTCCATTACACATCCTTAAGGTAGAATAAGCCTTTCGTTTCTCCCACATGAGGGCTGGGGATATAGTTCCTATATTATCTCTTCCACCCCCTTTGGGAAGAATGAGCCTTCCGTTTCTCTCACATGAGGGCTGGGGATATAGTTCCTATATTATTCCCTTACACCCATTTGGGTAGAATAAACCTACCGTTTCTCCCACATGAGGGCGGGTGATACAGTTTTAATATTATCCCTACCACCCCCTTTGGGTAGAATGAGCCTTCCGTTTCACCCCTATGAGGGCTGGGGATATAGTTCCTATACTATTCCCTTCCAACCCCTTTAGGTAGTATGAGCCTTCCGTTTAACCCAAATTAGGGCTGGGGATATAGTTCCTATATTATTCCCTTCCACCCCTTTGATAAGAATGAAGCTTCCGTTTCTCCCACATGAGGGCGGGGAATACAGTTTTTATATGATCCCTTCCACTTCCTTTGGATAGAATGAACCTTCCGTTTCTCCCACATGAGGGCTGGGAATATAGTTCCTATATTATTCCCTTACACCCCTTTGGGTAGAATGAACCTTCTGTTTCTCCCACATGAGGGAAGAAGATACAGTTTTATATTATCCCTTCCACCCCCTTTAGGTAGAATGAGCCTTCTGTTTCTCCCATATGAGAGCTAGGGATATAGTTCCTATATTATTCCCTCCTACCCCCTTTAAGTAGAATGAGCCTTCAGTTTCTCTCACATGAGGGCTCGGGATATAGTTCCTATATTATTCCATTCCATCCCTTTTGGTAGAATGAACCTTCCGTTTCTCTCACATGAGAGAGGGAAATACAGTTTAAATATGATCCCTTCTACCCCCTTTGGGTCGAATGAACCTTCCGTTTCTCCCACATGAGGGCTGGGGATATAGTTCCTATATTATTCCCTTACACCCGCTTTGGGGAGAATGAGCCTTCCGTTTTTCCCAGATTAGGACGGAGGATATAGTTCCTATATTATTCCCTTACACCCCTTTGGGTAGAATGAACCTTCCGTTTCTCCCACATGAGGGCAGGGGATACAGATTTTATATTATCCCTTCCACCATCTTTGAGTAGAATGAGCCTTCCGTTTCTCCCACATGAGAGCTAGGGATATAGTTCCTATATTATTCCCTCCTACCCCCTTTAGGTAGATTGAGCCTTCCGTTTCTTTCACATGAGGGCTGGGGATATAGTTCCTATATTATTCCCTTTCACCTCTTTAGGTAGAATGAACCTTCCGTTTCTCCCAGATAAGAGAGGGGGATACAGTTTTTATATGATCCCTTCTACCCCCTTTGGGTAGAATGAACCTTCCATTTCTCCCACATAAGAGCTAGGGATATAGTTCCTATATTATTCCCTTCCACCCTCATTGGGTAGAATGATCCTTTCGTTTCTCCCAAATGAGTACTGGGGATATAGTTCCTATATTATTCCCTTCCATCCCCTTTGGGTAGAATGATCCTTTCGTTTCTTCCACATGAGGGCTGGGGATATAATTCCTATATTATTCCCTTCCACCCCCTTTGGGTAGAATGATCCTTTCGTTTCTTCCACATAAGGGCTGGGGATATAGTTCCTATATTATTCCCTTCACCCCCTTAGGGTAGAATAATCCTTTCGTTTCTCCCACATGAGGGCTGAGGGTATAGATCCTATATTATTCCCTTTCACCTCCTTGGGGTAGAATGAGCCTTCCGTTTCTGCCAGATGAGGGCTTGGGATATAATTCCTATATTATTCCCTTCCACCCCCTTTGGGTAGAATGATCCTTTCGTTTCTCCCACATGAGGGCTGGGTATATAGTTCCTATATTATTTTCTTCCACCCTCTTTGGGTAGAATGATCCTTTTTTTTCTCACACATAAGGGCTGGGGATATAGTTCCTATATTATTCCATTCCACCCCCTTTGGTAAGAATGAGCCTTGCATTTCTCCAACATGAAGGCTGGGGATATAGTTCCTATATTATTCCCTGGGACATCCTTTGGGTAGAATGAACCTTCCGTTTCTCCCACATGAGGGCGGGATAAACAGTTTTTATATAATCCCTCCCACCCCCCTTGGGTAGAATGATCATTCCGTTTCTGCCACATGAGGGCTGGGGATATAGTTCCTATATTATTCCCTTCCACCCCCTTTGTGTAGAATAAGCCTTCCGTTTCTTCAACATGAGAGCTGGGGATATAGTTCCTATATTATTCCCTTCCACCTTCTTTGGGTAGAATGAACCTTCCGTTTCTCCCACATAAGGGCGAATGAAACAGTTTTTATAAAAATCCCTCCCACCCCCCTTGGGAAGAATGAGCCTTCCGTTTCTCTACATGAGGGCTGGGGATATAGTTCCTATATTATTCCCTTCCAGCCCCTTTGGGTAGAATGATCCTTTCGTTTCTCTCACATAAGGGCTAGGGATATAGTTCCAATATTATTCCCTTTCACCCTCTTTGGGTAGAATGATCCTTTCGTTTCTCCCACATGAGGGCTGGGGATATAGTTCCTATATTATTTCCTTCCAGCCCCCTTGGGTAGAATGATCCTTTCGTTTCTCCTACATGAGTGCTGGGGATATAGTTCCTATATTATTCCATTCCTCCCGCTTTGGGTAGAATGAGCTTTCCGTTTTTCCTAGATGAGGGCCGGGGATATAGTCCTTTTCATTCCCTTTCACCCCCTTTGGTAAGAATGAGCCTTCCATTTCTCCAACATGAGGGCTGACGATATAGTTCCTATATTATTCCCTGGGACATACTTTGGGTAGAATAAACCTTCTTTTTCTCCCACATGAGAACGGGGGAAACAGTTTTTATATCATCCCTCCCACCCCCCTTTGGTAGAATGATCATTCCGTTTCTCCCCCATGAGGGCTGGGGATATAGTTCCTATATTATTCCCTTCCACCCCCTTTGGGTAGAATGATCCTTTCGTTTCTCCCACATAAGGGCTAGGGATATAGTATCTATATTATTCCCTCCCACCCCTTTTGAGTAGAATGTGCCTTCCGTTTCTTCCACATGAGGGCTGGGGATATAGTTCCTATATTATTCCCGTCCCCCCTGTTTGGGTAGAATGAGCCTTCCGTTTCTTCCACATGAGGGCGGGAAAACAGTTTTTATATTATCCTTCCCTATCCCCTTGGGTAGAATGAGCCTTCTGTTTCTCCAACATGCTGGCTGGGGATATAGTTTCTATATTATTCCCTTCCACTCCCTTTGGGTAGAATGAACCCTTCGTTTCTCCCATATGAGGGCGGGCGATATAGTTCCTATATTATTCCCTTCCACCCCTTTGGGTAGAATGAACCTTCCGTTTCTCCCACATGAGGGTAGGGGATATAGTTCCTATATTATTCCCTTTCACCCCTTTGGGTAAAATGAGCCTTTGGTTTCTCTCTCATGAGGGCTGGGGATATAGTTCCTATATTATTCCCTTCTAACCCTTGGAGTAGAATGAACCCTCTGTTTCTCCCACATGAGGGCGGGGGATATAGTTCCTACATTATTCCCTTTCACTCCCTTTGGGTAGAATGAACCTTCCGTTTCTCCCACATGATAGCGGGGGATATAGTTCCTATATTATTCCCTTCCACCCCCTTTGGGTAGAATGATCCTTTCGTTTCTCCCATATGAGGGCTGAGAAAATAGTTCCTATATTATTCCCTTCCACCCGCTTTGGGTAGAATGAGCCTTCCGTTCTCCCTACATGAGGGCTGGGGATATAGTTCATATATTATTTCCTTTCACCACCTTTGGGTAGAATGATCCTTTCATTTCTTCCATATGAGGGATAGGGATATAGTTCCTAAATTATTTCCCTTCACCTCCTTTGGGTAGAATGAGCCTCCTGTTTTCTCCCACATGAGGGCTGGGGATATAGTTCCTATATTATTCCCTTCCACCCTCTTTGGGTAGAATGAACCTTACGTTTCTCCCACATGATAGTGGGGGATATAGTTCCTATGTTATTCCCTCCCACCTTTTTGGGAAGAATGAACCTCCCGTTTCTCCCACATGAGGGCGGGGATACAGTTTTTACATTATCCATCCACCCCTTTTGGGTAGAATGAGCCTTCCGTTTCTCCAACTGAGGCCTGGGGATATAGTTCCTATATTATTTCCCTCCACCCTCTTTAGGTAGAATGAACCTTCTATTTCTCCCACATGAGGGCGGGGATAACAGGTTTTAGGTTATCCCTTCCACTTCCTTCGGTAGAATGAGCCTTCCGTTTCTCCCCCATGAGGGCTAGGGCTATAGTTCCTATATTATTCCCTTCCACCCTTTTGGGTAGAATAAGCCTCCCTTTCTCTTACATGAGGGCTGGGGATATAGTTCCTATATTATTCCCTCCTACCCCCTTTAGGTAGAATGAGCCTTCTGTTTCTCCCACATGAGGGCGGGGGATATAGTTCCTATATTATTCCCCTGCACCCCCTTTGGTAAGAATGAGCCTTCCATTTCTCCAACATCAGGGCTGACGATATAGTTCCTATATTATTCCCTGGGACATCCTTTGGGTAGAATGAACCTTCCGTCTCTCCCATATGAGGGCGGGGGAAACAGTTTTTATATAATCCCTCCCACCCCTCTTAGGGTAGAATGAGACTTCCCTCTCTCCCACATGAGGGCGGGGGATGCCTAAGCGTGAAAACCTTTTATTTACACAGTTATCCACGATTTCTCTCAAAGGGGTTAGAAAACTAGTAATGGGCCATACGAAACCTAGTCTCTGATCAGATAAAGATAAACTCTCGCAACGACCCTTTGTGAAGATTAGCGCCCCTTAAATATGACCTAGTAAAGATCAGCACTTTTAAATATGATCGAGTGAAGATTAACACTCCTTAAATTTGACCAAGAAAGATCAGAATTCCTTACATTTGACCAAGTAAAGAATAGTACTCCTTGTATTTGAGAAAGTAAAGATCAGCACACCTTAAATTTGACCAAGTAAAGATCAGCACTTTTAGATTTGACCCAGTGAAGATCAGCACTCCTTAAATTTGACCATGTAAGATCAGCATTCCTTAAAGTAAAGATTACTACTTAAATTTGATTAAATAAAGATTATCACTTCATACTTTTCACCAATTAAAAATAAGAAAGTCCAACAACCACTAGTAAAGATAGTCAGCCCTTAAACTAGACCAAGTAAACCTAAATACTTTAAATTTGACCAAGTAATAATAATTACCTCTAAAGACCATTAATAAAGATAAGCACCCCCTATTTCACTCCTAAAATTTCATCAAGTAAACATAATCACTCTTTGAATTTGAAAAAATAAAGATAGGTACCCCTATCAATCATTACCAAAGATAAGTGCTACCTAAAATCGACCTGAAATTATACCACGTAAACGCAAGCACCATAAATATATCAAAGTCTAGATAAGTACCCCATCAACCACTATTTGGGGTAGGCACCATCTAAATTTGACCACGTAAAGATAAACACTCCCTCTACTTAACAATAAAGATAAGCAATAAATTTCACTAAAGTAAATATCTAAACCGTCGCTACAATCACCTATAAAACTCAACACTTAATCAATGTACCGAGTAAAGATCAGCACACTCTAAATTACCCAGGTAAAGATCAGCACACTCTAAATTACCCAGGTAAAGATCAGCACACTCTAAATTACCCAGGTAAAGATCAGCACACTCTAAATTACCCAGGTAAAGATCAGCACACTCTAAATTACCCAGGTAAAGAACCACACTCTAAATTTGACCAAATAAAGAAAAACACTGCCTAAAATTACAAGCTCTACATTTACAATCCCTACATTTACAATCCCTTCATTTATGATCCCCACATTTACGATCCCTACATTTATAGTCCGTATATTCACAATCCCTACATTTACAATCCCTACATTTACAATCCCTTCATTTACGATCCCCACATTTACGATCCCTACATTTATAGTCCGTATATTCACAATCCCTACATTTACAATCCCTACATTTACAATCCCTTCATTTACGATCCCCACATTTACGATCCCTACATTTACAGTCCGTATATTCACAATCCCTACATTTACAATCCCTACATTTACAATCCCTTCATTTACGATCCCCACATTTACGATCCCTACATTTACAGTCCGTATATTCACAATCCCTACATTTACAATCTCTACATTTACAATCCCTACATTTAGGATCCCTACATTCACGCTCGTTACATTTACAATCCCTACATTTACAATCTCTACATTTACAATCCCTACATTTACGACCCCTACATTTACAATCCCTACATTTACAATTCCTATATTTAAAATCCTTACATTTACAATCCCTACATTTACAATTCCTACATTTACAATCTCTACATTTACAATCCCTACATTTACGATCCCTACATTTACGACTCCTACATTTACAATCTCTACATTTACAATCCTAAGATTTACAATCCCTACATTTACAATCCCTACATTTACAATCCCAACATTTGCAATCCCTACATTTACAATCCCTACACTTACAACCCCTACATTTACAATCCCTACCCAAGACGGTCGTAGCAACTGTTGAGGGCAGAGTGCCAAGGTAGGTTTAGTATTCTTCCTGGAGGATTACATAGTAAAGAATATATTGCCAAATAAAATCATTTAAATGTCAATATTAATTTTATAATTTATTTTTAGTATTAATTTAACTTATTACCTTTGCATACTCCCTCAGTTACCCGATATCCGGGTTATTGAAGATGTTGACCCCCAGCTGGGCCATGTCTTTGTACACAGCGGGCCTCTTATTCTCTAGAGTGGTGTTTAAGAGTACCACATAGTCATAGGTGGAGTGCCACTTTGTCGTGATGGGGACAACCAGACTCCTCCCCACCCTAGTGTAAATGTTGTCTGCTGCGACCGTGCTGCGATCCTTGATGATCCAGATGGCGCGTGGCTTGGCTATGGCAACCCTCTAGGGAACTTTGAACATTTTACTCTGGAGTGCAGCTACTGCACCCTTGTCAGCCACTATGTTAAGGATGTGAGCAGCTACTGCACCCATGTTAGCCACTAGGTTAAAGGTTTGAGAAGCACACCTCATATGAGCAGCTACGTAAATTGGATTGTGAACGATGATGTCGACATCGTCAGGACCAGGGTCAGCTACAGGCCATTCAGGGAATCTGTTAGGAAGATCCTCAAATTCCTGATCTTTGTTGCTTTCACGTATCCAGGTAACAGTGCATCCATAGCAGCAGAATCACTACCAGGGTTGTCGTCCACATTCTAAGCCACTGGTTGGTCAGGCAGTGTGTCAGGATCTGCTCCAAACTGGACAATGTCCTTCACAAAGTTAGTGCCAAAGTTTATTGTTACCCTGAAATAAAAAGACAGTCTAAGTTGTTTTTAAAATGAATATGACAATTAGTAAATATTTAAATTTAATTTAAAAATAAAATTAATATACTATTTATTTTTAGAAATGTTAATATAGCTACTAGAGTAAAAAACAAATAAAAAATAATATGATATTAATAAAGTTAGAATATCAACTATCTAAAATCTAACCTGGCGATTTTGTTCTGAATGTAGAATCTATGGTAGATGTTGACTATAGCCTGTGCAAGCACATCATAGGTATGATGGCCTGTCAGCCTAATGAGTGGGACTACTTCAGTACTTCAGGCCTGCTCTACCTGGTGGTGGGGTACAACTAGGGACAATCATGCCCAGGTAAGCTTTCTTGTGGGGAAACAACAGTAAACTGCGCTGGCATCACGTTAAACATTGTCAAGAACTCTGAAGGTTAAAAGATCATAAGTTTTAATAGTTTTCAGGTTAAAATGTAAATTTTGAGATATTAAGTAACTCAAGTATAAATATACCCTATGCCATACTTTCCACCAAGGTAGCAACATTCTCACTCAACTATAACAGAATTGTCGAAATATCACTATAGGAATGAGGCATCCTTATAAAAGAGACATGTTTTTAAAAATCGTAAAAAAAAATCAAGGACAAATTCGAAATAATCAAAGAAACCGCTTGATATTTTTTTTTAAATCAATACTAAATTAATTGAAATTTGACGTGCCGTCTAGGAGTAGAAGCAATAGAAAAATGTAATTCTTAGTATTGGAGGTAAAGATTAAAAAAAAAATAAGAAAACTGCCTGATCAAGCACTGCTTCAAGTTTGTCTGTATGCGATTTAACGACTCGCCTGCCGAGCGTCGTCTGTAGGATGGACCTCTTGTTGGGATTCTGTGTCCTAATCAGTTTTCAAAACGTGTTTAACTCTTAAAAGCTGTGACAACATGTTGGTTACGAACAGCGCTACAATCTTTTGGTTCACGGTAGTCTGGAATACCAACTTCTAGAAGTTTCCTTGGCACCAGGAAGTTAAAACAACCTGCTGGTGCTGGAATCAGAAGAAACCTCTGCTTGTGTTTCGCCGCTTTTGTACGAGATGAACCTAGCTTGACATTCTTCTCATGTTTGAAATTAGTGATGCTTGCCTTGTGCCCCTTGATTAAGACAATTTTGGGCTGGGCCAGCTGGCAGCTGACAAACAACTTATCTTGTTCAGGTGGCGCGAAAGATTCCGAGCCTCTTCAGGCTGAGGTCCAGTAGCTCTATCAGTCTCACAAAATCTTAAATGTTAGTAATAACACTTTTCGCAAAAAAATTGCCTTGAAACTTGTTTATTATAATAATTAAAACCCACTTACTAGATTGCATGTATTTTTCTGATTTCATTTCGAAACAGTCTAACTTCGCCGCACCGACATACACAACCTCTCATCATTACTGCCAGATGCAAACTGAGAGCGCCGCTCTGCTATTCTTGCGCACTCGGCACAGTTATCGAAAAATTATACGCTAAATTTGGAATGAGATGCGGATATACTTTAAATTATCTTTTAGGTTAACGGATTTGAGTTAACGGAAGGTAAATGTCAAGAAAGTTAGTCCTTTAATGCTTTTCAAAGTAACCTAAATTTTAAGTCGTTAACAAAAAGGTTAACTTCGTTAATTTTCGATTAACAGTTCGGAGCCCAGCTCCAATTTTTAGTCTTGGGCATGTTTAAAAAATGTAGCAAATTAGATGAAGGACATTTCCTGCAGCAAGAAACTAAACAATACTTGTAAAATAGAATGAAATAATGAAGAAATACAAATATACTTTTTGTTTTGCCCACACGATAAGTAAGAAGGTCAAGGTTCACGATATTATGAATATAGCCAAGATCCAATTCACTACTGAAATAAGCTTTATATTGGTCACTATGTAGATTTGTGACTGGGTCCACTACTTTTTTAATGGTTGCCAGAGTGTATCTACATTTCGTGGATCGACTATCATTATATAATGCATTGATTGAGGAGTCTGGTTTACTCGACTCTGGTCTTGCTTTGGTTTATAACTAAAAAACTTGATCGATTTCTACAATTTTACCAAATCTCAAAGTTTATAGGGTAATTTACAAAATAATTTGAGCCATTCTAAACTAATCAACCATTAGTATAGTTCAAGACTATCCAAATTGACCAAATTAAGATAGGCAGTCCCAAAATATACCAGGTAAAAATAAGCATTCATTTTTTTCTCTTTGTAGAGATTAATTATCTTTACCTGATTCCCAATTTACATTTAATCTGTTAAATTACTGCTCGGAATTTAGAAAATTAATTTAATTTTGTGACTTAAAACACTATCTCATTCATCTACAACTTTTAAATAAAATATTTCAAATTTACGTATTTCACAAACAGATCGAAGAACACTCAGTTATTTGTAAACACAGGCCCATAAGGGAAACATTTATTTTTAGAGTGAAATATGACATCTCCTTTATGACCAGATAACGCTAGATAAGAAATACATTTGAGCAATTTTCACAATTTTTCCAAATCTCAGCCATTTGATTTAATTAAAATTCATTATAAAGCAAATGCAGTAAAAATAAATAGTGATAGAACTCAAAAAACACCGAAACCCTTGAAAATATAGAAAAACAAGACTCCCCATAAAAGAGAAAATACTTTAAAATGGCACATGAAAACATTAGAAGAAACTCGATTTTAATCGCTTTCAATTCCCAACGGGGTAGAAGGGTAGCAGAGATAAAGCGTATGCTTTGCCTGACACTGGATCATTTAGGCCCCAGTGTGCACCCACAAGGGGTATCGAATGTAAATTAGGCTGCAATTGACAGATGAAGGATTGCATACTTTCCCGGCCTCAATGCCTACAGGAAAATCTGCCACAATATACAGCTGTGGCCAAATTATCGGAATGAATAACAATAATTTCTATATACTCGAAAAAATCAATAAGAATTAACAAAATACTAAATTTGCCAGAACATATAACATCAGGAAAATACAACAAATAGGCATATGAAGCTCTGGGAAAATTACAGCAACAAAAAACTGATACAGGAAGCTCATTAGTGTGTCGAGAGTCCTTTCGCAGTTATGAGAGCATTTATTCTCCGAGGCGTGCTCTCAATGAGAGTGTGATACCTGGAGGGTGCAATACTAATCCACTCCTCGGGGATGACTGCCTTCAGTTCTTTATTGTGAGGCTTGCCTCTTTCAGGTCCTACTGAAGAGTTTCCAGTGGATTCATATCCGAAGACTGAGATAGTTAGTCCGTCATAGTCGCAATGTTGGCTCGTAACCATTGTATGATGTACAAAGATTTGTGACATGAGGCACTTTACTGCTGGAAAAACACATTCTGTGCATTTCTGTACAGGTCTTGGGCTCAGGGTAATCTCTCAGGACAGCTCTGTAGTTCTTTGAATTCATGGGCCATTACAAAAAGTGAGATGACCCACTTCTGAATTTGAAATGCAACCCCCTATCATTAAAAGCTGACCACCATGCATTACTGTTAGCACTATTCACTAACAATTTCATGGCTCCCCTGACTTCCTGCGGACTAAAACGTTGCATAGGCTCGGCAACATCTCAGACATGGACTGGTTGGACGATAAGACACATCCCTACTAACGAATGGTCCAATTTCGGTGAGCACATGCCAAATCTAGTCGTTGTCACTTCTGCTGAAGTTTACTAAACAGCTACTGGTGCAAGCAGTCGTGCCGGACTGATCTTAAGGATGCATTGACCAGACCATCCTTTATTCAATCATGTTCCAGCTGAAATGCGTTTTTCTTACAATCCCGAAGGCTCGGGAGAGGCAGAGATCTGTCTTCACGTTGCTTACTGACCCTTACCAATGATCGTTTAAAAGGAGGTCGGTCTTTGATATTCCCACTTGCTCGGATCCTCTTCAACAATAACTCCCCTAGGGTGTATAGTTAGGTTTGTTGATTTCATTTTCTATCCTGCAATCAAGAGTTACAAGTAGCGCTAGTTAAACGTATTCTTTTTACCAATTCTAACATTAGTCATTGTTACCAATAACACATTCCACTGCAAAATTATTCTACATTATTTTCATTTCTGTAAAATACATTACTCAGCAAATTAAGAGGATTTTCCTTTATTAAAATATTTTTAAAAATATAATGAGTAGATAAATGAATTTTACACAAAGGGATGCATTTATTATTTTTTTAGGATGATTTCATGTGATACTAAATAAACAAACAAAAATAAAATAAGGAAACGAATTTTTCAGGAACATTCTAGAAGTTTCTTGAAATCATCTGTCAACATTTTGCTCAGTAGCTAAGAACTGTACAACCGCCATTGTTGTCGTAATCGCTCTGCAGAGATGCCACCTTACATGAAAGTGACTCCTGAGCTTCGTCAGAGAAATGTTCAATGGAAAAATTTTTGGATAATTTGAATTAATTATATTAAATTCCTTACGCTCACCTCATACTCCCCTCATTTTTTCGCCACACTGCCTTCATCCGCTAGTTAGTTAGTTAGTTAGTCAGCGCTATTTCGTCCATGATACTGGGAGGATCCCCGACCGGATAATGAAATTTATATAAGGTCAGTATGCCAATCGATGGTCGGCCCGAGGGCCTCAGGAGCCGGTCCTCTTTTGGGGAGAGGTGCCAGGAAGTATTATGAACCAGCCAGCAGTAGTTATGCAAGACACATGCGCTATGCCATATTGAAAAGCGATTAAAATAGGAAATAAATAACAATTAACATTAAAAGGAAAAATAATATTTGGCTCACATATTTTGAACAAGAAGATAGCGAAGTAATGAAGTGGACTGCTCAAAGCCCGGGCCAAAACACAACTGAGAACCTGGGCGTTGCCCGGGATAAAAATTCCTGTCACAAATAAATACAGATGCAAATTGTTTGAAATTCTTATATTGTCGAACAAAACTATCTTCCCATGCTGATTATTATTATTTGTGGGCTGAAGGCAAATTCAAGAGAGTTGCGCATTCTCCCTATCATATAATATACTTACAATAAGTAAACGTTTCACCGCGCGCGCCTTGCAGTTTACCCGCAGGCGTGAATGACAGATAGTTGTGAACAAACAACATTTTGCCCGCAGGAACAGATTGGGCGTCTTATAGATATACATAAATTATTAAATATAAAATTTTATTGTATCTAATCTTCATAAAAATATAATAAATACATGCCTTTATGTACCATGGAAATTCCATATAGCTACCCATCATACCTTTGAAAATATTTTAATAGGGAAAAATCGTTCTCTTATTTTGCTCGGTATACAAGAAAATCGAAAACTAGAAGACCTGAAATAAAACATGGAAAAAATTTAAAACTAAGAAAATAAATGAAATAAAGTAACGAATAAATGAATATGATGAAAATCAGCGAAAATAGAAGATATACAGCACAACTAGACGAAAATCAAAGAATATCAAGAAAGCGACAGAGAACGAAGTCTGCGCTTGGTGACTTCAAATACAGCATAGCAACCTTCAGAGACAGGAGGAAAAATCCCAATGGAAAATTCGCCTGTAAGATTTCTGAAAAGTCTCAGAGATGGTATCGGCAACGAAATAAACACTTTTATAAAGTATGATTGCATCAAATGTAATGTTGCAGGTCATTTTTTTTATTATATTTCCTTATGGGGAGTAACATTGAACGCAGAATTTGTGTTTGGTGACGTATAAAAACAACCTCTCAGAGAAAAACTGACATCAATCCAGCATTCGCAAGGATATACAATAGCTCTATAAATATGTACTTCAGGCGTGTTTCTTTGCTTTGTGAAATAAATGGAAATTTATTCATATGCTTATATATATATACGCAAAACAAACTTATCTCTTAATCAAATTCACTCTCTCTTCACTCTCTCTCCATTCCATATATAAATATATATATGTATATATATAATTTGAAAAGGTGGGGGTACATAAAAAAAGGTTACAAACGCACTAACAGGCATTAAGGTAAGGAAGATAGGGAAGAAAGGTTAAAGGAGATTAACGCCGGGCGATGGTCAATGAAGGTATCTCATTGGACTGAGTTGGTGAAGGAGTGGACCCCTCACACTTTGTATGAGTTCTTACGAGAACATCCATCCTGCGCACGGGTGTAAGGAACCTTCTTCAGGCACGTAGGGCATGTGGAAGGTACGCAACGTCACTATTTGCTTTGGCGTAAGCATCAACGCTATCACCTTTTGGTATTCTTGTCACGTTCTATGTAAAAGATTCTTGGAACTCTTTTGCCGACCGTTAAATTTTGTTCTTGTTTTTTCTTACCATTTCTTAACCTATCTTTACCTAACTAGAACCCTTGGTTAAAGCGGGCAAGTTTTAAAGGTAAATCGATACAAAGTTGAAAGTGTGCTTAAGAGATAGAGCGATCCCACCGATGTAGGTTACTTGACCTTGGAAATGCTCAGTAAGAGTATCACTTTCATGGGGTCAACAACATACACAGTTTCCTCTGCGAATCCAAGTTGAAACTGAAAAAAAGGGTACACCTTACTCGGGGCCCTCCACACTGGGAGAAGCTTGAAAGAGATTTTAAATTTGTTTAATTACAAAGTGAAATGGCAGTATTATAAGACTGAGAATAAGGAAGAAGTGCTTAAGGTCATTGCACAGCAAATTTTCTGCCTCTTTGATAGTCTTGAGCCTTGTGAACAGCGAGGGTAACGTTATGCTTCGTTACATTTTCGCGCAGGACCTCAAGGTCAATGTTGGAGTCTGTAGTTAAGACTTGGAGGGACCAAGTAGCTGCAAGAAGGTCATACATTTTCCAGCAGGAAAATGCGTAGTTGTTCCAAAACGTTCCGCACCACTGGTCCCTAGTGGTGAGGCCGGCAAGCTGCGAGTCTGAAACCACCTAAATTATTTTATGTGGCGTATTTTTGAGAAGGATGTCAACAAGTCTGCTTACAAGACTTTAGGGACTATGAGGGTCACCATTATGAGGTAATGTCTTCTATTGAAAATGACTTTCTAACCAGGGAATGCAAAAGGTTCAGGTGCCACATGGAGAAGGTCGTGAAGGCAGATGTTGGTGTATTTTCAAAGGATTTCGGACTATTTATATTGTCCTACTTGTGCATAAATTGCTTCGTTTGGTACCAAACTTGTTTTCTTTTCCAGTGTAAAATTTGTGTAGATTTACTTAAAACTACTTATAAATATACATATATACACTTAGGTGAGAGGTCATGCTGAATAAAGGCCACTCCAGATGACTTGAAGAGAAGGTATCTGGTGTTTAGGAAAAATATCTTCCTCTTCCTAAATAATTATTAACCGCAGTTAAAAACATAAACCACGGCTACTGCTAAGCTGAACAAGACTAAAGGACTATTACTAAGTTAATCCAACGAAGGAAGATGTAAGCGGAAATAATTAGTGCACAAGAATGAATAGGTATCGAATATTTGTGTTAATTCCGTATGGTTCATAATAACGACAATGATGATATTAAATAATAAATAATAATAACACTACATAAAAAGGGTTTGTTTATTTCAATTCTTTCATGCTTTTTATAGGTATTATCAGCTCCAGAGTTCAAATATTCCCTTAGTTTTGACATCAATATTTTTAGAGATTTTCTTAGTTTTGATTTGGTCTTTATACAAGCAATTTTCCTCTAGGACGATATATCTGGTTCAATCTATTCCGATATTCTGAGAATATTGAGACAGTAACATGTTTATTTTAACGTATTACAACGTATTTAGAAAGTGTAAATAAAATAAAACGAAACTAGATGGACATGATCTAGTGGACCTGCGGTGAAAATAAATCAATTACCCTTTTTTACATTAGTTTGACATTCATATCTCTAAAAATTGCCGATTTAGCACCTCTACCCACTAGGTGGCGCCACCTGGTATTCAACTCAAATCATATTTGAACTCAGTGACCTCAATTATCTTTGGTAGCATTGGTTTTAGCTGGCTACATTGAGCCAGTGACTCGTTGCGTCAGAAGATGAAGAAAACACGAAATTTGCATGACCCATAGACCTATTGTTTCGCCGCTGTTAAAAATAATGAAGAGTGTTTATATAAGAAGTGCTTTTAAGATCCTGCTTTTCTATTGTTAACGCTTTTGTCTTTTTTAACGAGACACCCTATATAGTCTCCCATCATGGCACTTTCCTATCATCCTTGATCTCTTCTCTCCATTTTTGCGATGTCCTGATGGAATCTCTACACCATGTTTCTCACTGACATCACACAAGTTTTCACGAAATAAAATTAGATATGAATGTGAAAAAAATGCACCTTCAAGGACATACAACAGCCCAATTCGTTGAAGTTATTAATAAGATTTTCTACCCGCTGCTTGTAGTTTTGGTCTTTATGAATCCCTAAAAATCCAGGAACTACATGGCGAAATACACACCATGCTTCTCTTTCTACTCTAGTCATCGTTCTTTCAATTTCTCAAAACTTCAACATTGCGTTTAGTTGTGGTCCAACAAATATACCACCCTTGATCCTATCCTAAGAAAGCTTTGGAAACATGAAACGGATTTATTGAAAGGATTATCCTTCATAATCTAAGGCCGTCACAAACTGTTTTATTAATTCAAATTTTATACGAAGTATGGGTAATAAAACTATGGCAGGCAACATAACAGACTCTTTGACAATATTTAACTTCCATGGCTGTAATTCATCCCCAAAGTCCCCTTATGCATTCCAGCAAAGTTGATCATCAGCCTTGCTATCTCATAAGTAAAGGAAACACAAATATTTTGTGCATTCACCATAAAAGCCAAGCAAGAAGGCAAACATCTTGAAGTCCCCACAAACGTCTCACTTTAATCCAGCATAGTTGATTTTGTGAAAAAGCTCTTTACCGTAGCCATTCCGAAGGACTATGCTTCATTCCAACAACAGTAAAGAAACCATTTACATAATTGCAGAAACACACATCTCACTTGGATCAAAGTTAATTTCAAGTTCATCATATCCTTTCCAGTGCAGAGATTTCCTACAGTCTTTCCTTAGTAAATATATTCCTTCAGCCTGGATGCTAAAAGTTCAGCTCCTGATTTAGTGAAGCCTAAGTCCTTCATCAAATCATCCAGTTCACTTTGATTTGGAAAGTTTCGATGCTTCTTCATTCCTAGACTAATGCTTCCATCCTTTCTTTGACGCCGTTACTTTCTGACTCTTCTGATGAAAAATTCCATTTCATCTTATGTCTAAAAAAATGACTATATTCATCAACTTCAACCAAAACATGAATGAAATTAATACTCCATTCTACTTACATTTTTTTGGTACATGTCGTTCTGGTAAGCTATTATCATGAAGGACCGGGGGTACAGATGATGCTATGCCCGGATACTGAAGAGCTTGTCTTCTTTTAACTTTTTCGTAATTTGTAACATTTATCTCTCAGAAATTGCAGTCATTATGGTGGTTCTTCGGCTCTCTCCATATTCTGGGAATAGCAAAATGCATGGTCCTTCTTGTACCTCTTAACTATTGTTCTAGAGTAGATGGATAGCTTCCATATTCCATATTAGGGGGTCAATGACTTTTCTTGGTCATTTATGAGCCTTCTAATGTAGATTGTGTACGTTTTCCAGAATTTGTCACATTTCACGATTTTATGTGATATATGGTTTGTCCCAATACAATGTCCAACATAACAACATGTATAAAAGGAATTTTTGCATTTGCTAGTATCTATACTCAACAAAAATAAAATTATAGCATAGGAAATAAGATGAAACAAAAAAAAACAACCTAAAATTGTAGAATATAAATATCATCCTAAAATGTGGTATTTAATAATATGTATTTCTCTAATGGTTGGTGATACAGATAAAAATAACAATTTTTAGAATCAGCGCAGAAAATCGATTAATAATTAAACAGTAGAGAAATCATAATAAACAAAAAGGTTTGCAAAAAAATTAAGTGTAATGAATACAAGCTCGACTTACAATGGTTTTATATGGTAGGCCAGAAAGTCTTGACTCAATTGGAAGCGCAAAAAAAAAACAAAATTTGATTGATCAACACCAACATCAGGTGAGGGCAGCCTTATTTATTCGTCTACCAGCCTCGGTACGCTGCTGTTGTTTGTTGCTTCTGCGCAGTTTATTTCTCTTCGTGTAAGTCCAAAGTGATAGAAATGAGTTTGGAAGAAGGTGGAATGAAAGTTTTGATTCGTTAATGTTACAATCAAAAACTTTCTGAAAAAGATGATGCGAAGGAAATTTGCGATATTAGAGGAGAAGGCACAGTCTGTCAGGCGAAGGTTTCAAGGTGGTAAAGACGTTTCAGCTGCGGAGATCTTACCCTTGACGATCAACCACGTTCCAGCCGACCATCCATCTAAAATCTGGAACAGATTTGTATGCAGGCTGATTGCTGGAAGAAGGTCGTAGAGAATGATAGAATTTATTTTGAAGAATAAATGTTGGTGTTACTCCATAAATATTTTTTGTTTTCTTTCCGCTTCCTAAGTGAGTCAAGACTCCTGGCCAACCTAATAAGTAGTGGGTACAATAACAATAATTGGCAACTAGGCAGGATATATTCGACCACTGGGAAGGAAGCTGTAACTAACCCTAACTCATCAGTATGGCTGAACTGGCATCTTTAAGGAGCGTGTCTAATATGTTCACCCACCTCCCTTTGTCTGGCAAGGCTATGTCTCGGAGTTTCCTTAACAACGCTCTCATATCAAAGGTCTGATATCCTCAGTAAATAAGGAGTCACGGACTCTTTGGTTTTCCACGTTATTTTCTCCTGCATGTGTAAATTGATTAGTAGACTTGCCTTTCTTTATTTTATAGGGACTCTCTTTAGCCGCGAGGGTGTTATACAAAGTATACGACTCGCGCCGCCGACATGTAAGAAATATTTATGATTGTGAGAATTTCTCTGTTCTCAGGGATTTACTATATATACTAGCAAGAAGTCCTCTATTGGTCTAGTTTAATTGTGACTATCACTAAAGCACACTAAGGTGTTCTGAGTAAATTTGATATTTTCTACATTGTTTAGGTGCATTGCTTTTATTAAAGGATTGTAAGTTGTTTCACCTGTGACGAAGGTTATGACAGGTTGTTTATTTTAGTTGATTTTATTTGATGATTATGATTTTTTGCTATTTTAAGAAGTTTTGGTCATATATTGCTGGTCATATTTAATGTTTATAAGTTGTTTGTTGTACTGATCTGCACAAATCATAGTATTAATTGGGAAAAAGACGAATTTATTTAAAGATCAAATGACTGACTAACACGAGAGGTAGTCGAATCCGCCTAAATCAATTCCATCCCCAATTTTAATCTATGGGATTTCATTTTTCACCGTACCAAAGATCCTTATTCACCACGAAAATAGTAATCACGTAACCGTAGTATTTTAGGTAATTCTCCCGCTATGTAGACCGCACCTGCCTGGCTCTTGGTACTTGGCATATTTTTGGTTTTTGTTTTTGATTATATTTCTCATAAACGCTCTGAAAAAATTGTTGCCAGTTTCTGTATAGCTGAAAGATGGAACTTGAGGCTCCGAAACATGTTCACTACCACTTCACTTAGAACCCTCTTATTCAAATAAACCTTTTATTACCATTGAATTTTATTAACTATGTTACTATCTAGTATAACCTAAACTATCTAGTACTATCTAGTATAACCTAAACTAACTTGTACCATTAACTGCGTTGTAAAACTATACATAAGATCAAGTATTATTTATCATTTTGATTTATAAACATATTAACTCTAAAGCTTTCAAAAGAAAAGAGATAGCGTATTTTTGCAATGTTAAATCTTCTGTTTACAAGCTTGTTACTGTTATTTATAGACGCCAATCAGCTATCTAGATCAAATATTGAATTATAGTTTATATTAATGAACTCATTTAGTTTTTTATATGAGTCAATAAGTTAGCTGCGCAGATACCGATCTTCCAGTGACTTTAATTTAACTTCCATCACTCTTTCTTTGTATGATCAATATTTAAGTTTAAGAATTAATTTCATCACACTTCGCTTGGTCTCATTTTGATCAATATTGTAGTAGTTATTCGCATATATGGGGGGGCCAGAATGGTCCTGCATATCTGAAATGAACTTTTACGAGTGTTATATATAAAGGAAAAATAAACTCTTGAGATGTAAACATAAAATGTTTAGTTATGTAGCGTTAGAACATTGTTTCGAATTTAAGATCATTCGAGATTAAGATTCCTATATCGTTTTCTCTGTTAATTGTGTTTAAAATTTGATTACCCAAATTGTAATCTCTCCGTATATTATCTTAAGCCAACTAAAGAGTGCATTGTTTATATATATAATAAAAAAAAACATGGAACCGAGACAGATCTTTTAGCAAAGCTATTAGTAACTGAAAGCCATGAGGTACTATTTCCATTGAGAATAATTTCTGCTTACGGTTTTCTAGTCAATCTTAAATCCATTATAATAACCTCTCTCCTATTTAGTTTGTTTATAACCTAAATAAACGTTTTTTATAAGGAGCGGTATCAAAATCACTTTTAAAATCGCCATAGACTACATCAACAGAGTTACCACGGTCAATCATTATAATTTCGTGAAAAAAATAAAGGAAATTATTTAAGCTGAGCGTCCGCGTTGAATGCCGTGCTGCGCTTCATTTATTAATTTATTGACCTATAGGTGCTTCACGATCCTTCTTCTGGCATAGACTCCAGGAGTTTGTTTCTTCAGAATAGAAGTAATGGAAATGGTCCGAAAGTTTTTCAGGATCAGTTTTTCTGCCTTCTTTTAAAATAATTAGTGATATATTTGTACGTTATTCCGTTGCTAATAAATTTGTTAATAGTTATATAAAAGGTTTAAATAACTCAATTTCTACCTCTTTAAGGTGGATTACACATATTTGATTAAGACAGGGCTTCATAAATTTTCATTTTCTTAAAATATATACTAACTTGGTTTTGAATTATGTCGAAATTTGAAAGTATAGATTCTTAATTAAAATTTATTACGTCTTATATTACAGTTAAATTAATTTTCTCTCACATTGCAAAAACATTTGAAAATGTTTATTTACTGTTTGTGCTACGTTATCTGGATCGCCATTTAGGACTCCCTCATCATCCTAGAGCAGCCAATGCACTCTTTAGTTGGCTTAAGATCATTTAACTATTTATGAAATCACTTAAGCTCGTGTTTGACATCGGCTCCATCTCATTTTTAAAGGAATCAGTTCGATTACTAACATTATTGCTGGTATTCTAAATGTTATACAATCCTTTACGTTCTCTTATTAACTTTTTAATCTATATTTATCCACTGAAACTAATTTTATCTTTTAGAAGCTCTACGTTTATAGCACACTATTTCATTATTCAAACTAAAAAAAATGAACGTAGATGTTCAATATACATTTCCTGAAGGTTTTCACAGCCTCATAATTATTTACAAAGAACGTAAGAAACCTTAAAAGAGAAACGCTTACATCGCCTTAGATTGTTAAGTCCATACCAAGAATGAATATGATGATGGAAAGGGAACCGAAAATAAAGTTAGTTGTTGTAGTGTTATACACTTGGAAGATATATAAGGAATCAGTGTCATTAAGCAATGGTTCGGGGTTCTTAATATAGAGTGATTTTAATATATTTTTTAACGACTCTTTACGAATGCCAGTTTAAACAACTCTCGGTGTCGTTCTTGGGATTTTGTGTCTTCTCTTGAATGGTGTTTCTCGTTCTCACCGAGCGAAATGGACTTGTACTAGTTCACACCCAAAAAAAATCCTTCATGTCTTGTTTCTTAGTCGTCGGTGTAAAGACCTCTACCAAATCTCCACTGGCTCAGTTTTAACGAACTTAATACTCAAAGGATAATGGATGAAGAAAGATTCTTGTGGATCTCTCTAATGGGGTGGGGGCAAAAAATTATATCGAATATAATGGTACTCAGATACGGAACTTGAGGTTTACTACAATGAGAGAGAGGGGGTGAACTGAACCAAGGAAGTTGGTGGGGGGACTTCATTTAACGGCCTGTTGGACTTAGAGGGTAATCTAACGGTGTACCTGATCGTTTAGTAATGAAGTCTGAATGAACGAACAGAATTTTTTCATTTCTTACTGATGGGGTATCTGACGTATTGGGGGCAGAAGTTTGGAGTGTCAAGAGGGTCGAGCAGAGGTTCTGTGTTCGTAGGTTGGCAACTAGCGAGGACTCTACTTACCCATGAAACTAAGCCATTTTATACGATATTTGTGAAGAAAGAGGGAGTGACAATAGATTTCGTCTCTCAATTTAATTATGGTAGGCAAATAGAATCTGCTCCATCGCGCTCAAATCTTGGAGAAGACTACAAGGAATTTTGCCGACATCAGCGGTTCGGCCGGCGCCGTTCGGATCCAGTCGTCTTCTGCCCAACTATTTGCATGTATCTGAATACGTTGTTGTAATGCTCTAGGAAATATATATTATTGTTATTATTATCATCTTTGAAACCAATGGACATCGCAGCATTCATATGTAGGCAGTGATGTGCCAACATGTAAAAATGTATGGAATATAACAAGGTGTTCACATTATTTAGGTCAAGCCCTGTAGATACTAAGGTATTTTGAGATACTATTATTCCTTGTGACTGTTATTAACTGTTATTACTATTGATTCAAGCGACAAATATGGTTCAAATATAGAATAATACTATCATTCAATGATTATTATTATCCTATGTATGCCAACGATTGATCCAAATACAATAATTAAACTAATTAAGGTATTCGTTGATTAATCATTAAGATAATTACATTGCTAATTTATTTTGTACTTCCATTAAAATTTTGTACAATTTTTAAAAAATGCTTTGATAAAAAACAAGAAAGAATAGTACATAAATTGTTCCGCTGAAATTGGGGGAGGGGGGAGTATTTCGTGAATACCTACGTATAGTCGATAATTCTGGTGCACTTAGTGGTTTTTAGTCGCGTGGACGCAACTCTATCAGTTATTATGTCGTTTCGTAGGACGTCGGTCGGATGGTAACCGTTTTATTTTCAATGAATCTTTTGGCAATAACATCGTAACTATTTGGCCGATTCTAACGAAATTTAAAAGGCTTTATGTTGTTTCACATTCTTTTCAAATGATGTAATTAACAAGGTCCTTCTATGGTTAGTCCAGAAATTATTGAAAGAATATTAACTATGGATCGGATTGCCCCATTTGTTTGGCAATAATATTGTAACTATTCGGCCGATTCTAACAAAATTTGATACCCTTCTGTTGTTTTACATTCTCTTTTGAGTGATATAATTACCAAGAGCTTGCCAAGGTTAGTTTCTCAATTATTTGGCATAATATCATAACTATTTAGCCTATTCTAACGAAATTTGAAACCCTTATGTTGTTTTAAATTCCTCTCTGAATAATATAATTGCAAATGTCCTGAAAAGGTTAATCCCGGAATTATTCAAAGTTTTGAAGGTCATACGGTCATAAGGTCATAAGTCAGGAAAATTGAAAGCACATGACTTAAGTCAGATGACCTTTTTAGATTCTATTAGCTATTCCTAAACCATAACTGGTTTTGTCCATTGATGCATGAAATCTGATAGAGGTAAAATTACTGACGGTTGCCATCCGTTGTAATACCGGTGATTCGGATCTCATGTTAAATTGAAGGTCCCCACTGAGAAATAGAAGTCCTCAAAATTGGTGCAAATCGGAGGTAAAACTCTTGCAAATTAATGTTTCAGCTATTCTATATGTCGTAGTATACCTTGTTGTCGTGATGTACTTCTTTGATGAAGTAGGTTTTGATCTAAGAGTGCTAATTTTGTTGTTTTTAAGGAAGAACCGCTTCAACACGTAAGGATAAGAGGAAACACACATGAATTATACCAAAATAAACATATATTTTAAATTTAACAATTAACTATGCCAAAAAAAACAGTAAACACATTTATTTCCTCTTCCTAAGCTAAACTCGACTATCTCGGTTGGCAACTAGGCCTATTACAATATCGTCAATGACAAAAATAAACAAATAGGCTCCTGGTAAACACACCAATTGCCGATTAGTATTTTTATCGTGACCCTTTTTGATTAGCGTTAAACATTAAATTTAAGTACTCTCTTTTACCAACAAATATGATCGGGGTTCACGCACAATTGTCTTCATTTCTATAAAATCATGCAACGTACTAACCTCATACTATCGCAATATGAATATAAATGTTCTTGCTGACTCACATGACAGACGGAATCAGGGGTCGCCGGATGACGCTGGAGGGCTTATCTCGCGCTTTGGAAGGTTACCGTGGCCGATGATTGAATTTCGTAGAGGTGGGGTGGCGGATTAGAGGTAGTGCGAAGTCAACTTCTTATTGCAAATTTGCCTCTTTTTAAGTTAAGAAGGCGGAGAGAGTTACGGTGCTCTTCGCTCCAAGAGTCCTCTTCTGAATGATCTTGACGCCTCTTGGTGTCTGATTCTTCAACGTAGAGTGTCCACCTAGATTTTGAGGTATTCGGTGAGATTTTTACCGTAATTAAAGAACGGAACCTCGTTGGGGCTGGGTTCTTCTCCTCTCACTCTTACGGAGCTTGACATGTGCGAGTCACTCGAGTGTGAACTGGTTTACTTTTCTCCAGTCAGACTTCTTCTAATCTGTAAAGGGTTCTTCGGTATGACACCGATACAAGACTTGACGATTTATGTTAATTCGGCCCGGAGAGATGGGATCGATTTTTTTAATCTGATCCTATCGTTTCTCATGGAAATCGTCTTATCGGGCTGAAGGATCGATCTTAATGAACTGAACCTTCTTCTTTCTTATCGAATTCTAATTTTTTTCTTTCTTTCCGGGGCTTATTTATAGGCGGACCACCGCCCCATATAAGGGGGAAGGGGCGAGGCCACAGAAAGGAGCGCGAATGGTGAGTTTGCATCTGGTGAGAGCGAGAAGTGCAAGCCCAAGTCGGCTTGCTAATTAGAGAGACTCTCAACCGCCACACTCCTTGGCGTGCCTTTTGACTAGCACCGCTTTTTTGTGACATAACCACAGATTTATGGATCTCTTTGGTAATTGGATCGATAGAGCGTCGTTTAAGGGCCTTATGTGGTCGCCTTAAAACAGATGTTCGCTCCAACTACCAAAGCGGTGGGGAGATCAAACAGGGTAGGCAGTTGCTGTTATTCACCGGCTACCGTTCCGATGATTCTCCTCATGGGGCTCGGTTCTCCGGCTTTCTCAACACCGAAGGGGGGGGGGGGACTTTAAGGTATATGACCTCCTGGCCCTCCGGGATGCTTCAGGTAGCTATTTCTCTACACTATAAATCAGGTTACCTGACTTTGTATTTAAGTCATGGAAAATTGGAGGATTAGCTGAAGTAATAGTATTCATTATGTGTTCTCCTAAAAAGAAATACATTGGATTCGAATCCTTTGATCTTGGATGCCAACGGACGCGTCCATCTCGGAAATTAGATAAATGTAGTCTTAATTACTTATATATATATATATATATATATATATATATATATATATATATATATATATATATATATATATATATATATATACCTGAAATATCAATAAGAATTAATAAAATGCTAAATTTACTCAAAAATGTAACGTCAGCAAAATATGACAGATAAAGTTCCAATGAAATTACAGCAACACCAAACTGATACAGGAAGGTCTGTAGCGTGTTGAGAGCGTTTCGAGTCCTTGCTCTCCACGAAAGTGCGACATCTAAAGAATGTGATGCTGGGCCACTCTTAGCTGATGAACTCCTTTGGTTACTCATTGGAAGCTTGCTGACGACGTCTTACGGCCTCTTTTAGGTCATTCCAAAGGTTTTCCAGTGGATTCATATCCGGAGACCGAGATGGTCAGTCCATCACCGACGTATTGTGGCCTCGCAACCACTGTATGGTAGACGCAGAAATGTGAGATTGGCCTTGTCTTGCTGGAAAATAACATTTTGTGCATTTCTAAAGAAAGCTAGTGCTGAGAGCAGCATTTAATCTCTTAGGACAGTTCTATAGTTCTTTGAATTTATAGTGTAATCACAAACGGTGAGATGAACCACCAATGAACTTAACATGCAACCCCATACCATTACAGAACAGTTACCATGATTTATTATGTACTCTAGATTATATTGCTTCCCTCGCCTCATGCAGGCCCTAACGTTGCCTGGACGGTAAGAACATCTAGGAGGTGAACTCGTCAAACCATAAGATACGTCCGCACTGAAGCATAGTCCAATTTCGGTGAGCATATTCCCAATCTAGTCGTCGACGCTTCTGCTAAAGTTTGCTGAGTGGCTTTTGGTGGCCTTTACCTTATTTTAGACCTTATTCAAGCAGTCTGCGACGGACTATTCTGACAAGTGCATTAACCTGGCTGTCCTCTGTCCATTCGACATGGAATATCATATTAATTAGCAAAAAGGATGTCTTATATGAAGACATTTTGAGAGAAATATACCTTATATTGATTCCAGGAGTTCATACTTATCAATAGCATCACCATTTTAGATATTTCAAAGACAGTTATTAAGAAGCTTTTAATTTTATTTTGCTTTCCAGATGCATTGGAGACATGAATGCAATCCTACAGCAATGTATTCATACCATAAGCAAGAAATAAAAAAACTTACAGGTGTCTGAAAACTTTTCACCGTGGATATATATATTTTTTCCAGTGGCCATTGTTTACTATCTTACGCCGTAGAAGTCCACTTTATATTATTTAGTCTGGCATGTGTCCTACCCATCGCTATTTACTAACTTGGATCATTTTTGCTGTCGCTCGTGTTTGGGTATTTATCCAAAAGTCTTTTATACTTAGTAAGTAGTATTAAAAGCATAGGATGTTCTGATGATTGCTGCGATTCAATATTAAGGAGCAAATCCGGAGCAAAGTCTCTCCTTTCATTTTCTCACTCGGATTAAGATTCAGGAAGTTAAAAGGCCATGATCCCTTATATGTTGTGGTACTATCACACTTATTTCATTCCTTGTGTTTGATGACACTAGACTCTCGTGCTATAAGCGCATGGATCGTAAGGATCTTCGTAGAAATTGCTTTTAGGGGACATTTTGATATGATTGTTTTTTGTAGGAGGATTTTGAGAACAAAATTACCTCGGCCAAATACATTTAGCCGGAGATATATGTATATTTGAATCCATTTCTATCCACTGCCCCCACAGAACCCATTTTCAAGGCTTAACCAAACCTTAATTTCAATGAGTATGACTGAGCTTTGTCCTCATATCATAACTCAAGCTGTCATCGTTCGTTATGGCTTTGAAAGGTAGACAATCCGAAGAGGTCAGGTCCTTGCTGACCTGATCGAGGAATTGGAAATAGATGTTCTAAATGTGGATGAATTTAAGTATTATTTCCAGAGAAACGTTTTATTTTTCTGCCTAGAATTGGTGGAGTCACACCATTTTCTTGGTCTTGTTTTCAACCCATGCTATGGACATTATACGTTCTGTGACGTTCAGCATCTGGGGTGCTGATATGACTACTGCCTTACATTTCTACCGCTCCTTCGTTTGCTTAAAACTTTACTCGGGATGCGAGTTTTACGCGCACAGAGACGGGCGTCTATTAGGGAAAGTAGACTCAAATTACGAGACTGGTTTTCGTTTGGCTAAGGAGGCCTTCCGCACGTCCCCAATTGAACTCCTACTTGTCGATGTCGGGGAGAGTCGACTTGCTTTGCGTCGTGCACAGTGCATTATGCAATTGTAAGCGCATGTCCGACGTCTTCTTCAGCCGCCAACAGCTCTCACTGCATCCGTGGCTGACTTTAACAGTGCTGATGGCGCCGAGAAACGCCAGTCAGACTCTAAGCCCTTTGAGTTAGGAAACTCCTTCGAGAGCTCGGTGTAGCGCTCGTGCTGGTAGCACCTCTGGTTCTGCCCAGGACCCAATCTTAGAGGGTATTGCTTTGGACCTTTTTGGAGCCCACATCTTGTAACGCTGGATCAATGACAGTATACACGGATGGCTTCAAGTCCAAGGAGGGGATCTGCTTCCACGCTGTATTTATTCTGTTTGGAGTCAGTGGGCACACCAGGCGTTGTGTGCCCTCATTGCCAAGCTAGTTCCAATGCACCACTCGATACGGGAGATAACGCCTCGTGCCGGGGTCGGAGAACGGATTGTGATCTTTAGTGATTCACAAAACGCCTTAGTGCTCTCAGAGCATTGGAATCTATACTCATTCTGGGTGGCATTATTCATGACGCTACGGTTGCAGTAAGCTGGAAGGATGTCGATATCATCTTCTGATTGGTTCCTGGACATGTGAGGATTGCACGGAATGAGCGCGCCGATGAGGCAAACAAAGAGTCCTCGAGGACTGGGATCTTCCTTACACTGACTACACAGCAGGAATCAGGGCACTTCTTTGGGGCTAGGGGTGTGATTATTTTAATTTGTGGTATCCTAAAATGTGTCGTCTTGGGCAGAACCATCGGTTTCACCAGGCCAAGAGTAACACTCTACTGTTGAAGGAATTTCTTAGCTTTAAACCAAAAAGGTTTAGGGTATGAATCGCGTATCTCGACAGCACCTTCGAGTTCGACTGCGGCGAAACCAAAGTTTAGCAATTTGAGTAGTAGCCGATCACCTCGCGCTTAAAGGCACATCATGCACTGTGCACTACGTAAAGAAGTAGCATCTCCAGTGAGTCAATGGAACATGCGGAAGGAACTAGTCACCAAAATGACCCAGGGAGGGGGATGGAATCTTCTATACGCAAAAGACCTATAGATACTAAAGGGTAAATATCTCACCCATAGTCATGTTTTAAGAGAATATAAGTGTAATAGAAAAGAAACAGATAACCTATATCAGCAGCATGCCTGCTGAACGCCAATGAGCAAATAATTTTCATTGTGCTGGTATGAAAAACACTAAGGAAGCGAATGTCGGTAAGTGATCGCTCCCATTGTGGTCATCGACTTTCTTTCATTCAAAGTCCGATTGCGCATTATGAGAGAAAATGGTCACCTCAAAACAGAAAAATTAGGTAGTTCAATGCAAAGTTGCGATAAGTTTATCCACATTAATAACACAAATCTTCATGTCTTCAACCAGTTCCGCTAGAGCCGCAACCCTTTGGAATTACGAAGTAGTCACATAAAACAAGATATAGACTTTTCATTTGCCCGAAAAGGAGAAAAGTCTTTGGCAGTTGTCCTACGACATGGAAGAACTCCGCAGCACCAAAGTTAGTTTACGGTAGAAGGTAGACAGAAATAAGAAATTATCTCCTGTTCATCTGGAGCCGGATTCCTCTTGGCAGAAAATAACTCGTTCTTTTAAGAAGACCGACCACTTGCTGCTATACGCTGCAGCCTTTTCTTGAGAAATTAGTAAGATTTTGGTCATCAATGTCTCCAGGCAGACTGTGTCGAGTGGGATGGAGGAAGGTAATCGTTACGCTCGCACAACTCTGGGTCAAACCATTGATCAGTCGAAAGAATAAAAAGGCTCGACTTACAATCGACACTGAACACGTTACATGGAAGGATGGCCAATGACAAAATATATGGAAGATGTCATACAGTCGTATGGCCCTTTTAGACGGTCATATATATATATATATATATATATATATATATATATGAATAAGGGTGTCCCAAAAGTCTTGGCCATAGGAAATATACAGTAAATTAAAGGTTTAAAATGGATTTATTAATTTTTTTATATTATGTATCTTATAATTTTGCAGATCTTTGATTTTATATATTAGATTCTACGTTTATTTTACAATTTATTTTACATTTTTTAGATCGTTACATTATGGTCGCTAAGCTAACCAGATCAGAAAGAATAGAGCTGGTTCTTTTAGACGTCAAGGATGGTGCCACTTCAACGTTCGGTTGCAGATACTTTTAATATCAAATAACCCGTAAAGGTTTTCAATCAACTACAGAACTGCCAGTAAGATGTTCACCCGTTTCAAGGAAACTGGAAGGTGGTGAATAAGAACTTCTACTGATCCCTGAACAGCTGTACCCTTAAGAGATTGTGTAGGGCAAAACCTCCGTAAGTCAAAACGAAAATTATCACAGGAAACAGGCGTATCTAAGAGTTTGGTTCGGAGCATTCTAGCCACTAATCATTTCCACAATATAAAGACCAGTTAGTCCAGGAATTACCTGCTGATGATCGAGATCGTCGTATGGACTATTGCGAATGGTATATGCAGCAAATGCAGCTGGAAAAACGTATCATGTTTAGTGATGAAGCAATCATCTACCTAAACGGTGGTCATAGACATAATGCACGATATTGGACTACTGATAATCCAAATTGGGTAGAGGAAGGACGCGCGCAATTCAATCCAAGAGTTATGGTATTGGCAGCTATGTTTGGCGATACGTAATCGGTCCATATTTTTTCCTCGATACTGTGACTGCTAAGTCATATATGCATATGCTGGTAAACTTTCCTATACCTAAATTAGATAACATATCCTAATACGATCGGGGAATTATGTGGTTTCAGCAGGATGGGGTTCGGACACATTTTGCAAAAAAGTGTGCGCGAATTTCTACAAGAAACATTTGGAGATAAATGGATTGGACGACGTGGACCGATTGAATAGCCACCCAGATCTCCAGATCTGACACCTTTAGATTACTTTCTATGGGGACACCGTAAATCAGTTGCTTATAATAACTGTGTCGGAACAATAGCACAACAAAAGGCAAGAGAATTCGAAGCCATAAAATCAAATACTTCCTCGCTAAGTAATGTTCAAAGGTCTTGCGTGGAACGCTTTAGAAAATGTATAGAAGTAAATGGATGTCATTTTGGAGATGTAATGTAATTGATAACGATAAATAAAAAAAGTGCAAGTTACTTCTTTTGAAACATTTCGGAACATCCTACATATATACATATATATATATATATGAGCATGAAATCATAATACACTCACGATACTTCATGGAATAGGATCAAACCTCAAATATTCTTCACTTTCAATAACGGGTAAATGAGTACAATATGTTATCCCTTTTGCAATCTCTCTCTCTCTTCTTTCTTAATCTATGTTTGATCTTTGTTTGGATTAATAAAAAGACAAAAGCACTTTTAAATCATTTTGCATTATTACTATGGATTATTGAGCATATTATATATATATATATATATATATATATATATATATATATATATATATATATAGGGTCACGTAGAAGGTCCTTGTCAATGGATAACATTACCTCCACAATGGCGGCTTTGGAAGTTCTTAAAGTATTGTCAGCAGCCTTGTTGACATCCTTCACAACAACACCCTATGCGAAATAATCTAAGGGCTTGCATTTGGAGGAACTGAGCGGCCACAAATCTAGGAACCAGTGGTACGGGATGTTGTTAAACAACCGCCCCTGTGTCCTCTTTGCTTTGTGTGCTCGAGCAGACTCCTGCTGGAAAACTTAACGCCTTCCTGCGACTACTCGGTCCACCCAAGGCTTAACTCCAGTCTTCAACTCCTGAATGTAAACGTCTGCATTGGACTTGAGGCACTTAGGAAAAATGTGAGGAGTCACAACGTAGACTTCACTGCTGACCACGCCTAGAACCATCAAAGAGGCTGAATATTTTCTGTGCATGATTGTAGGCACTTCGTCCTTATTCTCAGCCTTGTTATACTCCCGTTTCTATTTGTAAATTAGGTTCCTTTGGGTAGTTAACCAAATTCGCAATCTCCTTCAGGTTTCTCCGAGTGCAGAAGGCCAGTAAATATGGCGTACCATTTTACGATTTTCGCCTAAATTCTTAAAGAAGACGATGTATTTTCATCAAGGTGATGTTATAGAGAAAGTTGGAGTGAGGGTTATCTCAGATGTCCTTTGATAGACTCTTGTGGCTTTTGTCGCCCATGAATGTTATGTTATGTTATTTCTGAGAAGTCGTTTTTGGGGCGTCTTGTTTCCTGTTAACGCCTCATGGGACGAGAGGCTGCACTATATAGGCCACGATAAAGGCGCGGAAAGGACGATAGGGTGGTTTTGTACATCATATTGGGGTTAATGGGGAGAGTACCATCTATGAGACCTACTGAATACCAAATTTAAACCACATTGAGTGTGGTTATGGACAGAATAGAGTTATTAACGACGTGATTCACTAGGACTGACAAATTTTGATCCGAATCATGGCTAGGATCTTATGGTAGATTAACCCCGTTCGAGTCCAGGTTAAGATTTATTACTACCATCTTTTTAGGTTCCATAATTTTTTATATATATTGGTCACCCTTGTTTGTTATCTTAGCCATAAATCTATTTTAGAGTTTATTCCTAAAAAGGATCGTTCCATTATGTTATCTTTATTTTCTTTATTCAGCGTCAAACTTTTCCTTCTATAAGTTAAGACTGGCAGGGAGAATTAATTCAATACTTTGCGTTTCAAGCATAGAGTCATGTCGCTTTTAAAGATGTGTAATAACAATCTTTCCTATGCAATATATTTAAGGATAGACGATATATTTATGGAATAGGATAACATAGGAGAAGAAATCTGTAAAAGGATAATCAATTGCTTATACGAGGCAGCTCCTATTCCCATCACCAAGTTCAGTCTTACTTGTCAGATCTATCCAATCTATTCTTAAAATTCTGCATACTTCACTACCGAACCTATTCCGTTCATCTACCACTCGATTTGTAAACCAATATTTACCAACCTCTTTTCTAAACCTAAACCTATTCAGCTTAAACCCATTGCTACGTGTCCTACCCTGTTCAATAAAATGAAGAACCTTACTTATGTCTCCCTTATTATAACCTTTTACCCACTTGAAGACTTCAATCAAGTCCCCTTCGAACTCTTTCCTAACCTATGCAGATTAAGTCTTTAAGTCCTTTCTTCCTAAGCTCCTTAACCCATGAATCATCTTGGTCATCGTGCTTTAGACTCAAGTAAACCAATATTCATCCTATAATACGATGAACAAAATTGAACCGCGTAGTCAAGATGAGGTCAAACTAATGCCAGGTACCAAGAATGACATCGGCCCTCCAATTTCTCACACTCCTCCCAAAATGTGGAACTGAATTGAAGATAGGAACAAGAGCCGTCTCGTCTAGGCTATTGATCAGCCTTTGTCAGACTCCCTCTTTTATGCTATAACTTTTCTTGCTTCGAGATGAGCGTCTAAAACAAACACTAAAAAAATCCAATACATCCAACTGCTGCTATATCACCTCATCCTATAATTCTAAATTAAAAGGATTTAATATACCAGTAAAAAATACCAACATTAAAATTGCATTTAGATTGCATGGAACTTTAAAGAAACCTAATTAAAAAAAAACTCCGCCCCGAGACATTTAAGAGGGTCTATCTAATACCTTGCAAAAATTGCAATCGATCTTCCATTGGTGAAACTGAGAACTTTAGCTAAACGCATATACGAACTCACGTACCGTAAAGACTCGCACATAGACTGGATACAAATCGAATTTTTCTATCGCTTAAATGACTCTATCAGGCGGAGGACAGTTAATTAGCCTTTAAATTACCTCCCCATCTCCTTCAATCACTAAAAGAAGATTTAATTTAAATCTTTCCTTAAGAAACATAATATACCCATATACTAGTGCCAGCTAGTCTATCCAAACCCAAACTGCTTTCCAAAATAATTATGAATCTATATAATATTGATAATAAGTCTTTTGTAATTCGCTCTTCAAGGCCTGAGGCCTTCCCAGAGCGCACGTTGTGCTGAGATGAGAATGGAAATTCAATGGAAATTCAAGAAGGGGGAGAAGGCAATACTGAAAAGATGCGTTTTTAGGAGACGCTTAAATGTGGTAAGAGAGGAAGAAGACCTGATTTCAGCAGGAAGTATTTTATTTTTACCTTTAATTAAGATTCGTTGTCGCATTGTTTTGTTCTTCATTTTTTCTCAACCAATGTGCAATCAATCTAATTTTTTTACTTCTCTTTCGTCCTACCCTGTCAATCTTCTTTCCTTTCAAAGGGGTTTAAAATGTAAACGTTTGCTCCTTCTGCACATTCGATACCATTATGTGTGACGTTTCTTTCTCTTTTTAAGTGTGACCATTTTTCAATTATATACTTTTGTTTTCTACTTGTTACTTTGCTGATCCCAATGGTGTTCTTCTAGTTCCTAGGTCCTATTGCCATTTGAAAGTACCCAAAGAGTCCAAGTATCCCAAGTGCTCAAACGTCGGCAACCAGTTCCGTAAACTAGGTTATTCTGAACTCTCTCTGCCACCGATCTTACATCCCGTCTGCCGTATCTGGCTACCAATTGGTGGACGCGTTGTGCTCGCCCCTGTATTCGGGGGGTAGATCTTACACTTGGCACCACGCACATAGCCAATTACCACACCGTTTTATTTCCTCTCCCGTCTTTACAGCACAACACACACACGCTCTCTGCTCCAAGGAACCCTGCCGATGGGTATCTATATCCGCATACCTCTGACGCGGAACAACTCCCTCTGCGACGAAGGTTCCACTTAACACTTCCCGATACCTCTTCTCAAAGAGGACCGTTCCTTGGTATCGTCGGGCTCACCAGCAATTATTATGCTGAACTTTATGTCTATTTTATTATCCGGTCGGGATCCGCTTGGATATAGTTAGATTGGTGAACCATTACCACTCTCTGCGGTGGCTGTAGGCAGATAATCCATTTGCCTCCGGAGAATGCGAGCCACGTTCTGCGGGGTATCATCAGTATCAGAGAACTCGCCGTGTTGCCCCATTTAGACCGGTGAATGATTCGGTCCTCAGAGATCTTAACAACACACGATATCCATCACTTTGGGACAGTCGAGGATGGGAGAAAACATAAATGGATGATGGCCTATTGATTATTTTAGAGGTTTAGTCTCAAAACATGTCATCTTTAGTGACTGGAAAAACAAAATTAAAACCGGTAAATAAAAGGCAGTTTCAAATATTTGCTACATAAATTTCTGCGACAAGATTAGTTAGTGAAAGTTTTATCATTAGAGTACACAAATTTTGAGAAAAAAGGGGCAAAATAGTTAATAATAAAGTAAAATAATATAGAAACAAGAATGGTGTTGCATACCTTAATAAATTGATTTTAAACGAGTGTTCTCCCACCAGAGGAAAGAATCTGAATGGAAATAGTTTAGTTAATTAGTGAATATACTTTTGGTTGAGCGTTGAGGTTAAGAGGGAACAGATGGACAAAGGTAACATTAAGAGATGGTTTAAGACTTAATATAGAAGATCTATCGAAGTTTTAAAGTAATTGAAGAGAAATTAAACTTTTCGAAAGAAATGGTGGTATCACAGTCAGTAGAGAGATTACCAATAGAAGAATAACCGAGTCAGTTAAGAAGCTAATTTATAGGGGAGAGACTTCAAGTGCTTGGAGATCCTCTACTTGAGAGGAGGACTAGTATGTAGTACGTAACGAGTTTGTAATTGGATAACGAGAGTGAAACGCTACATAGGATCTCATAAACATAGAGAGCTGTTCTCCCGCATGGAAGAATTTGCTCAAGGAGCAGGAATTAATCAGATGAAAATCTTAAATGGAGTTAAGGGAGAAAGAAAGAGGATTTTGTAATTGAATTTTTAAATTGAGCAATAGAACAACCGATGTAGGAAAGTTTGGAATTGACTATAACTAGTGAAGTTGTAACAAAATTTCAGGGCGAACCAATATGTAAAAAAGATATATTAACCATTTTGTTAAGTAAAGTTGAAAAAACAAATGATATAGACTTCCTGATATAATTTCCTTATGAAATATTTTAAATTAAAAATAAATCTTGTACGTTTTAAGGGATCAATCCTAGACAACGACCCCAAGCTTATTATGTTAGGGGTCATTTTAGGAGATTGAATTTTTGGGGGGGTCAGTATCTAGGAGTGATCCTTTTGGGGGGCATTACTCAGGAACGAATTTATTAAATAAGGTATAATAATTGATAATAGGTTTAAGATAAAATGAGATGGTAAAAATGTTGCATAATATTGGTTAGGTTAGGTGACCTAACCTAACCTAACTTAACCTAACCTAACCTAACTTACACCTAACCTAACTTAACCTAACCTACCCTAGCCCTAACTTAGCCTAACCTATCCTAGCCCTACCTTAACCTAACTTATCCTAGCCCTAACTTAGCCTAACCTATCCTAGCCCTAACTTAACCTAACATAACCTGACATGACCAAACTCAGTCTAACCTAACCTAACCAATGTAGCAGAATCGATTCATTTGAGTGTATGTGAAAATTTTGCCATCATATTTCTCTTTTTTACCCGTTGGATTAATATTTTCTTTTTTTGTTAGTTTAACTGTATTTTTTTTTTGTTTAATTTTTTCGTTCTTTGCTAAAAGTTTTTTTACCGATTATTTTTTTTAAATATACAAATAAGTTTCTTGGGAGTCATCAACTATGATTGATATTTTGGGGTCATTAATTAGGACTGGTGTTCTCGGAGGTCGTTGTCATGGATTGATCCGTTGTAACTTTGATCATGGCTTTCATTCTCCGTTTGAACGTGTTCTGAACGAATGAAAATGAAAGTGCAAGTGAATTACTCCAAGGATCATCAATTTATTCATTCTTTTAGGGAGACTCGATGCCTTATTACCTCACATGACGAGTACTCGTTCGTTCGTTTTCCGGAGCGGCAAATAACATTCCAGTACTCTTTTGGATGACCGTCCCGAGGTACGAGGGAAGGTCAATAATTTTTGCGAATCGGTAGGGCAAAACAGAGAAAATGGGATGGCTGTTTTCGGGTGTGTTAGGACAAGTTATGACAAGTCAGAACCTGCAGCCGCACGCAACTACCTCGTCTATTTAAGAAGCAGTAACTGATCGCAGATCGTCAGTCACAAATTATTCATCAATGGAGAAGGTTGAGCACCGCGCAGTCATCAAACTTTTGACCAAGGAAGGCAAAAATGCAAAAGAGATCCATGAACGCATGGTTGCAGTGTACACCGAAACCGCCCCTTCCTATGCAACCATTGCTCGCTGGAATAGGGAGTTCCGCCATGGTCGTAAGTCCCTTGAAGATGACCCCCGTTCAGGAAACCCGTCAGACGTGACTAAAGAGGACAATGTGGCCCGTGTGGAGAGGAGGATCCTCGAAAATCGACGGGTGAAGGTCGAAGAAATCAGGCAAGAACTTGGAATATCACATGGAAGTGTTATCAACATCATCCACGACAATTTATCCATGAACAAGGTATCTGCCCGTTGGGTCTCTATGAACTTCATGCCCCAGGATCGACCTTAACGTCGTCAAAGTCCACAAGGCCAGAGTTGCACAAGCTGCCCTGCGCGAGTGCGGATTCTAGGAGCTCAACCATTCCCCCTAAAGTCCAGATCTGGCCCCTAGCAACTACTTTTTATTCCACCAGCTCAAGGCTGCATCGCGTGGACGCCGGTTTGGGGACGATGAAGATATCCAGCTTGCCGTCCAGGAGTGGATTGAACAGCAGTCGGAAGATTTCTGGTGTTCGGGAATTCGAAGCCTCAGGGACAAGTGGCGCAAGTGCATTGTAGTCGAGGGTAGTTATATTGAAAAATAATAAAACACTTTTCCTCATATCTCGTTTCCTTATATCCGAATTGCAAAACTTATTGACCGCCCCTCGTAGTTTACCACCAAGAGCGGAATTCGCACGTTCCCAGTGGTAAATCTCCAAAGATCACCAACGGTCAAAGGATTAGTCGTGGGTACCTAGTAATACATATAAGCTAAACTTAAAAAGTTAGTAAAGCAATTGCGGAATAAATGAAATAACGCATTCGAAGGATATGTCAAAATGAGAATGTGTATTTTTTCAATATTTGGCTTAATTATTTAACTTCATTAACAACAAACAATATTTCTCTCACGATATATATATATATATATATATATATATATATATATATATATATATATATATATATATATATATATATATATATATATATATATATATATATGTGTGTGTGTGTCTGTGGAGGTAAAGTTGGGCAATATATTTTCATTCGTAACAAGTTTTGTTAAAAGCAACAGCTAATTTTGCGTTTGTGATTCTTTTTTCACAGCTTTCAATTTGTCTTATATTTGCCTTTATGTCTGGATTGAGTCCATGTTTAAGTTCTCCAAAGTTCATTATAACACGATTTCGAAATTACAGCGAGGGAATAGAAGATTCTTTAGGCAAAAAACACTTTATTTATCTGACGCGTTTCGTTACAACTCGTAACATCTTCAGAAATACAAGAAAATACAAGAGAAAATGATAAGAATTGTTTTATATATCATGGATAGAGGGTAAACGTAAAAACGAACATAGAAGTCACTCAGGTAGGGTGCACTGGTAGAAGATTAAATTTGCGCTCGTATCCAGATAGATAAATGACCTGGATACCTGAGATTAGCTCTCCCGTGCGTTTCTATTCAGATTCTTGTTGGTAGGTAGTATTCCATTTGAATTGAATTAAATATTAATTTTTGGTTGTTTTTCTTGTATGTGAATAGTTTCTAGAAATAGTAATTGTCGCCGATCAGGTGCGGAGTCGATAATTTTAGTGTTCTCTTCTAACATTTTTCTGCTGAGAATTATTGCATGGTTTTGGCTGGTATGGTTTTTGGAGGCGCCATTCGTCAGGTGGTAGGTCATTTTTCGTGATAATTTTGTTTCAGTCATACCAATATATGAGTGGGGGAGGAGCTTGCAGTCTTCTATGTTGCATTTATACTCATATATTACATGGGTTCTTTGCTTAGGTTCCGGTTTCGGCCTCAGATTGTTTTTCATGATGAGGGTAGCGGTTCGTCTAGTTTGATAGTATATAGTAAGCGATATATTTTGTTCAGTATTCGTAGGTTGTATCGATCGGTTGATAATTTCCTTGATTATACTTTCGTCTGTTTGGTACGCCGTGTTTATGGTATTTTTATAGAAGAGTTTTATGTTGTTTTCTCTGTTATTGTTTTCATTGTTATTCTCTTCTGTGAGGTAGAATTGGTCCATTTTCTTTTTGGTAGTTGCCTGTATTTCATGGTTGCTGAATCCATTGTTGACGAGTACCTGTGTAGCTCTCTCTATCTCATTATGCGTATCTTTCCATGTATGGCATTGAGTGGAGGCGCGGTTGATATAAGCGTTAATTACACTTTTCTTTTATCGTTGAGGACATTCACTCTTTGCATTCATGCAGATGCCTGGATTGGTGGTTTTAACGTATACTTTAGCTGTGATTTTTTCATTGTTTAAAGTGGTTAAGGTGTCAAGAAATGGAGTTGGTTGTCCTGGCTTCTTTCAGTTGTATAATTGAGGGACGATCATTCTTTAAATACTTGTTGGAGTGTTTGTATTTCTTCTTCCGTTTCTACATTAATGTAAATATCATCTATGTATCGGCAGTAGAAGTGGGGTTTGGGTAGTTTGGCAAAAACTCTTTCTTCAACGGCTCCCAAGTAAAAATTTGCGACTAAGACTCCTAAGGGAGAGCCCATAGCAATTCCGTCTAGTTTACGGTACATATCCCCATTAGGACCATGAAATGGGGCTTCTGAGGTGCACGCTTGAAAGAGTTGTTTTAGGGCAGCTCTAGGTATGTTAAGAGGGGGGCAATCGTTCTGGTCGAAAACACGTTGTAGTATTATTTCGATTGTTTCGGCGACCGGAACATTTGTAAAGAGAGACTCCACATCCATGGAAGCTATAACTTGTTTAGGAGCAGTGGCTCTGATGAGATCAATAAAATCAGTGGAGGATTTTATAGTATAGAGTCTGGGCAAATAAAATGTTAAAAGTTTGTTTAGAAATTTGGCTAGTTCATAATTGGGGGTGAGGATTTGACTTATTATTGGTCTTAGAGATTTCCTGCCTTGTGGGTCTTTACATTACCGTAAGCATAGCCAGGGGTGAAGTCTCCAGTTATTTCTTAATTTTCAGGTTGCCTGGTTGTTTGTTGATGGCTTCAATGACTTTGTTTACTTTCTTTTTAATGTCATCAATTGGGTTCCTCGTAATTTTTTTAAAATTTAGTTTGATCACTAAGTATGGCATTCATTTTGGTGAGGTACTCATCTGTGGGTAAGATAGCAAAGATACCTGCTTTGTCTGCCTTTCTTATGGTAATCGTGGGGTTATTCTTAAGTTGTTTAGCGCCCTCGATGAGACGAGGAGTACGAACCTTGGCGTAAAGATACTTCTGTTTTGGCCTGCTTCGGCGAGGAGCTTTGCGGCCAGGGTAGGTTTTGTAGTCATTTTTCGTTCATCTTCCAATTTGTGTATGTCGTCGAGAAGAGTTTCAATATTTAGTCGCTTTTGATGCTAGTTAAGTTTAGCTATATAGTGGCAATTGATTCTGAGGTTTAAGGAGTCTTCTTGTTCTAGAGTTAAGGGTAGTTTAGAGAGACTTAGGTACCATTGAGTAGATTCAGGTAATTTAAATGGGCTTCTGTTTATCTTGGCTAGTTTTTTTAGGGTTCGCGTGTGGGTAGTAGCTTCGTGGTGTCGTAAAATTTGTGCAAGTTCTTGTCCATTGTTGTTTTTAAATACGGGGGCTAGATTGTTTTCTTTCCATTAAATCTGTAGCTGTATCAGCTCTTTCAGAGCGTCAATGAGAGCGTTTTTTCTGAGGTGAAGTTCACGAAGAAGGAGTCACGACGGTATCTTACCGTCAGGTCCTCAGGAGTTATGGAGGTAAAGTTGGGCAAATTATATTTCCATCGTAACAAGTTTTGTTAAAAGCGACAGCTAATTTTGCGTTTGTGATTCTTTTTTCACATCTTTCAATTTGTCTTACTTATATTTTGGCCTTTATGTATGGAGTTTGCCAGTGGACCCTACCTGAGTGACTTGTATGTTCGTGTGTACGTTTACCGTCTATCTATGATATATAAAACAATTCTTATAATTTTTTCTCTTGTATTTTATTGCATTTATGAAGATGTTACGAGTTGTAACGAAACGCGTCAAATAAATTAAGTGTTTTTTACCTAAGGAATTTTCTATTCCCTCGCTATAATTTCGAAATCGTGCTATAATGAACTTTGGAGAACTTAAACATGGACTCAATCCAGACATAAAGGCAAATATAAGACAAATTGAAAGCTGTGAAAAAAGAATCACAAACGCAAAATTAGCTGTCGCTTTTAACAAAACTTGTTACGATGGAAATATATATATATATATATATATATATATATATATATATATATATATATATATATATATATATATATATATATATATGCATGTAAAAATATGTGCCTATAAAAATAGTGAAAGGGAATTAGCCACCCCACCCCATCCATAGAGAGAGATATGATATTAAATTATTGGATTATTTGGTTATTATGGCGGTCCTTCTTAGTTCCGCCATAAATGAATTTTTCCAGGAGGTTCCAAATCCATCCAGACAGAGGAAGTTTTTCCAGGAAATCAGCAAGTTAGCGAAATAGGGGCTCATAAGTAGAGAGATTGCGTCTTTTCCAGTCAAATTTTTCCAGTAAAACTTCCTTTGCGCTATTAGATTACATTCAATTTCCCCATATATTTTTATTTGAAATACTATAAAAATCAATTTAAGGTCGGTCTATTAACTGGTATTGTTGTTAGAAGTTTGGATTATTATTCAATGTGCGTTGAACATCCCTGGAGAAAGATCGTTTACTTAATTAAGTCTGGTTGGCAGAAATACTAAAAAATATATACCATTGTACTCGACATAATTTCAGAAAGTATTATATTCTTAAGATTCCGTTCATCTCATAAAAACGATTGTAACTTAACAAAAGTATTTGTAATGTTAATTTAATTAATTTCTTTGGGGATATAAATTAATTCTTATTTAATTTATTTTCCACTCGTTTTATTCGTATTTGTGATTCTATTGTTTTGCCTAATTTTCAGGAAACCATTTGCAAAATAAGATAATATAATTAATTATTAGTGTTAAACTAAATTAAACAACAATCTTAATTTACCTACATATGATTTTCAAGTTAAGAAATAGCAAATGTTTATTAAACTTAAGAGTTTGGGATTTTTAGATTTTCTTCGTACCCTTTACCCAAGTTTAAGCTCCGCCCATAATTTTTCCCAAAAGTTTAAAATTAATTGAAAGGAAATAATTATACACTTACAAACTTCAAACTAAATCAAATTTGGAAGAAAACGAATATTACTAAATCCATTGACTAATTTTAAGTAAGTGAAAAGTAAATTATACTAACAAGGGGGTATATTTTTATCGACATGATAAAAAATTATAAATTATATCTCTACATCTTCATAATTCTTAGGATATAGGATATATATCAAATAATTATTATATATAAACAAAGTTATGGAATGAATTTAATTAATTTTAACGTTACAGCTGTCGTGTACATAAAATATATAACGAAAAGAAGAGAAAATTAATCAAACTAGAAGTATTTGGCATCAATATCCAAGTGGATGGATAAAAACACGCCTCTGTTTTTTCCGTTAGAAATGGGTAAAAATCAATTGGAAATTATATGCATTTATTTTAACAGTACCAAATACCTTTGCTCCTAAAAAATAGCTAATATTTTATAAATTCAATAATTCAGCAAAGAGTTTAATATAAGAATTATCAATAAGTTAATATTTTTATTCCTAAAAAAATTAGTGTTTTCTATCATTAATTGATTAATTTACTATCAAAATTTCTAAAATATTTCAACAGGATAATTTGACTTTTATTTGCGTTCATACATTGTTCTCTATGAGCTCTCGTTGTAATCGCAATGTGCAAACGAACAAACTCACCCGCTAAAGATACTGGAATTCAGAAACTGGATTCCAGGATCGACATTGCGAGACGCACATTCGCGTTTATGAATTGCTGCTTACAAAGTTCAGCCAAAGATGTCCAAACGGTAAGACGTGCCGAGTACATTTATTTAAAAATGTTATTATATATATATATATATATATATATATATATATATATATATATATATATATATATATATATATATATATATATATATATATATATATATGCAAAATATCCCACAAGAAAATGAAACCTTTTCTCATTTTTCTTGATTTTTTCATCATTAGAATTTCTGGGCCATAAAGCTACCATGCCGGTCCAATGCATAAATGCATATTGGTTGGTAGCTAAGGGTCGGCAGTGAAAGAATGTAGTTTACACCGGATTTTTTCCCGCGTCAGGAATCGAACCCAGGACCACCACTCACGTGTCGCTCTCACCATGTGTTTCGGTAACTTAAAATAATCCTGGATCCGTAGCATCTCCATAGTTGACGTGAAATTGTTGGCCAATATTTGTAGGCAATTATTTCCATTCATTGTTCTATTATTTATATTAAGAGCAACATTAAAAAGAAAAACAGCTCCACACCATACATAATGCTGGCCTCTCCATGCTTGACCAAGAGGATAATATTTTTCCAATCATAGGCCGTTTCATAACGGCGCCAAACATTGCGAGCTGCTACATTCCGTCCAAAGAGTTCGATTTTTCTTTTAATTTTGTTCTGAGATTAATAAAATTCGCTTTTCTAAATTCGGATGGACTTTTTCGTTGCTACTTATTATATAGCTTCTAGTAAAACTTAGCTGCTTATAGTATGCATACTACAGGGTGGGGCAGAGAAGACGGACGTTTTTGAAATGTCTATTACTCAGCCCCAGGAGGAGGGACATATGTCTCGCAGGTACCATTTAGCCCGTGGTGTCTTAGAATTTTTCTTTTCTTTTCTTTTCAGGTGCCTTAGCATTTTTTTTCTTTTCAGGTGAAGCCATGGCGCTGTGGACGATAGAGCATCGAGTGAATTTTTCAAAAACGTCCGTCCTCTCTTCTGCCCCACCCTGTACCTAAATTTGTATCCTAACTTTGACGGTAACTGCTATAGCATCCTACCTTAACATAGGGAAATTTCTTAATAAAAGGGAATTTTCTTAAGAATGTTTTAGCGAAATTATTTAGTCTTCGTCTGTACATAGTTTGAGAAAGTTAGTTATTTCTAAGCTAAACCCTTTAATATGTTTCTAGGCGAATTTGCAGGTGACAAAAGTACTGCTTAAAAGTTCGTACTAGATAAAGCTATTTTAGCCGAAAAAGTTGAGTGCAACCAGAGTCGTTGCAACGTCTAGTACCTCTTACCCCCCAATTAAAATTGTGGGTTCCCCATAACAATATATCATATATTTACAAGTATTGCCAGGCTCGGCAAATATATCAGCAGTGCCAAATGCTGCGGAATACTTACAAAAAATGTGTATTCGAAAATTTTATATTTTCATTAATAAAATAAACATTTTTGGCCACAGTGGGGCACCTTCAAGAGCCGGGGCTCCCCCAGCCATTGGGTCGGGGGGTGGTTGCTACGATTCTGAGTACAACAAATGCAGCGAACCACTTAATTTCACAACTAAGAAAGTACGCGGAAAAGACTCCAGTATAGAGGTTTAAAAGAAAGGATTGTTAAGATATTATATTATGTCTGTTTAACCATTTTATTAAACTAGATTATTTATTTTACTTTTTAATTTATCTCCTTTTCAAAAATAACCATTTTATTAAACTAGATTAAATTTTTTACTTTTTAATTTATCCCCTTTTTAAATGTAAATGTAGGTAGGATTTGAATATGATGGTAGTATACATGCTATAGCAGAGTTCGGCAGGTAGGATATATACTATAGCAGCACCGAAATATATACTAAATGTGATTCCATGGCGGTCGCTATTACTAAATTCTCTATGAGCTCCTAAGTAAACTTTCGTCGTGATAATAAGTGAGCCTTCTTCAGGGCATCATTTTTTTATGGTATATAAGTTAAGAGCATTTCTGGGGTATATCGAGGTCGCTGAGTTCACAAATGAGTTTTGCCAAATTGATTTTAGTTTTTAAGATATGGCTTGTTCCTGGTATATAAATATCTCGGCAAATACCAATTGTGCTATTTGTGTTATTAACCCGCTCAATATATTGTTTTTAATAAATTAAACAAATAAACAAGCAAATTACGTCATTTAAACTACTGACAAATATGTCTCATAGACCAAATTGTCCATTGTCCAGGTCACTGTACTTTATTCCATTTAAAAGAAGATTCTCTTATACATCTCTTTGTGTTTGCTGGAGACAGTCACACATAAAGGTTCAACAGTAATCGGACATCATGTGGGCTTCCCATAGGCCTTGGTACTGTTCTTCCATAGCCTAGATGGAATCGCTCTTCCTGTTTTTCACATTCATCGCAAGACTTACAGAGAATATGTCTAAATAACAAACACATAGTGAATTTTAAAGCACATCCTTGCTCCCAGAGCTTGGAAGTTCCTTTTACAATTTTATACTTCGATAAGATTATGGTAGTTACCAACATTTGTTTTGTCCAGGAAGCCTTTCACAACTGCAACAAAGGTAGACCATGTGTCAGTCTCAACTTCAATCATGAGAGAGACGAAACTTTCATCATTTACCAGTTTACTAATTTGTAGCCATTCAAAAATTTATTCCTTCAGTTTCTCATTACTCAGACCAGGAAATGCTGAGCTGAAGCAGACACCATCTTTATTAATTGCCTTTATAAATTTGCTTCCTCCGTCGCAATTTTATATGTAGTAAGGCAGGATGATATGGTCACGATTAATTAATCAGCGGTTTGTTTATGAGATTTTTCTCCCCCACAATAAGGTCTTGACGAATGGGCTAATTCTTCTTTCCCAGTGTTAATTTTCGCCTCTGCTTTCCTATAGACAAAGAAGGCAAGAGTACTTAGTGTAACTACCATGGTACAGTTATGTTCAGCATAGGACAGTTTTGGCTGAAGTTTTGTAGTGTTCTTTTAAGATTACTGAATGGCAAATTAAAATACAAGCAAACTTGCCGCCATTATGCATCAATACATACTTCAAACTTCATTGAGAGCTGTCGATAAATAAACGCTATTCATGCTGATTGTATTGAGACAGTCCCATTGCTGACAAAAAGGCCTTGTATGATGTTGCAAAACGCTAAACCATCTTCTTTATTGAAATAAAGAATAAGTTCTTTTTCTTTGCGAAGTTGAAATGTTATCTTAGCTTCAGACGCAAGAATACGGCGTTCACTAAGACAAGAAGATAAGATTTCAGCTGCTTCTTTTGTGACATAGCTAGACCTTTAACCAACTCATTGAGCTGTCCTTAGGTGAAAGGTTTAACTTTTCTTCCCAGCAAATCTACCAAAGACGCATCATTAAAATTACTGCTGCTGCTAATGCTGCCTGAACATTCATTAATTGACATAGTCTTAGAGACTATGTCAGGATAGTGTAACAACTTTTTTTTTGTGCTGGTTCCATCCGGACATGTTCACTATGGAGAAATAGCAATCACCATGATGGTTTTGGGGCTCTCACCATACCAGTGATACCATGAACATCATTGACTTGACTTTACCGTGTGTTCATAAGCGTAGGGTTTCAGTATAATTCTTGCAAAATCTGTGTGGGAACCTATGGATTCTTTTGACCCTCCCTCCTTCACACCAAAGTAAGCTTGATATGATCTTTTAGTTAAATCACGTACATTAAAACAGGATATTTGGCCATATATTCACCACAAAACAGTTGTAGAAAACATCAGGGTCGTTGTGGCAACACCATCTACGCTCAACTTCTTTGAGACTTGGGCAGGAGACATTGGTACTGCCAACTGCAGACTGGCTGGTTGTGAATCTTTGAAATCTTGGAGAAGTTGACGAATCCGAATACTGATGTCTCGGATTCGAATCTTCATTTGATCATTTTTTTTATTTCAATTTTTTTTGGAACGTATAGAGTATTTTATTGTTTTTATGGTATTTTTTAATCACTGTATTTAAGTTTTCAATATTCTAATATAGGTATATATATTTTAACAAGAACCCTAAAAATTTAAGGATGTGCAATATCTTAAAAACTAGATGCAAGTCGGCAAAGTTATGTACATATTCGGATTTAACGATCCCAAAATACACTTAAAAGATCTAACATTGATTGTTTTCAAAAAGAATTGAAGAGGGGGAGGGGGGTATCTTTGTAAGACTCCTTAAGTTTATAGTTCCGATTAAGAACTAGCTAGATATTTTAAATTCAATGTATTCAAATTAAGTTGACTTACAGACAAAGTGAAATAAAGATGTGTAATTTGCTGTTTAAAAATAAGTGATAGTAATTATTCAACATCCCGAAAACGAGCACTAGAAGGCACTAAAGACCGTAAAATTGCCAAATAAAGTAAAATTTAGTAAGTCTGTGGAATGAAAAATGAGCCAAGAATGGAATGAGGAATGAGCTAGGAATTGTTAAGTGGTGGAGGATGGAATCCCACCCCCCACACAAAGAGGATCATTTTAGAAACGAACAGCTTACAACCGAGAGAGACGATGGTATATTTTTAAGTATGGAAAGCTAAAAAAAGCAACAAATGACAAGCAAAAGGTGAGTTTAGGCTAGCATTCGAACATTCCGATGTCTTTTGTTCGAAAAGTAAAAATGAAGTTAAGAACACCAATGATAAAGAAACCGTTAAAATAAATATGGCATTCCTTGCTAAATATATTTTCTAATTTGAATCCATTTGGACTAAATATTCGTTGAATTCTTAGACCAAATATATATATTTGGACATACCACCTGAGTCGGTGCGTGTTGGATGGTATCGCTTCCGTGTCAAGGCATTTGTGACGTTACTCCGAAAGTGTTATCACTGCTCTCTCTTAGGTTAAACACACCAAACATTTCGAAGTACAAAGACGTGCCAGCCACAAATTTGCTTAAAATTGTCTGTAAAGTTACTCATGATGAATGTTTTGTCCATTACTTGTCTCGAAGCTCACTCTGCTCTTTCAAGCATTGCGATGTGTACATATTCGAAATGATGTCCTGGACATCAAGGCTGTGGACCGTATATCATACTAAAAGGCTAAGTAAATTCTTATATCAAGGCTGTGGACCGTATATCATACTAAAAGGCTAATTAAATTCTTATATCAAGGCTGTGGACCGTATATCATACTAAAAGGCTAAGTAAATTCTTATATCAAGGCTGTGGACCGTATATCATACTAAAAGGCTAAGTAAATTCTTATATCGAGGCTGTGGACCGTATATCATACTAAAAGGCTAAGTAAATACTTATATCGAGGCTGTGGACCGTATATCATACTAAAAGGCTAAGTAAATACTTATATAAAGGCTGTGGACCGTATATAATACTAAAAGGCTAAGTAAATTCTTATATCAAGGCTGTGGACCGTATATCATACTAAAAGGCTAAGTTAATACTTCTGCCAAGGCAAACATGACCAGGCCATTCTTACGCCACTTACTCGAGAAAGGCACATTTTGATCATGGCTCTACCAGTACTACCATTACAGTAGTTTGTGCGCCAATCTGAACTTTTCAGTGGGTTTTAATTCACCTCGACGCTATTTTGGTAAGGGTAACAGCAACAAATACTCAAGACATACTCCAGCCAAAAGGGGCGGGGACGCTTCGTCATTTTTTGAGTTCTTAGAAGATCGTTGATCCCGCTTATGGGTAGAAAGTCCCTCTCCGATCCAGCTTAGCAAGAGAACAGTATCCAGCAGAGGTAGAGGGGAAGGCACCCTTAATGTCACCGTCTTTGCCGTGAACATCAACGGTATCATCTAAATACTGTCGGAATATTTTCCCGCCACGCCCTACCTTGGCGATCTTTCGATCCCTTTTTAGGGATTTCAGATCTCTACCTTAGAGCGTTGACTCCAAGGGGCCTCTAAAACGCATCTTTCGTAATGCCAAAACGAATAGTATTTTGGGTTTTCCTTTGCCAAGACAAAGGCGATGTACTTATATCGATGTTTATGGCATTACACAGATTTTTATTTATAAATGGAGTTCGCCTAGACGGTGTATATTTGCACCGATTCATTGGTCTTCATTTTTATTCACGCCTAACCTAGTAGGCGCACATTGGCAGTCTTGAGGACAGTAATGGCCTTTATTGCAATCTTTTACTCTATTACGTACACGGCCTAACTTGACATTATCTATGTCAACGAGGTACGCCAATCGTACTTTAAACCTTTCTGGTTTAGGGATAGGCCACTACTCCGAAAGGTCGGCGTAATTCATCTGTCTTCTGTAATTATGTCTAAATGATGATCATGTAAAGGATGACTTGTTTGCTCTATCTGCCAATTTAAATTCAGAAAAAAGCAAGTTAATTTGAATCACGTGATAGGTAAATACTCAAGTACTCAAGAGATTAAATTGATTCACTGGTCTGTGTGGTTTGAAAGATCAAATATAACGTTGTTGTTCTTAGATTAGTTTCTCACTCTGATTCTGAAAATGACGTACATTACTCTCTATAAGCTCCATTATTACAAATGTAACACTGTAAAAATGTTCATTTTCGGTTTTATTGTTTGTGAGTAATTGATCTAGTAGCATATTTAAACTGTTATATACAGGCTTATAGATCTCAGGAAGGGTACAAAACACTATAATATGCTTATCAGGGATGAATTGCCTCTTCAGACATTTTTGCTTGTAATGGGCAGATATCCCATGTCTCTTTAGGTAGAGCAGTTGTCCGACAAAACGTTGACGTCCTATCTGGCTTGATATCCTTCTTTCATCCCTCGGATATCCTTGTGAAAATTCTTTCCCTGGTTTCCCTTTGAAGTCTAGCCAATTATATAGAAAATCGTCCAGATGAGATCTGAGGAAGTTTATTTTTACTGATATACGTGCAGCTATTTGGTGGTAACTCTCCATCAGTTCATCGATAGTTTTATGATACTTTTAACTCTAGTGTTTACTCAGGAAGTTCACAGTGACCGATTTCAGAGCCAGCCAAGCGAAAAGTTCAGTTCTGATTACCATAAAATATCCCTATTTTCACTTTCTCCCTGCTTTCTCTTGGGGAAACTTCTATAGTAGTACTCAACCTATTTGTTCAACGCTTTCACGAAGTTCTTCACAAGCCCTCATTTTATGTGGAGTGTTGAGAGCAGAATCTTGTGCGATTTAAACAGTGGGTTGGAAAAACATTGTGTGAACCGGGTTGCAATCTTTGCCTAGAAGGCCACTTTCGTCGTACATAATGCTGGTCGTCTACTCGGTTCTCCTACATGCACAATAAGCATGGATTATAATTCGTGTATCCACATTAAAATTCAAGTACTCTACTAACTATCTTGAGAACTACACATATCAACCTTGTAGTTGAGAGCAAACAACAGGCGTTCCATGTTGTTGTAAGGTTCCCTCCCTCATTTCAAATGAGTGTGCAACAGGGATCGAAGAGAAGTTGTCGTTGTTTAGCATCGCATTAAAACTTCTATCGACGAGTCGATGGAAATCTCAATTCTCTTGCGTTCTACTTCAAAACAATCGAATCGGTCATGTCACCAATGTTGTTGCGATAAACTGACAAAGAGGCCTCAGCAAACGACAATAATTTTCGGAACTCAACGTCAAAGTTTCGATATCTAAGAAAAAAGTTGTATTCAGTGACAACAGACGTTTCTCATGAAAGCAAGAACTCAACAGCTGATGGGACCCCTAAGACAGGTTCAAGCTCTGCGTCAGGTCATTTAGCTCAGCTTGGCTCAGTGACAGCGGTCCGTCTTCCTCTGCTGGCTTAAATGTTTCGAATGTATACGACCTTATTGCATCTCCAACCTCAGAGTCGTAAGACGACCCCATTCCGACTCTAGGTTCAGGAATAGGAGCCTCGGATCCATATAAACTGGTTTTATAACTGATGGAACGTCAGGATAATGAACATGATGCTTGTTCTTGCGTTTGATCCTCTGTAAATTTGTCCTACAGAAATAACATTCTGTGGTGTGATATTTATTTACCTTCCTCTCACACCATCGCAACATCAAATTTTATACTCTACTTCGTATTGTTCCTCTAATCACATAAGTTTGAACACATGTTTTGCAACACATATGAGAGACGCATGGCTTATCTTGGTTGCTTAGTTTTACTCCAAAGTAAGTCTGATATGACTTCTTTACAAAATCTTCAATTCTCGTTCGACTATCTGGAAGAATCACCTTTCCACAGATATAACAGCAACTGTCAAGGTACGAGGGGCAGTGAATAAGTTTTGGAAATTCGGATATAAGGAAAAGAGATATGAGGAAATGTGTTTCATTATTTTTCAATATAACTACCCTCGACTTCAATGCACTTGCGCCACTTGTCCCTGAGGCTTCGAATTCCCAATAACCAGAAATCTCCAGACTGCTGTTCAATCCACTCCTGGACGGCGAGCTGGACATCTTCATAGTCCCCAAACCGGCGTCCACGCGATGCAGCCTTGAGCTGGCCGAATAAAAAGTAGTCGCTAGGGGCCAGATCTGGACTGTAGGAGGGATGGTTGAGCTCCTCGAATCCGCACTCGCGCAGGGCAACTTGTGCAACTCTGGTCTTGTGGACTTTGACGACGTTGAAGTCGATCATGGGGCGAGAGGTTTCTAGGGACCCAACGGGCAGAGACCTGTGTCATGGCCAAATTGTCGTGGATGATGTTGATAACACTTCCATGTGATATTCCAAGTTGTTGCTCGATTTCTTCAACCTTCACCCATCGATTTTTGAGGATCATCCTCTCCACATTATCCTCGTTGGTCACGTCTGACGGGGGTCCTGGACGGGGTCATCTTCAAGAGGCTCATGACCATGGCGGAACTACCTATTCCAGCGAGCAATGGTTGCATAGGAAGGGGCGGTGTCGGTGTACACTGCAACCATGCGTTCATGGATCTTTTTTGCATTCTTGCCTTCCTTGGTCAAAAATTTGATCACTGCGCGGTGCTCAACCTTCTCCATTGTTGAAAAATTTGTGACTGACGATCTGTGATCAGCTACTGTTTCTTAAATAGACGAGGCAGGAGCGTGCGGCTGCAGGTCCTGACTTGTCATAACTTGTCCTAACACCCCCACAAACAGCCATCCCCCTTCCTCTGTTTTACCTAACCGAATCGCAAAACTTATTGATCGCCCCTCGTAGTTCTTGCATTTCCGATTCATGCCAGTATTTATCCTAATCCAAAAATAGGAATGAAAGGTTATTTGAAATGCACCCATGGTAAGAATTAGAAACAGACCAGAAGCAATTGTTCCATGACTGTTACGAGAGGAATTAGAAAGAGACCATGGAACAATTGCTCTTGGCCTGTTTAGAATTCTTATCGTAACCGTCATGAAACAATTGCTCCTTGCCTGTTTCTAATTCTTATCGTAACAGTCATGAAACAATTGCTCCTGGTCTGTTTCGAATTCTTATCGTAACAGTCATGGAACAATTGCTTCTGGTCTGTTTCGAATTCTTATCGTAACTGTCATAGAACAATTGCTCCTGGTCTGTTTCGAATTCTTATTGTAACAGTCATGGAACAATTGCTCCTGGTCTGTTTCGAATTCTTATCGTAACTGTCTTCGAACAGTTGCTCCTGGTCTGTTTTGAATTCTTATCGTAACAGTCATGGAACAATTGCTCCTGGTCTGTTTCGAATTCTTATCGTAACAGTCATGAAACAATTGCTCCTGGTCTGTTTCGAATTCTTATCGTAACAGTTATGGAACAATTGCTTCTGGTCTGTTTCAAATTCTTATCGTAACAGTCATGGAACAATTGCTCCTGGTCTCTTTTGAATTCTTATCGTAACAGTCATGGAACAATTGCTCTGAGGATACTTGGAGGATAGCCACGAGAGGAAATAATTTAGAGTGCTTCGTACCACGTGGCCATGGAACCTTCCTTGGCCTGGACTAACCTAGGCAAAGAGCGGGGGCAGATCTCCCTGCAATATCGACTCATATGCAAACAATAATAACACCGGTGATAAGAACAAAGGGGTTGGGACAAGAACGAATTGTTGGAAAAATCACGAGTATAGGAGTAGGGAGAAAATGATGAGTGACGATACAAAGCTGCTTAATATTTAATGAAGGTGTTGGGACCGCGTATTTGCTAACCTCAAAGGTTTATCCAAAACAGGGTGGAAATGTTAAGTTACAATAGCGAAATCTGCTTAAGTAGTGTTTGTTCTCATTATTTTTTATCAATTTAATCAAGCATGATCCGAAAATGTGAGAATGTATGCGAAAAATAATGATGAAGAAGACAAGCTCAACCTACTTAATAACCTCAAGAAATAAGCTGCAATCATCTAAACGTTTTATAAATATTTAGGTGGATCTCTAAAAGCAATAATCTAAATTAGATAATACCAATGATTGACGTTTTCCTGCGAAAATGGAAATATTGAAGCTAAGCTATTCATCAAGCCCTCGGAGGTAGCTCCTCTTACACTCCCGAGAGGATAACGCATAGGGCAGTTTTTTTAACGCAAACAAAATTTTTAGTGTCATTTCCCCCTTTTAATTTGTTACTTCTGCCCTCGAAGAGACTATAAAATTTATATAATCCACTCAAACTCTCCCACGGAAATCAAGAATTATGTTGCCAATGCCGCAATTATAATTATAATTGCGACATTGCAAAAAATAATTCTTGATTTCATGCGAAATATTCTTAATATTTACGATATGTTATAACTGGCCGTCTATTGAGATGATGCACTGGGTCTACGCCAGCGTGGGCAGGTATCTTCAATTCACTTCATCTGCCCATAACCAACACCAATACCGCTATTTTTTATATGCCTACCTTCACATCACAATATAGGCACCCCGTTCCTCAGCCCTGCTGATGGGGGTGCTCATGAAAACATACCGCTGATACGGAACGGATGCATCCACTGTGGTTACGACAGGTTCTGTGATCGCTGATTGGTTTAAAAAAACACAATACTACATGTACATCAACGAATATTGGCTCTTAATGCCCTAGGTCATTATCCAATCACAACTGATGTGACCTCTTGATCGGTCCGAATAAAGATATTTGAAATGAAAAAATGACCCCTCTCATGGCGGTCGTCCACCACCTCCCATTAAGTCAACTTATGTATCGTAAGAGCAGAGAGACTAGCTAAGTTAGCGAGATGAAGCGGTTCTATGACAGAGATACGTGAATTCTTCCACGATTGGCTTCACTTGGTAGTGGTACTAGCTAGTCGACAGTGACTCAGGAATCTTATTTATGTCAAATGTAAGGAATAGCGTCGGGCTGGATCTAAAGCCTCACACATCTTATTCTTCGAGACTCACTCAACCCAAATTGAGATCTAGTCATTTACATCACTCATTTACTCACAAGTGAACAAACAAAGAGGAGGGAACCCCATACTTAGCCATAATAGTTATCTACAAGACGGCCAGGATTTAAAGATCTGACATTTGAGGGTCAAATGACACATCCACGCAAACGATCTAAGCATTAGAGTTGGCTCGGCGGTCATCATGTCAATAATGGCCGGCCGTCAATACTAGTACAGCCTTAGGCACCCAAGAACACTCAGAAGGGGAGGGGGTCAGCCCATTTCGCGTTAAGGATTAAGTTACTAGGATACAAACCACTTATCCCATTAATTGCTTCCCTATGCCCTTGGTTTCCTGCAACCTAGGAGGGTTAAAGCTCGTTTTAACGCATTCTCACACAAGAGCAAAGAAGACCACCATCTAGTTGTCAGTTAGGAGGTGTTGGACCGGTACGAGGCAGAAGGTGACGCATTCTTGGACCACATCGTTACTGGTGACGATGCCGTGTCAGTCTCTCTTTTGACACGGCATGATATATTTGGTTAGATCTTTACTACTACATAAGAGAAGTCGGAATCAATTAAAGCAGAGTTTGATATGTTAAAGAACTGCTAATGATGATCAGAGAGAGGGCGTCAGTTTATCTAGGAAGTAGCTACAGTAGTAACTAGGTACCATAACCGCCCTAGCTTTCCTTGTGGATCGTAGCTCTGGGAGGATACACCACCATCAAAAATGTCAACTGCCATTGGGTTTCTTATACTGCTATTTTTTGCCCATGAAGAACATAGGTGAGTAAAAGATCGTAAAGAAAGCCTGGACGAAGAGCGAAAGGAAGATGTGTAGAAGGAATCAAATCCAATGTGACCACTGAGGTTGAGAAAGCGTGACGCTCTTCCAGGTACCAGCTGTAACTGTCTAAACGAAGTCCTGCGGGATTTTGTGTTCTCATCTTTCTCCCTTCCTTCCGGAATACTTCCTGTTTTTATCTGGATACTCATTCATCGTCGAGTGAAATTCTTCATTAGCTGCTTTCTAACTCTGGTTAATCAATCATTTTTGTCTCCTTGTACGCATTCAGTCGCATTTCCCCCACCTTATAAACTGCCCTATTATGCTTCAGAAATTAAACCTCTCTTCTATTCACAAATTAACATTTTACATCGTTATTCTACCAATCAGCATTTTGCTTTCTCTTTCTTGTTCTAGCACACCATCATACATCAATTGCTTTTTCCACTATCGCATATTTAAATTTGTTCCAAATTTGCTTCGTCCCTAATTCATTCCTCTCTCTTACTCTCAATCCTTTTCACATACTTTTCCATCTATCTTTGATTCTACAGCCTTTCACTTTTGGTTTTCGTTTACTTTCCATCCTCCTTGCCTCCTTTTATCAAAACAATACCGATTTACCCTTTACCAGCACACTTATCTGATCCGATAGTCCCATAGTCATAATTCTCACAGGTTTTATAATAAATACTCACAGTAATATGTTTGATCTTACTAAAAACATCCTCCATCTCTTCTTACACAACTCATGTGTACAGTATATATGCACATATATGGGTTGATAAAGCGAGGCCTATTTCTTTATTATATATATTAATAGGTGATTAATCCCGAACAATAAGCAATGGTTAATTAATCCTATATGTATTTTTTTTAGTTATAAAACCCTAAATCGATAGAGATAATTGTTGGGAGGTTAGACTCATTGTTTTTCTCAATCCCACCCTCTTTCTTTCTCTCCCAGTATTTGTATTCCGTTTTGACTTACTTTCATTTTCTCTCTTTATCTTCTTCACTCTCTTTCACAACATCTTCGGTTGGAGTTCGTCAGAATTCAATCGAGAGTAGCTTCCAAGACGCCGCCCTAATACTTCCGTCGATCGCCTGATAAGTGCAGCCGAACGCGATTGCTAGCGACGTGTGCTTGTGTACGTGCGTACATAAAGTATATAAAGATGTCAGAATCGTGTATGCGAAGAGAAAGTTGGCTTACATACACGTAGCTCTAACAACATTTGCGAACGCACGTATTTTTGGGTGAGGCGAATTGAAATAACCACCTGCATGAAAATGAAAAGATACTTTCATTTATATTATTTGTATAAGCTGACAAATATGGCAAAGGAGTCTTTGTATTTAAAAAAGGAGAGAGCGACTCTGTGGTCCTTCTTAAGGGTCATACCACCCTCTTTTTTGGCACTCTCACAAAGGAGAATTAACTTCGTAGCACAACGCCCTTGATTCGGGAGAGTTGCGCGTTTTTTTACTGTTCCTATCACTTCAAGAATTTTCTTCTTTTAGCCACAGTATCTTGCACACATATTCACTTTCCTAACTTCACCAATGTATATGCAAATTGTGTTTTAAAAAAAAACTTCCAGAGAAAAATAAATGCCCTTGTTTTTCACTATCAAATGTGATAATAATAATATGTAACAGTGTCTGGTACTGGCACTTGGATTAATCCTCTCAGGTCGTGAGGTGTATGCATGGGAGCAACTTGTTTCCCGGGTGAATATTTTGGTCGTGAATATCCATAGTCTCTTTGACCTCTTCTCAATTCCAGCACTCAAATTTTCTCCATAGGAAATGCCAAAATTCACTTAGATTTCATTGTAGGGGTGAAACTGTATGGTTGGAAGGGAGTTTGGGAACGGAGGCTTTGAGGTCACTATCAGACGCGAGTTGACGCAAGTAGTGTCAGATACACCATAGGCAACCGTATTGCAGCTGACATCTGGACGAATGATTTCAGGTAAGGGAGCTTTCTGGTGCCAAGCGCGCCAGGTAGTCGCTTTTTAAACAAGTTGTCTGACGGAGATGCCATCGTTGGTGTTTTTAATTTTTTTGAAGCAAATGGCAACTGTACGTGAGTATCGCGGTTGTCTAAAAATTACGAGCGCATCTAATGTACACGATTGTAAATCTGTGTGTATCTGACAGTCACTGCCATTTCCCGCGTGAAATACCACACACATTAGGTGTGTATTTAGAGATTTAATCGTTTGTGTAGGTGCTGTGGGCTGTATGTACAAAGAGGTGTAGGTGTGAGAGAGTGATCCCCTTCTCATAAATGCAGGCAAATCTCCTACACTCTGTTTTATGATGAGGTCGGCATATGGTATTTTGTCACCTGTAAGATACGATCATCACCTTTTTACTCGACTTCAGATCGTAATATACATATATACATATGTATACCTATTTACATATACACCAGTCATGCAACGAGGAAATGGGTGGGGGTGGGGATGGAGTAAAGAAATGCGCGATTGTAATATTGCAGTGTGTTGTTTATAGCTTCTGTAGATAGCATCCGAAATGTCAAGTGAGAGATAGGAAGGGACGTACTTGGTGGAGACGTGGAAGATTAGGTAGAGGGGAAGGGGGTGGTAGGAAGTGAAGGCATGGTAGGACACGCATAGGAGGTCAAGCTAAGGATTCTGAAAGGACAAGGAAGGGCAAAAGAGAGAAATAAAGTCTTGAATGGATTATTTGTTAAAAAACGTTTATTTATTGTCCAAATCTTAACATTTTTTGCTCATTGAAATTTGAATATTTTGGAGGTTTCTCGAGGTTCTTTATAAGGTTAATGAGATTATTAATGGTTTCTATAGGTTATAAAGGATCTGTAGGGGTTTGGGGAGGTTTTGGGGCTTTGTTAACTTATTGTTTGTGTGATCTTATGTTTTTTTTTATTCTCACTTTAAGGTTAAAATAAGAAGATGGTCTTATTTCTTGTATTTTTGGTTCGGAGTTTGTAATTTCTCACAAACTTTGGTTATTATTTCATTCCTAATGAAATAATTATGCTTTTGCTTATGTTAATGATTATTTCAATGAAAAATCCTTAAAAATTTATTAATTTATCATCCTTAACTTCTTTCAAACATTGTTAGAATTATTTTCGGATTATTAGATATCTCAAGAGACCAAAATAATTAGAAACAGACCAGGAGAAATTGCTCCATGACTGTTACGATAAGAATTCGAAACAGACCAGGAGCAATTGTTCGATGACTGTTAAGTTAAGAATTTGAAACAGACCAGGAGCAATTGTTCCAGGGCTGTTAATAAAAGAATTAGAAACAAATCAATAGCAACTGTTCCATGACTGTTGCGATAAGAATTCGAAACAGACAATGAACAAGTGTTCCATGACTGTCATGGTAAGAATTCGAAACAGCCCAGGAGCAATTGTCCTATGACCGCTACGATAAGAATTTGAAACATAGCAGGAGCAATTGTTCCATGATTGTTACGATAAGAATTCGAAACAGACCAGGAACAATTATTCCATAATTGTTACTATAAGAATTCGAAACAGACCAGGATCAATTATTCCATGATTGTTACGATAAGAATTCGAAACAGACCACGAGCAATTGTTCCACGACTGTTACGCTAAAAATTCTAAACAGACCAGTAGCAATTGTTCCATTACTGTTATGATAAGAATTCGAAACGGACGAGGTGCAATTGTTCCATGACTGTTACGATAAGAATTCGCAACAGATTAGGAGAAATTGTCCCATAACTATTAAGATAAGAATTCGAAACAGCCCAGGAGCAATTGTTCCATGACTGTTACGATAAGAATTCGAAACAGACCTGGAGTAATTGTTCCATGATTGTTGAGATAAGAATTCGAAACAAACCAGGAGCATTTGTTCCATGACTGTTACGCCTTCGTGTAAGTTTACATAATGAAATGATGGTTGGCCAATGTTTAAAACCTTAAAAAGTTGTTGTTGCATCTGTTTATTATGTCAGTTCTGTATGTTTATTATATTTGTTCTGTTCGCTTATTATTTCTGTTCTTTCTGATTATTTCTGTCGTTTCGGTCTGTTTATTATGTCTACTCTGTCTGTTTATTATGTTCGATCTGTGTGTTTACTATGTGAGTTCTGTCTGTTTATTATGTATGTTATATCCGTTTATATTTGTCTGATCTGACTGTTCATTACGAGTATGTCTACTTTGTTTATTATGCTTGATCTGTCTGTTTATTATGTCTGTCTATTATGCCTGTTCTCTTTGATTATTTATGTCTGCTATGCCAGTTTATTATGTTTGTTCTGTTTGTTTATTATGTATGTTCTTTATATTTATTAAGTCTGTTCTTTGTATATTATGCCTCTTTTGTCTGTTCTCTCTATTTGCCATGTTTTTTTATGTGTTTATTGTCTCTTCTATCTAATTCTGTATTTTGTGTCTATTTATTGTCTGTTCTCTGTTAATTACTTCTTCTCTGTCTGTTTATTGTCTTTTCTGTCTATTTGGTTTTGTTTTGCATAAGTAGGCCTCGTGTTCTTCTTCTTTGTTGTTGTCTGTTTTATATCTAATAATACGGTCGGTTCTGCCTTCATCTGTTCTCTATTATGCCTGTTTCACATACAGCCTCCTATACCTACCCATCTAGACTGTTACACCAGGGCACCTGGAGGAGTGGTACGCCCTCCCGGTCCATGTACTCCCGTTAGCCTGAAACTAGATTGAAACTACCTGAGCTTTTTTGGCTTATATACTTCTTGATTTCACGTTTTGTCGCCAATTTATTTACAAGCTTATTTTCAATTATTATTGAGCGGTATCTACTTTTGCTGGCTATTCGCTGATCAGCTTTCGTCCACTCGTCCACGCTCGGTGCACCGGAGGGGAGGGCTCCCTTCTACTGTCCTTAACTTTCTCCCCTGGAAGTGGATGGTACATATATATGAAAAACAATGCTGCAGCTAACATTTGTAGGATTTAATGTCCCCAGATCCAAATACTCGCAGTTTGCCCTTCCGGCCCCAATAGCCGCAGGAGGGTTTCGCAGCTAAATCTTCCACAGATTTACACTTCTTCCATCATCGCCACTTTCCTTCCAGATCTCTCCTTATGTGGGATGTGCCCTCGTTGGTTTTCGCTTTCCGCGCTCTTCACTCCCTCTCTTCCGCCTCGCATGTCTGTTTTCACTCACGCTCAACCACTTTGCATGTCTGTTCTCACCCGCCTCGCATGTCTGTTCCCACTCCCGCTCTTCCTCCCCGCATGTCTGTTCCCACTCCCGCTCTTCCACCTCGCATGTCTGTTCTCACTCCCACTCACCCACCCCGCATGTCTATTCTCATCCCCGCTCTTTCGTTCATCATGTCTGTTCTCACCCCCACTCTTCCGTCCTGCATGTCTGTTCTCCCCCCACGCTCCCCCCTCGCATGTCTGTTCTCACCCCCGCTCTTCCTCCCCGCATGTCTGTTTTCACTCGCGCTCAACCGCTTTGCATGTCTGTCCTCACTCCCACTCACCGCCTTTGCATGTCTGTTCCCACTCCCACTCTTCCGCCCCCCATGTCTGTTCCCACTCCTGCTCTTCCTCCCCGAATGTCTGTTCCCACCCCCACTCTTCCGCCTCGCATATCTGTTCCCACTCCCGCTCTTCCGCCTCGCATGTCTGTTCTCACTCCCACTCACCCGCCCCGCATGTCTATTCTCATCCCCGCTCTTTCGTCCCTCATGTCTGTTCTCACCCCCACTCTTCCGCCCTGCATGTCTGTTCTCACCCCCGTGCTTCCTCCCCGCATGTCTGTTTTCACTTGCGCTCAACCGCTTTGCATGTCTGTCCTCACTCCCACTCACCGCCTCGCATGTCTGTTCCCACTCCCGCTCTTCCGCCCCGCATGTCTGTTCCCACTCCTGCTCTTCCTCCCAGAATGTCTGTTCCCCCTCCCGCTCTTCCGCCCCGCATGTCTGTTGACACTCCTGCTCTTCCTACCCACATGTCTGTTCCCACTCCCGCTCTTCCGCCTCGCATGTCTGTTCTCACTCCCACTCAGCCGCCCCGCATGTCTATTCTCCTCCCGCTCTTCTCTTACCCTGTTGGGATTACACAAACCCTTTATTTTAATAATCTTTTTTAAAGGATAAACAAAGAAATGGTAATAAAAAAGACAATTGTTTGGAAATATAAAAATCAAACAAGGATGAAGTTTGCTATATAAAAAGTAAACAACGACCAAATTTGCTAAATAAAAAGTAACAAAAGACGAAGTTTTGTACATAAAATGTAAACCAAGACGAAGTTTGCTGCAGGTAAAGTAAACAAAGACGAAGTTTGCTGCATAAAAGTAAACAAAGACCAAATTTTCTACCTAAAAAATAAACAACGGCGAAGTTTGCTACATAAAAGGAAACAAAGACGATGTTTGCTACATAGAAGTATACAAAGACGAAGTTTGCTACATAAAAATTAAACAAAGACCAAATTTGCTACATATAAAGTAAAAAAAAAGAAGTTTGCTACATAAAAAGTAAACAAGATGAAGTTTGCTGCATAAAAATCAGTTAATATAATGTATGGTGTCATTGTAACTTAAATCTGTAATTTACTCACCATTGCTGTAATGGTATGGTGTGGTTGAGCGAGAATTCACCAATAAATGTGTGTATGATTTTGCTCCTATGAGTAAATGAGGAAAAAATAATGGTAACTAACGAAGAGATTTTCAACCGTTAAAGTAAAATGGGGGTCAGAGGAAGGATAAATGTGTATAAATAGAAGAATCAAATAGTAAAATGATGATAAAGATTGAAAAAGAAAACCTGCCATCCCTAAGTCCTGGGACTGAAATGGCAGATAAAAACGTACAAGTTCGTACTTTTTTAAGACTCACAAATATAAAATTAATCGTTGTGAAAATTGATTTTTTAAAGTTCAAATTTATACTCCCAACTCAAAGTACCCTTACGCCCCTGCCGAGAAAATGCTAGAACTTTTAATGGATTCTCTAGAAAGTATTTTGCTGACAAACTAAAATATATGGCTGAAAACAATTTCGCTTCTGTAGCCACGTTCAACTTTCTTACACTTCCCTCTGTCTCGCTCTCAATTAGTGGGATGGGCAAGGCCTGCTTGGATGATAAATTATAAGCGCAAATGAATTTTGATTAAATTATTTATTTGGAAAGTGGGTATCATTCCGAAGGAAGGGGCTGAAAGGGGGTTTCGTCCAGGACAACATATTGGCTAGGATTGCCACTGCCTTAACTTGACATTGCTACAAGCTTTCTATATACATTAAACGACTTTATTCCATTTTCGCAGGAAAACATCGAATGATTATAAAAGAGCATATTTCGAGTTCTATGGACTGGAACTAAACACTTTCAATCGGCTAAGGACAGCGCTTTGAAATCCATCCCTGAGTGAAGTTTTAAACAAAAAGATTCAAGTTATTTTCAATCGGCTAAGGATAGCGCTTTGAAATCCATCCCTGAGTGAAGTTTTAAACAAAAAGATTCAAGTTATTTTCAATCGGCTAAGGATAGCGCTTTGAAATCAATCCCTGAGTGAAGTTTTAAACAAAAAGATTCAAGTCATTTTAAATTGGCTAAGCACAGCGCTTTGAAATCCATCCCTGAGTGAAGTTTTAAACAAAAAGATTCAAGTCATTTTCAATCGGCTTAGGACAGTGCTTTGAAATCCATCCCTGAGTGAAGTTTTAAACAAAAAGATTCAAGTTATTTTCAATCAGCTAAGTACAGCGCTTTGAAATCCATCCCTGAGTGAAGTTTTAAACAAAAAGATTCAAGTCATTTTCAATCGGCTAAGGATAGCGCTTTGAAATCAATCCCTGAGTGAAGTTTTAAACAAAAAGATTCAAGTCATTTTCAATCAGCTAAGTACAGCGCTTTGAAATCCATCCCTGAGTGAAGTTTTAAACAAAAAGATTCAAGTCATTTTCAATCGGCTTAGGACAGTGCTTTGAAATCCATCCCTGAGTGAAGTTTTAAACAAAAAGATTCAAGTTATTTTCAATCGGCTAAGGATAGCGCTTTGAAATCAATCCCTGAGTGAAGTTTTATACAAAACAGATTTAAGTCATTTTCAGTCAGCTAAGTATAGCATTTGAACTCCGACCCTGAGTGAAGTTTTAAACAAAAAGATTCGTCATTTTCAATCAGATTAGGACAGCCTTTGAAATCCGCCCCTGAGTGAAGTTTCAAACAAAAATATTCAAGTCATTTTCACTCTGATAAGGACAGCGCTTTGAAATCCATCCCTAAGTGAACTTTAAAACAAAAAAAGATTCCAGTTATTTTCAAACGGCTAAGGACAGCGCTTTGAAATCCATCTCTAAGTGAAGTTTTAAACAAAAATATTCTAGTTATTTTTAATCGGTTAAGGACAGCGCTTTGAAATCCATCGCTGAGTGAAGTTTTAAGCAAAAAGATTCAAGTCATTTTAAATTGGCTAAGCACAGCGCTTTGAAATCCATCCCTGAGTGAAGTTTTAAACCAAAACATTCAAGTCATTTCAATTAACTAAGGACAGAGCTTTGAAATAATGTTAACATGAATAGAAAAGAGCAATTAGTTTTTCATCCATGCCAATATGCTTTCCCAAAGGTCATTGTAGTTCAGGAATTCAAGGCTTAACAAAACATACTTTTTTATTTTTACTTTCGGCTTGATCTTGCCTTTTACTATTTTTTTCCTCCCTAAGATATAAATGCAAGCTTAAAAGGCAATTAGTTTTAAACTATTAATAAGATCTATGCAGAAATGCAGAAGGTGTTCGGCACGAGCCTGAAAAAAAAATATGACACGAAATCTATGCTAAAGGTGACGACTCTAAATGAATGAGGGAAATTAACTCCCGGCTAAGTAATTTTTCTCTAATGGTCAATTTCCCAAAGCATTCAGGAAATTTAATGCATCATAAGAAGAAATCTTAAAGATTAAAAACAAAATGGGATGAAGTAAAGATTTCAACAGCCAAACTTAAATTTCTTTAGTCCTTTTTTCCTCTTTAATAATTCAGTGTTGATAAATAAAATGGGATGGACTCACATACTCTTTTAAAATTCATAAAGCTATTGTGGTTAAAATTAATATATATATATATATATATATATATATATATATATATATATATATATATATATATATATACACTCTTGGGCAAAATTAGGTATAAGGTACTCTTGATAGATTCATATATTGAACATAATATTTAATTAAACCTTTTAGTTTATTATATTATTTATAAATTCATAAATGTGTATGATAATAATGTGTATTTTGTTGATATGTTTGAATAAATTAGTATTTTAGTAAATCGTAAGTAATTAATAAAATGGTGTTTTCTAAAATCAGAATTTAACCAATATTTCTTATTGTTCAGTATGGAAGAATACGGTTCACAATCATCTACCCCCTCCTGCCCCTGACTTCTCCAGTTCGCCGTTGACCGTCTGCCCTAAGCAGTTCGCGCGAGGGCGAAACGTCATTGCCTCAGACGAATTTAGTCGGCTTCACGTCTCGTTCGCAGCGATGCATTTATCTGCCTTTTATACCGCAGAAATTAGAACAATGGAAAAACCATTAAGGGGGTATCGCGACTTCCCGCTATGGACCCTTTTTGCATAATTGTAAGATCACTCGTTAAATAATTATCCCTCGGTTCAAACTTAATTGATAGTGTTAATCATCTTAGCCGTGAACCGTAAATATTTAATTGCATTGCCATTTAAATTGCCCTGTATGTGTATGTAATCTTTAGTGCTATTAAAGTATATTTTTGTAGCCATGTTTGGATATTCCTTGGCCTAGCAACTGTGTATTTAAAGCACTCTTAGAGCCATCCCCAAGTGGAGCCTTAATTTCGGTCAGCCAGTAAGCCAGTGTGCGTATAACAGCGCACACTTGGTCATACTACGACATTCAGGTAACTGTATAACTATTGTGTATTGCTAAAATGAATAAAATATTCAAGACATGGTGTCCAAACCACTATAAAACGACATCAAGAGAACAAGATCTTTGTGGCTAGGATGAGAAGTATCAAAACACGTCATTCAACACCTGAGAAAAAAATTATCATTCGAATTTCACTACAGAATCGCAGAAAAACCTCTTTTGAACGTGATGAGGAGTTCAAGATCAAGACTATAAGGATGCTAGACGAGAAAGAAGTCATTGCTTTCTGAGGTCAACAGAAAAAAAAGTCTTCAGTGGGCAAACAATCTCAAAAATTGGATATATACGCAATGATCTAAAGTTATCTGGTCAGATGAAAGTAATTATCAGGTATGCAAAAAAGACTGTTGTGTTATTTTACATGTAATTTATGTAATTCCATTTAAATATATTTTAAAACAAAACTATTTAACGTTTTGGTAACAAATTTGCAGATTTTCATCACTTGTGGGGCTACCTTTTTAGCAGAAAGATTAGGAGAGGTATTTTCCCCTCCTGCTTGTTTGATACCAACTATGAAGCCTCTTGGTGGTTCTGTCATGGTATGGCGCTGTAGGCCATCATCAAGACCAGGGGATATGTTTTTATGCTAGGGAAGAATGAATTCCACAACTTATACCACCATGTTGCCACAAGTTTTAGAGCGTTCTAATCAGAAATTTCATACCACAACAACAAGAAATGAAGTTATATTTGAGGAGGACATTTTCCCCAAGACATACATCAAGCTACAACAAAAATTTGTTTGGGGAAGTGGGGATCAATAATGGAGTGGCGAACGTAGAGCCCCCCCCCCAAACTCCAATAGAACACTTAAGGGGTGTTTGGTGAAGCAATAAGTGCCACAGGTACGAGAGCTCTTGCTAACCGAGTGGATACAGCTTTAGTCTTTTAAAGTCGCGGTACCAGGTTCGATCCCAGAAGAACGGACACCGAACAGGGTGGCTAGATCTCACATAGTTTTCATCACGAACATAGCCCATTTCAACACTGCTTTCTTTCCTCTTTCGTCTTCGCAGTACAACTCATACACACTCTCCGTTCCTAGGAATCCTACCGATGGGTAGCTATATCCGCATATCTCCCTTGCGGAACAGGTCCCTCCCCCGCCCCGGGGATGACGAAAGTTCCTACCCGTAGCTGTTTGGTGTCAAAAAACATAATACCCCTTGGCACCTCCCTCTAAAGAGGACCGGCCTCTGGCGCCCTCGGGTTCACCAGCGATTGTCATACTGACCTTTATTTATATTTCATTAGCCGATCGGGGATCCGTAATGGCCAAGGGAAGATGGTGAATACTACTACAACGAGAAGTACAAATAAAACAAAACTATAAAAAAATCAAAGAGTGTAAAAATAAGCATTAGAAGAACTAATAAATAATAGATAGACTGAATTCATTTACCACAAATGTCTGTTTAAATTTATAGAAATGACCAGGCAATGGCTTCGTCACTTTCCCCATACGGGGAGCTTGCGCTTCGCTGCTAATATTAAAATTTAAAATATAAAAAAAGTAGCCATGGTTAAATTTTTATAAATTTTCATAACTTTGCTAATTAAAATAATTTTATAAAGGACCTCGAAACTAAATTTCACCGTTTTAAAATATCACGTTGCTAAAATAGTTATAGAGGAAGATATATAAAAATAAATTTTCTCAACTTCACCATTTGTAATTCTTTGGTTTTTAAAAAATTGACAAAATTTGATACTTATATTTATTTCTGAACTTCACCATTTTGTTTTTTGATATTATAAGAGAATTATTAGAAATAACTTTGATAAAAACATAAGTCATAACCAAACTAAGATGAAATTATTATTCAAATAATCCCCCAAATCCCCTCCTTAAATTATAGAGTTAGTGATGATTTCATAGGATGCTTTAAACTTTGGGTCAAGGATATATACCGGGTATTTAAAAAGTCATGTTACCCTCATTGCAATGCTCTCAACAATGGACACAATGGTACTGTTGATGTAATTAGACACGTCTTTATTCTGTTAACAAATAAATATGTGTTTACATTGTAATTTAAATCAAATGGCCACCCTCGGCGGCGAGCACGCGCTCCAGGCTAGACTTGAAGGCCGCGCATACGTTCCGCATGAAGTCCTTCGTCATGCTGGGTCACACGCGGTTGACGAAGGACACCAGCTCGTCGACGTTGCTGTGGCGGACCTTAGGGTCCTTGCCCTCTACATGTGCCCACACGATGTAGTCGAGGGAGTTGAGGTCGGTCGACTGCGGGGGTTAAAAGTCCTTGACCAGAAGTTCATGTTTGACCCCAACCACTCTTGCACGGTCTTGGGCGTGTGGGTCGAGGCACCGTTCTACTGAAAGACGTACTCAGCCTTTTTCGTGATCTTTCTTACCCAAGGGCAGGCCTTTCCTGGCCAAGATGTCCCGGTAATCGGCCATGGTGAACCTGTAACCATCTGGGAACCACACGGGTGTCATCGTATCGCCATTCGATGCCACGACGTCCAGCATCATCACGGAGGCCGGGGATTGGTCGTGGACACGAAGCGGACCTCGGATACGTCTGGGCCGAAGCTTACCTAACACGGTCGTTCGGAATATTGATGACCGGATCGACCTTGAAGGTCAACAATTTGACTGCTATGACTCTTCAAAGCGTTGATAAGGTGACGAAAGCGCTCGCCACCTCAAGCTCTTCACATTCTCCTACTTGACAGCCTTGGACACCGTAGTCAGCAGAAGCTCATTTTGAGCTTCCGATCCCTTTCGAAGGCCTCACAACCAAACGGTTGTAAACTTGATCTCTGCCTGAACGAGGTCGATCTTTGAGGTCTTACCCGTTCTTGAGCCTCTCCGCGACTCTGGGGACGGTCATCTGACTGACGTTAAGCCGCTTGGAGATATATGACTTGTTGTGGCCGGGGTACAAGAGAGCAGAGATCTCGCTTCTTTTGACTTCCATCTCGACACAGTTGCACAAAATGGAAAAGAGGTTTTAATGTCAGGGGGCTTCAAAAGTAGAACTTTAAGCTTGCTTGACGGAACCTTTTTTTATCACACACATAATCCTCTCAAAAGACTTAAAAAGACGAGTGTAACAGAACTTTTGCAAAACCATATATATAGTGTAAGAGAAAACACAAACTGAGCTTCGATTTTTTATTGGTTAAACTTTCTCATTTAAACCAAATACTTTTCTTAGAGAAAAAAAAGGTGAGGTGATTCTGAATGTTCCTGTTACTGTGCGTCTAGCCTGCATATAGAGGAGGTAGTAGGCTGAGTGAAGGTGAAGAGGCGGGTAGCTAGGAGTAAGGGAATCTCGTATCCAAAGCATACGCGTGAGGTTCCACGTGGCCATATGGAAGCATATTAGGGTAAAATACTAATACTGAGAAATGTAATAATTACCATAGAAATAAGAATAATAGCACCCATAGCAAAAATAATACTATTAGGATAACTCCATAATATGACGGCGATTGCACTCGCAGCCCTCCTCAAAACAGGCTATGGTAACATAAACGGTCGCAGGTATCCTAAAGTCATCCCGGGTTCTTCCTCCTGACCGCTCGTTGGCCGTTTTGTCTCGTGATTTTAGACAAAACTGGACTCTCACATCGTTTCCAACTCGTTTTTTATCCTGGTAAATGGCTTTTGTATGGTAATGTGAAGCTTGTGGGACAACTTAGACCTATAGGGTCAAGGAGAATGGAAGCAAGCTCTAAAGATGTGGTCACGTGTGGAATCGCGACTATTTTAAGGTTTCTCTTTTTCCCGGTTTCGGTCTCCTTGCTTCGGGAACGAACTTTGAACGGTAATTATTCGCCGCGAACTTTAAATGCCTTCTCTCCACATGCTTAGACGAGCAATTGTGCATTGCGTTGTTTCTGTACCGTATAAGATTTGTATCTTGCCCCATTTGTGTTAACTGGGTGTATGCTGTTGAAATCCAAGAGTGGGAGGTCGGGGGGGGGGGGTCTCTGTAAGCGGTGGTTTGTATTGATATCTCAGCATCACTTAAGACAAGTGATGAATAGGAGTTTGCCTTTCTCTTTCGTCTCCATCGTGTACTGTATTTCTGAGGTGATGTTGTTGAGGATGTGTAAGTCTAGTTGTTTCTTCCGTGCTATCACTGTGAACGTCATCGTAGAGTTATTCATATACTATTATTTTTGTTATGGGTCCTATTCTAGACATCAATCCCACTGATATCTCAATGATAGGTGATTCAATAACAATCCAAACCTGGGACCATCGCTCTCAATTGCCATTGGGAAAGGTACCGATGCTTTCTTGTCTCGACTCGGAAAGGGTCGTGTCAAATTCTAACCAACCCCAATTCCACTACTCGCATCGGCTCAAATCTATGGGAATATGATTGAACATTTCACGACATCTCTCTAGAGATAAATCTGCCTCAAGAGTCACAGTCCGCACCTGATGGGACTCAACACGAGCTCCCTCAAACACGCAACTCTCCTGTTGATGTACGATTTCCCTACAGTCGCATTACTGAAGCTATTCAGGAATTTGCTCGTGAATTGAAAACAAATGGGAAGTTCTACCTCATTGCGATTATCCGTCTGGCTGTTATTCTCGATATTCGGCGCCCTCTGACCGCGCCAGCAGCAGCACCTTTTACAACTAACCTATCTCAAGTAGGTGGTGACATCGTCACAACTTTATATATCATGCCTAGACACTCTTTTTACTTGCGCTCTTCCCAATTCACATGTAACACTACTTAATAATGGTTTTGTTTTTATGCATTTTTCATGTTTTTATGCATTTTTCATGTTTTTATATGCATTGTTTGCCGCTGAATTAAAGTATTACTTAAGTTTTCGTATATTATTCGTATTTTTAGAGATTTTCTTAGTTTTACATTTGAGTTTTATATAAACAATCTTCCTTTAGCGCGATAATTCTAGTTCATCCTATTCCTATTATGTAATGAAATATTTACATTACAATTACTTTGAGCACTTTTAATATTTTCTGGCTAGTGACCATATATAGTTTACCATCACGGCACTATCCATCTTCTTTGGTATCTTCTCTCCATTCCTGCGATCTCCTGTTGGAATCTCTCGAAATGCTTCTCACTGACATCACCCAAGTTTTCAGGAAAGCAAAGTAAATGTGAATGAAAAAATGCCCATTCAAGGATATACGACAGCTATGTCCTTAAAACTCTCAGTAAGCTTTGCTACTAACTGCTTCTAGCTTGGATCTTTCTGATTTCCTGAGACTCCATCAACTACACTACGAAATGGATACCATGCTTCTCTTTCTACTTTGATATTTTTGTCATCACTCTTTCAATTTTTTAGACTTCATTCAACATTGCGTTTATTTGTGGACCAACAAATATACCATCCTTGATCCTATTCTTAAAAGCTTTGGAAACATGAAATGGATTTTTTGGAAGGCTTATCTTCCATAATCTAAAGTCTTCACAAACTGTTATATCAATCCAAATTTTATATATAATAGGAGTAATAAAACTAAGGCAGTCTACATAAGAGGCTATCTGACAATATTTAAATTCCCTGGCTCTAATTCATCTCGCGGGGGCCACTGAGCTTCCTGGTAATTATGATCATCAGCTCTGCTATTCTGGTACCGAGATATCCTTAACTCTTCCGTTAGTAAATTCTATTCTTCAGCCTGGATATTAAAAGTTCAGCTCCCGACTTAGAGCAACCTAAGTCCCTAATGAAATCTTCCAGTTCAATTTGATTTTAAAAGTGGGCTACCTACTCATTCTTAGCGCAAATGCTTCATCCATTTCTTTAATGGCGCTTATTGCTGACTCTTCTGATAAAAATCCATTACATCTTCTGTCTAAAAAAAGACTACATTTAGCAACTTCCAAAAAACACATCAATGGAATAAATACTCTATTCTACGATACATAACTTTTTTGTAGAATATTATAAAAAAATTTCTTACTTTCGCTTTCTGGAGGATGGAGGTACTGGTAAGTTATTATGAGGCACAGGTGCTACAGATGATGGTGTCTGGTTTCCTTCAACTTTTCTGTACTTTGTAGCATCTATTATGTCGAAATTAGCAATCATTATGGTGGTTCTTTGGCTCTCTTCATACTCTGTGAATAGCAAAAGGCAAGGTCTTTCTTGCACCTCTTAACTATCTTTCTAGAGTAGCTCGGCAGCTTTCACATATGATATGAAGGCGACATGGCTTTTCTGTGTCACCCATGGCCATTCTAGAATAAAGTCTGTACGCTATTCAGAATTTGGAACCTTTCTCGACTTTATGCGCTATATTCTGTGTCCCAATATAATATCCACCAACGTAACAAAATGTATCGAGAGAAATTTTGCATTCGCTAGTATCCATACTCAACAAAGATAAAATTACGTCCTAGGAAATATTCTGAAACAGAAATAAGTAAATTAAATTGTTATTTAGAATATATAAATCATCCTAAACTGTGGCTTATAATAATATAAAAGGCAATATCTATAACAGTTGGTGATGCAGAAAAAAATAATAACTTTCGGAATTAGCGGAGAAAATTGATTAATAGATAGTAGAAAAATAATACTAACAAAATTTTTGCCCACCCAAAAATGTTTCGTTGGCTAATACACAAAACTGCTTACATCCTTCATTGAATTAACCTTCCCCGTGTGTTTGGGCATTCAGTTAAACACAACATTATATAGAGACAACTGATCTCTGTACACTTCTTCCCATGACCCCCATTGACTGAAAAACTGAAAGCCACTAAGGAGAAAGTCATTAAAATGGAAAAAATAGGATATTATTAGACAATCGTTTATCCTCATGTGCTCTAACCCTAAACATGGTTTTCAACCAAAACAGGCCCATGTGGGCCTGTTTTGGCTTCCTTGCATTAAACAAAGTCATTAAAGTTGTTTAATATCCTGTTCCCTTGAACTCTATTGTGCTCATTGCAGGCGAAATATTTTTTCCTATGCTTGATCTTCTAAAGGTGTTTTTTTTAATCATCACTAACTCTATAATTTAAGAAGGAGAACTTTTTTTTAGTATTTGAATAGAAAGGGTGGAAATTTAGTTTAGTTTTCCTTTTTAAAATTATTATAATTGGCGAAGTTCAGAAAATTTATAAAAATTTAACCATGGCTGCTTTTTTTAGATTTTAAATTTTAATTTTAGTTGCGAAGCGCAAGCTCCCCCCATTGGGGGGGGGGATGTAGAAGCTATTACCTGGTATCCTTAGAAGAAGTCGGCAGTTTTTACCCCTTTTGCCCCCATACAAATTTCTATTCATGCCACTCTATTTGAAATCGTCATCCCATACGTTTGTGCACTTCATAAACGAAGTTCTAGATGACCTTTTCTTTATCTTCTTACTCAGAGATGACATAATGGAATATTCATCAGACTACGAAACATATTTCAAACCGAAAAAAAGGCTTCTAGCTTCTGCTTGCTTGCGGCTTTAAAATAAGCGCTAATAAACCATTTTGACGTATTATAAATCACTCCGCCATATTTTTGTCTATTTTAATTTCTACTGAAAATAGATCAAAGTTGCTATCATACTTCTCAAGGAAGCATACAGAGGCAGCAAATCCTATCTAAGTTAATCCCATAGAGTATTAAACGCATATCTTACGGCCGAAACCGCGACCGCGAACAGGGTCACACAACGGATGCGGTAAGTGAGCCACTCTCGAACAGCTCCGAGGAGAAAATGTGTTGCATTAGATTTTTTCGAATCCGATTACCGCTACAAATAAATCAGGGGCACTTTTTTTTCTTGTGTGCTTTGCTATGCCATTGAAGTAAGGAGAAAATTATCTTCATTAATTCATGGGTTAAGTTAATCTTGCGACTAACCACAGGGACTTGAAACTTAAATTTAGATCGCCCAGATCAAGGCACCCTCCTTTAATCACAGGAAGTAATTCTTTTCACAGTAACACTACAGTAAGTGGTTCTGAACCCCTAACTATATTTTCTTCCTCGCTCCTTCACGTGATAACTATGGGTCTTTTTCTCTAGTTCAACCACTCTTTCCGCTAACCCATTGGTGATTTCTTGTTTAAGAGTAGGTGCAATAAGGTTTGTTTTTTCATATATATATATATATATATATATATATATATATATATATATATATAAATATATATATATATATATATATAATAAATAACACCCACAAGGAAAATGGAAAAAAACGATTACGAGCGCTTTCGTCTTTATTCTAAAAGACCTCTGCATGGAATAACGTAGGTCAGGACAGACAATGTCTTAAATAGTAAGGAGTGGGGGGTTAAAACGGCTACCTGCATCCAAACCCTGACTAGGGGGTACAAATTCTTTAAACACTTTAATTTGTGATTTAATATAATTAGATATGATAGGATCTAGGCTAAATAATCCAGGGCTAATATTAAAATTTAGGAGAGTATTAATAAAGATACATTCCAAAATATTTCTTGAAATGTAGTTTGTACATTGAATAATAGGTTTAGCACTATTCCAATTAATAGTATGATCCTGACTATAAATATGTAAAAATAATGCAGATTGTTGACAAAAATTACGAACATTAGTTTGGTGCTGTTTAAATCTAAAATTCAATTCTTTAACTGTCTCTCCATAATAGCACTTTTCACAATTATTGCAACCAATAGAATATACAATGCCTGGTTTAGAGGGTGATTTTTTTACGAGAAGGCGATGGATAGTGTTTTCATATTTAAAAATAACATTTATGTTTAAGGGTTTTAGTAAACGAGGTAATTTAATGAAACTTTGGTTAAAAGGTAAAACTAATACATTTTTGGCATGAAATTTAGGGATGTTACGATTAGGTTGATAAAATGAACGCTTAGCAGAATTATACCAATTTTTAAGTACGTAGAAAGGGTAACACAAATTCAAACCTATATTATATATCCTATCAACCTCTTTTTCCAGATATTTGGGTGAAACAATTCTCAGGGCACGGAGGAACATGGAAGAGAAAGCACTTTTTTTGATACTCATAACATCCATTTCTATTCTGATCACCATATGAGTATAAAAAAAAGTGTTTTCTCTTCCAATAATACTAAGATCTGGAGATTTAGGGGGCCCGTCCATCTGTTGTAGCTTACTCCTATGCTCTTCATACCAATTCTCAACCATATTAGTGGTATGTATTGGGACATTGTCATCTTGGAAAAAACACTCACCATCAGGAATAATGTCTGGACCATGGGATGGACTTGATCTTCCAAAGTATTCAGATATTCGTTGCTGTTGATCCTACCATGCAAGGCAACGAATAGACCCAGAGAATTCCAAGATATGGCTGCCCAAACCATCACTAACCCTTCTCCGTGCTTCACTTTAGGAAGAAGGCAGTCAGGATTAAAAGCTCTCCCGGGCTTCCACCACACATAAACTCGCCCTGCAGTGGGGAAAAGAGAAAAACTGGACACATCGGAGAATATTACTTGCTACCATTTGTCTGTTGACCAGCCCTTGTGATCTCTAGACCAGGTTTGCCTTTTCTGAAATTTTTGATGAGAAAGCAGAGGTTTCTTGATGGCGGCTCTTCCATGATATCCGGCTTTATTGAGCTCGCGGCGAACAGTTCTGGTCGAAACTGGGCTAGTGAGATGTTGATTAAACTCTGCACTGACTTCATGGGCAGTTGTCCGGGGATTTTTCATCACAATACGTTTGGTAATTTACTACCCTAAATTAGTTAGTTGTCTCAAGGATAGAAGTAAGAGAATTACGCCGACCGAATAATTTTGACCACTATATTTATGGAATAACAATGCTAACTCCCTTTCAAGTATTTATCTCTTTAATGTTGTTTTTGTTCTTGAGGAGAGTGGAAATTGGTGATGTAGTCCGATTGTATGTGCGTTCTAGGTCAGCCACTCTCACACCTCGTTCTCGCTTTACTTCGACGGTGATTCTTATTCTCTTATCAGTTTTCTTTAGGAACATTATTGCAAGGCTTATTAAACTTTGCACTACAAAAAATCACAAATAATGCGTCTGAACACAAGTTTGGAAAATGTACGAGAACAAGGGACACTAACATGATACCGAAACAAGCGCTAAACATAGACTGACAGCTGAGAAGCAGGTGGGAGTGAGTCAGGAGTAGAATACAAGGGACTTTGCGATGTCTCCTAGTGACTCGTTGCTCGCTAGGTAGAAAGGAGCCTGCATGTCGGGCGTACGAATCTCCGAAAAAATGCGCATGAACAATTTCAATTTTGCTTGTTATGCGAAAGGGGGCTCGTAAAGCAGGTCACAATTAAAAAATTCCCTCGTTATGCGAGGTGCTCGTAGGGCCAGGTTTGACTGTATCTGTAAATTCACCAAAAAATTTATTTTCATTCATACCTTTTTCTTTAAAACATGCTTCTATTATAATTTTATCATTTAAACAATACCATTGTGATAGATGATATAACTTATAAGTTTAAAGGTTAAATAATGATTGAAAGAGAGAAAAAACAAGGCTAATTATATTCTACTAGCCTAAGCATGCAGACTTCAAATTTCCTACGCACAAAACTCGCACGTTTTTTTGATTCGGCAAGCAAACTTTTGAGATTTCTTTTTAATTGTAGCAACATTATTATAGTTATATTGTCAAATTTTCATAGATAATAAAGAATATGGACCTAATAAACAATGTGGGAAACGAAATAGGTATCTACAGTATATAACAAACACCGTCAATGCGATCCAAATCGTGAAGAGAGAGAGAGAGAGAGAGAGAGAGAGAGAGAAAGAGAGAGAGAGAGAGAGAGAGAGAGAGAGAGACAGAGAGGGGGGGGGGGCAGAAGGAAGATAGACAAAGCAGGATGCATCCTATTTTGCTCAAACGTAACTGAGGCCGATAAGAAGAGAGTTTCGCATGAATATATCACTCAGTTTGATTTCGGCTTTGATAAGGACGGACAGTCCTTTCAACAAGGACACAACAAGGTCAAGTCTTGTGTTGACCCTCATGAAGATTATTCGTGATGTGAGAAATCTTCCTCATTTACTCTATAAAATACTCCTGTGAACTTATCATAGCTAATATGTTTTAATTCTTTTCAACATATCAATAACTCATGGCTATGAAACTCTTTTAGTGTTATAAAGGATAAATATATAATAATAAAAACCTTTTTTTTAACACGATTACAAATTTATATTTTTACAAACGGATATAATTTATTTTAAGTATTTTGTGTAAAGAATTAAGTTCCTTGTATAGTAAAAATCCATCTTTCAACAGTACTAATAAAGGCGCCTTTTCTTTCCAGAACTTTATTAGCTCTTGCTTTGATAACTAATAGATTTATTAGATCTACGGCGATTTTTAACATTGTAATTTAAAAGGCAAGAGGATATTTAAATTTTAAAGGTCTGTCATGTGGACAAATAGACTGTCTGTACCTTCGGCCCGTGAGCTTTTTAAGACACTCGATTATTGTCGTGGCTTTAATTTTAACACTTTGGATTATAAAAGTATTCTTGATAGCTCTAATTTGTACATCCCTGACTTCTTTCTCTCAGCGATAAGATCAGAAAGGGTCCAATCAGATTGATCATCATATCAACCAAGAGCTCATTTTATTTACAAATGATGCTACTCTTGCAACAAGGGGGAAGGATTAGATGGTAAAGATATGAACTGCTCTTTACTACATTTCTCCGTCACTCTTTTCTTGTTATTTATTCCTCCTTCGCTCTTCTTTGGATTAGCCAGATTGGAGGTTTAATTATTTTTTCAAATGTGCTCATCGGATATCTCGATTTCTTGAATATATTTATGTATTAAAATCATATTTCAGTTTAATTGACTCTCTTTTTAATAAATATAAGTGGCCATAGTCTCAGATTTTATAATAATTAACATATTCTATAAATGATTAGTCAAAGTAACTCTTTGTTGCATTTGAGATAGGGGCTAAAGATACTGTTCTCCTACATTCATACTTTTCAGACCTCTTCCTTTTAACACATAAATATGAACTAACTTACATTTTCATGTATTTTCATTTCACTCGTTGAACCTCGACTGAGGTCTACCCTGTTTAGTTTTAGAGAGCTGAATAAGGTAACCGTCGTTGGCCGGGTAAAAAAAAAAAATCATAAACAAGATACAGGTTGAAATTGTTATATTTATCACACATCATCATTCTTCAACCAATGCTGCATCACAAAACTTCCTGGTGGATAATATTATTCGTCTTTCCTTGTGGTGCATCGACAAACAGGCTGTCTTTGCTTCCCACACGTGAACTACAATGGAGGGTAAAACTTATTAATCTCACGACGGTCTAGGTCTAGCTCACGTTCTCCGGTCAAGCAGACGAACAGATTAGAGATTTTTAGATATAGACATATAATATATATAATATATATCTTGTCTGCCTTTGCGACCGATAGTATCTAGAATATAAGCTAAAACATATCTAAATTAACTCAGTTCCCTTCCTTTAACATTTTTATGCCTATTGGCTACTTTTAATATCATCGTGCGAGCAAAATTAACTAACCACCTACCTAAATTTAAAATCCAAGTTATACATAAAACAATACTTAGGTATATTATGAGTATAATAAAAAGTGTATAGAATGTAATTTAACTAACAGAATTTCAAGAGTTGGGTTTATTTTACAAAATTGTAAATTTCTTAAATTTTACGGAATTTTATAAATTTTCTTACCGTTCGCTCATAAGCTCAAATTACTCAATAATGGGTAGTATTGCCTCGATAGAAGACCTCTACATTAGCTTAACGAACGAATCAGCTACAACAAAGATTCATTTACAAAACACTTGAGAAAGCAAAATACATTTACATTAACAAATCGTAGACGAAAGAGTCAATAAAAACATTTCCACTGCCAATTAAATTTTTATTATCTTTTCTATAGATTAAGTTTCACGTTTAATTCCAAGCTAAATAAGGGTTCTGTTCCTTTTGATACAAGTGACATCTACTCTCTAAATTACAGAAATTGGAAGCGGAGATCCGTTGGGTCACTTTTTTAAACTGCCTATTCGAATGAAACATAAAAAAAAATCAATCTTTGGAGAAAACATTTTTGAATAACATCACGACGCATATTTCAATACAGCCAAAGTAATTAAAAAAAAAGTTATGAATCACTGATTTACATAAACTGATTAAAGCATTAATATTAATACAATCAACACGATGAATTTAATTAAAAAGTTATGAATAACTGATTTACATATACGGATAAAAGCATTAATATTAATATAATCAACACGACGAATTTTATGAAAAACTTATGAATCAAAAAGTTAAATAAACTCATAAAATCATTAATATTAATATAATTAATTGACTGGTAGCTATTACCCGAATAACCCCAGCGTGTTCGTACCTTTGGGTATCTTTGATCTTTGTACGAACTTATAACAGAAAATTCATTCTTCAATGATAGTGAAAATTCTAAGACGACATTTACACGAAACGTCATTAATTTCACTGTTCTACCTCTAAAACTCCATCTACAACTCAATGTTTGTATTTGCTTCCATTTTAACAGAGGTCATGTTGCTCAAGATGTGGTTGTATTTGATCCGGCTACTCCATCAAACAACTCTCCTCTCTACCAATAATAATTTAATAGTGGCAAGTTATTGTGCCCGGATAAGAATGGAAAAGTTTGCTTACTGTCTTGTTAATTCACAACTTCCATGAATATTTTGGATGACCCTTGGGGTCTACTATCGAAAAGATTTATTCATATAGATCTGGAGAATTATCGGTGAAATACAAGTGTTGGGAAAAGATTGAAGAGGTACAAAAAAAATTTTCAATGGTGTTGAAGTGTGAGTAGGATTTTTAATTATCACCAGATGATTTGCGAAAATGGGTTTATAAAAGAGTTAGTGGAGTTGGGGGAGATGCAAATGTATGGATTGTTCATAGGTTAGGTTAGGTTATATTAGGTTAGGTTAGGCTAGGTAAGGCTAGGTTAGGCGAGGTTAAGTTAAATTAAGTTAAGTTAAGTTAATTTAGTTTCAAGTTAGGTTAGGTTAGATTCGGTAAGGTAAGGTTGAGTTAAATTAGTATGGGTTAGGTTAGTTTAAGTTAAATTAAGTTAAGTTAGCTTAGCTTAGGTTAAGTTAGGTTCCTTCGGTTATGTTATGTTAGATTAGGTTCGGTTTGGTTATGTTATGTTAGATTAGGTTAGGTTCGGTTCGGTTCGGTTAGGTTAGGTTAAGTTGAGTTAGTGTAGGTTAGTTTAGGTTCGGTTAGGTTAGGTTAAGTTCGGTTCGGTTCGGTTCGGTTAGGTTAGGTTAAGTTTGGTTCGGTTCGGTTCGGTTCGGTTTGGTTAGGTTAGGTTAGGTTAGGTTTGGTTATGTTATGTTTGGTTAGGGCAGGTTAGGTTATGTTTGGTTAGGTCAGGGGTAATGGAAATGCTTTGAATGTACATAAATCACACATTACCTCGACCAGTTAGTGGCGAGGGGGGTTAAACACTCTTAAATTTTCCCCCATCAATATGAGAGGGAGGTCCCTTGAATGACGAGGTAGGGAAAGACTTTGAAATTTAATTTCAATCATAATCTTGCCTTAATATAATCGGATTTACCAAATATTAAGATCACTGTCGTCAGGTTTGGAAGGTATTTAAGGATTTTACAGCTTTGAAGTTTTCGTCACGGTCCCAAATTCCTTGAGAATCTGATGTGGTGTGAAAGGGACCAAAGGAATTCCACTCTTTTCCTCAGCGTTCCCCAGTTGGTGGCTACTCCCTGGAGATTAGTCTTTAGGGGAACAGCTCGTCCTCCCCGCCCCAGTTCCCCTGATAGTCTTGAATTAAACTTGTGGAACTTGGGCTTTATTACTCTGAGAAATCTCCATCTTACCCCTTTATCACGACTTTCTATTCCATTCTTTTTCACCTTTTCCACGTTGGTGTCAGGTACAGCATGGACGAATATGCTGTGGCTGTTATTTGAAAGCTTTACTTCACCCCTACCTTCAAACTCAAAGGAAGGGTGAAACGGTAGTGATAATTATAACACTACGGCCGTTTTCGGGGGAAACTGGTGGCCCCTCTTGGATCCTCCATTTTCAGCTCTCTTAAATCTTTGAATATCTTTCCTTGCTTCATGATTTCCTCTTCTACCTTGTTGTAAGGACCTGACCATCTAACTCACGCCGTTTCAAAAGAGAGGCTTTTAGACATCCATAACTATGCCATTTTACGTCCGCGAGTTGCAAGAGACCAGGACTTGAGAGGTCCTGGGAGTTGGAGCGCGTTTGATGGGATGAGCGATTTACACCCTAATAATCCCTTTCCTGCGTTTAATGGTGTGAATACAACCAATAACTCCTTGACCAACTAATTCTCGAATTCCACCTTTTAGTCTGGAAAATGCCAGGTTTTCAGATACTGGCGGTCTTGTTGACAATTTGTACGACTTATTATGGTAAACAGTCTATCGCACCAAGCTATCTAGTCCAGCAGTTGATAGATGCGGCATTAGGGAAGTGACCGACCACTAAGCAGCTTCCAGTCGGTGCACGTTGGGAACAGGAAGCGATCACGACCCTTCAACTCACCAAAGGTTGGAACCCCGGATAGGTGCGAAAATCCGAGACGGGATAAGCAGAGCCGCTTGATGCGAGCTATAACACACCTCTTTATTCGTGTGTTGCCAAGCTATCCTGATGTAGTCTAGCAGTTAGTGTGTTTTTTCAAACTTCGTAATATCGTTTCTGTAAGATAGAGGAAGCGAGAAAGCGCCGTTTTCTAGCGAAACCTCGTTTTACCTGAAAGCAACGACACACGTCTTTAGGGTGAAGGAAACCATTTCCCGATCTTCAACTTGTATTGGGGCTTTCCTATTGATGCCCCTCCCCTCGATGTGAGCAGAGGCTACGATAAAGGGACTAAGGCGGCCTCATTTCCAAGAGGTGGAGTTCTCCCCGATGGTCAATTAGGGTGTCTATGTAGGCACCCCAAATCCCATTCCCGCTATTGGGTGCTAACGTGCTGCCGGAAGCGAATCGCCCCCACACCCAAAAATAGAAGTAAAAAGCAAACAAAAACGAAATGGTGCTTCCTCTTCTAGCGGTACTCTGGAAACAGGTGAGTCTTTTGTCAGATCAATATGAAAAAAGGTCGAGGCAGAATCATCAAGTCTAGGAGCTCCCATGAAGAGGGAAGAGAGATGTGACAAATGCCGCCTTCCCCCTCCAAAAAAGCAAAACAATAAGAACAAAGAAACTAGAAACTTTGGGACCTCTGGGACACTCATAGGGTCTTCAGGGGGACTTCAAAATTGCCGGCTCCAAAGGTTTTCTCAGCATCCGTGCAACTGATATGAAAGGTTGTCCGAATAAAAGATGTTTCGTCAGCAAAAAGGTTTAACTTCGTTCTTTGGTAGTTTTTTTTAATATAAGGTGCTCATCTGGCGACTGCCCCAAGAGCATACTCGACGCCTTCACTGGTAAAGAACCAAGAGTCTCCCGTTCTCGGAAGAGACCCTCTTCTTAATGTAACCAACCCTGCTGAAGGAGCCAAACTGAGTGGTTTCCAGATATTCAATAGCACGCCTGTTCGAGTGACCCCCACACTCTACCATGAACTTTGTAAAAGTACTAGTGCATAGCAGAGAACTGAGAAACTAGTGGCTATTACTAAAGAGAGGGTCAACCAAGAGTCGATCAAGGCGGAGGAGTATCGAGGAAGTAGGGAGATGCCTTCAGACCTACTCCAACGCTTTCCGTCAATAACAATCTAGATAGGCTCCCTGAGTTGGTGCGTGCTGGTTGGTATTGCTAACGCATTAATGATTTCGTGCTGCTACTGCTAAAGTGTTATCATCGTCACCGCTTCGACCACACTAATAAATTCTGTAAGAAGTGCTGAATTAGGTAAATGTGTATATGTGCAAATTGATTTAAGACGGGGACTGACAACCCCTAGAGAGCTGAACAAGCTAAAGAATTCGAGGCAGGAGAAGAAGGCGAATCGAGTGTTGTGTCAGACTTTGCCAAATAATTTCTCGAAGGCGACAGCGCCATTGGAGCATTCCTAAGCTAAATCCCCCTGAAACCCATCTTCGGCCTACAACAATCCAAGTGAAGTTCTTCTCTGTGGAAAAGAATGCAGTTATATATAGGTAGATCTGGGGTATATCTTCCTCCATTGGATTTGCCGATGACTTCAAGCTAATTGGAGGAAGCTGGGAAGACCTATTTGCTCTACTTCTCGCTTATTAGTTGTTTTCATGAAATCTCTACCCACTCTCTATCGATATAAAGGTTTCGGTAACCCACCACCAAATAATGGATGACAAAATAGGTAGATGCGCGATTTATACCCGTTGTGATGACTCCGTTGTTTCATTGGATATCTAGCAGTCAAGCTCCATCTGGGTAGGTGGTATTCTTTTGTCTCTCTCTACATTCCATCGTCATCCAGTTTCAATAAGGCAGAAATCTGCCGGATCATAGTGCAGTTTCAAATTCCCTTTTTTGTTAAGAAACCAAAAAAGGTATAAATCTCAGCTTGGAAAGGAATATCAGCTCAATCACAGACGTCAGATGTTTGCAAAATTGGTCCAAGATTTGGAGATAGGTGTTCTTAATATGAAATAATTAACATATTACTCCCCCAAGAACCGATTAATTTGCCTGCGTTGACTAGTCTATTTGCTCTTCTGAGGCATATGTGGACTTTGGATGGGCGGTGTGGAGGTGGGATGGATAACTTCCATCGCATTGATCACGCTCAAAACCAAATATCATTTGCCACGCCGCTCCTACCCGAGAAGCCATATCGATCATGCTTGGATCGTGCAGGGTTGCTCAGAATCGAGGAAATTACTGATTTATTTATGTCAGTCGAGGATTTTAGGTAGATCGATGAGGCCATTGAATTTTTAGTCGCGTGTGAGTCTATATCTCACTATGTCGATCGGTCGGTCCCTTTTGTTATTTTGCTAATAACATGGTAATTATTTGGATGATTCTAACGAAATTTGAAACCCTTATGTTGTTTTACATTCTCTTCCTGGCGCTGCCTTCATTTTCACGGCCGAGTTTTTGAAAATATAAAAATCTCAATAATTTTGAAGGGACCTAAACAAATGAAAGTTAGATAGTGCAATAATGGGAGAGAGTGGTGAATGCGCTGGATCTGGTAAGAGTTGCCATTCAAGTTCTTGCAACTTGTGCAGGTAGGCTAAGACTCACAAGGTCTAGTGTTGTCGGGTTAGAACACAACCCCTTTCTTGTTGACTAGTTCTGACCTCATCTTGTAATTTGATTATTCATTTTCTCCAGCTGTTTGAACTACACATGATAATTAGTGGTCTGATTGTATGAGAGTAGCTCACGAATCCTTTTGAAATCCCACCAGACATAAAAATAACTTCTTTTGCATGAATATTCAGCTTCTGTATCTGTTTTGGTGAATTCTCACGCAAACCTGGGTGTCATTCCTGCAATATGTTATCGTAAACAATCACCAATCGCTTCAAAATTGTTCAGTTTCATAGCGTTTTAAAAACATGTCGCACATGAAATATCGATCCATGGAGTTTTTCTCCCAAGGGTTGTAAGGAACCGTTAAAATATATAAAAAAATTAAAAGTTTCACTATGTTCACGAACAGTACTTTTTGAAACTTCAAAAATCTTTGCAACACTCTAGTTATGAATTTTGGGCTTGCTTCAATTTTTACCTTCAAAAGATCATCGTCCAATTTTGGTCTTCCAAGCGATTTGCATCTTCTAAGCTGAAATTTCCGCGTTTGAATTTTGAAAACTATCTCTGAACCGTTGATTCACATAGAACACATTCATCATAAACATTACAAATGATTTGACACGTTTGTGCATCTTTTTTACTATTTTTAAAGTAGAAAAAACATTACGTGGAGAAAATGCAACTCTTAGTTATCCATATTTAACCTTGATAACGGCTGAAAAATATATGTAAGATATACTGATTTTTTTATGTGAGACAGCAATAGGTAAGCTTGCTGCAAGTAATGCTAACATATCAGTCATACAAACATTACAACTGTAATATGACGGGTTTAAAGACAACTTAAGAAATCGCTCAAAACTCTCCGGATCAACACCATAGCGAACACAGAGGAAGAACTTGACACCGTGATCTTTGAATTCAAGCAAAATGCTACAGGCCAAAGGTAAATGAAAATAAGGTACCTAGGTAAAAGATGCCCAGAGAGGACAAAGAACAGACTGTTGAATCGTTTCAATGCGGCATTAGCTAAACGACACTTTCCAGACGGTCTGAATACATCCAAACTCCAAACGAAGGATGTCCAAAGATCAAGCGATGAACTAGATGCCGATCTCGCTTATGGAGACAATTGAGAAAGTATTCAAAAGGATTTTCGAAAACAAACTAGTCTACCATCTGTCAAAATACTCTTTGCAGAACGCCGAAAACATGGCTTCCCCAAGAAAAATACCACCGAGACAGCGGTTGCACTAAAATACCACTACGTGTCCAAAGGGCTTACCTCTGGCTGCATGGTAGATGTGGTCTGCCGGAAATTGAAGAAAGATCTCTAGACTCAGGCTAGCCTCGTCCCCACACTTCGGGAAGATCCTCTGCACAGATACCTCACTAACAAGAGAGTGGTAATAACATTCGAAAGTGGCTTCGGGACCCCATTTGACCTGCGATCCTGAGTCCATTAATTAGGGTGTCTGATTCTCACCCCTTTTTCAATCTACATCAGGGACATTCTAAAGGTGCTGCTCCCCTAGACACAACGTACACTACGCAAACAAAATATCACAGAAAGTTACTCGTCAGAACAGATCTGTGAGAATGATATTGAGAACGACTGCAGCTGAGGACAAAAAAGATTTCCAGGTGCAAGGAAAAATGAAAGATGCAGACAAAACAGAGAAAGTTTACCGCACTCGCGATAGGCAGACGTTAAACTGAGCTCTTAGGACTAGACGGTACGAGAATGACTAATTCACAAAGTTCGAACATGCTAGGCTTCAGAATCGCCAAATACCGCACACCTAACCATGCCAGCTGAAGAATTAAGGCTACTAAACTTGAACTAGACAAGTTTACACCAATTTTGCAACCTTAATACCAAGATAAATATTCTACGCGTCACTGGTAAAATGCAAGCTACCATACTCCTTGAACGCACCTTCAATGAGTAAAATGATAAACTGCAGAGGGTTCAAAACCTGGCCCAACGTTTGATTCATATCGTAAAATGAAGCAACTACATCAACTAAAGGGAACTTCAGGCACGAACTGCATCGAAACGATAAACATCTTCACGCATGCACGAATCAACAGCACCTGGGATACCCTGGAATCAACTCTCCCACCAGGTGTTGTAGATAACTTGTTCAGACAACAGGTCCCGGAGAGATACAAGTCATACCTGCTTTCAGCAAATACAGCACCTTCAGCAGCCATCTAAAGGTAACCAAGCAGGAAACAAGGGCAGATGTATAGATGTATAAGGTAGAAAACAATTGTAATTATTGAGATGGCCCGATACCCGCGCACAATTCCTGCCTCCATCTATATTTAATTTCAACACTTTTTTCTTCGTTCCCCTTTCCCTCACCCGCGGGAACAAGTAGGGCATCCCTCATTTTCCCCCGATTTCTCTTTAATAATAAGGATCATCAGTTGAAAGATTCATTATGACCGCTTAAACTCTCACTACGAGATGGTAAAGACCCTCTCTATTTAAGGCGGGAAATTTGGCAAGATGCGGAAAATAACCCGGGTCTGAGATGCAGTTTAGTAAGGTATAGTGAATCCTCCAGGAATTCCCAATAGGAGGCCAAAAAAGAGGGACCGATTATCGGCAACGAGTCGAACCCAATTGTGGACCGCTGTTGGGGCTAGGTATAACTAGGCAAGTCGAGCAAGAACAGGGTGCATACCAGAAGGTAGGCGAGATAGATACAGGACAGATAGAAAGGCTCCTCCCATGAATGGAGACAGTATTTTTTACAGGTGAATTTCCCTAAGAAAAATCCCCCTCGTCAAAAGAGAAGGGCATACTAAAGAGATATGGACCCTCCTGACTTTGTAAGATTACCGCTCAAGCTAATAACCATCTGAAAGAACTTAAAACCTCAAGAAGTTGTGTAACTTATATTCTCGGATTTAGGTACACCACTGATTAAATTGCATAAGAACTCCATCAGGCTTTATACTGCTTTACCCCCCCCCCCCGTCTTCGCAGCACAACACACACACACTCTCTCTGTTCCAATGAATCTTGCCAATGTGTATCTATATCCACATACCTCTGAAGCGGAACAAGTCCCTCTGTCCCGAGGCGACGAAGGTTCCACTTGAACGCTGTTTGGGGTAAAAACAAAACACTTCCTGAAACCTCTCCATAAAGAGGACTGGATCCTGTTACCCTTGGGCTCACCAGTGATTTTCATACTGATTTTTATGTTTATTTCATTATCTGGGTCTGGGATCCACCTGGATAAAGGCAGGTTGGCGAACCACCAGTACTACTGATACTACTAGTCTAAAAATCGATTTGACGCCAGAGTACCCCCACATCACACCGGCGAACAGAGGCATAATCTGTTGGAAAATTGTGCCATGAGAGGGAAAAATACATAAGAATACATATGAAGAACAAAAAAGAGCTACAAAAGAGACAACAATGGCTAAAAATATCTGAAGTATTCAAATTTAAAGAATTTAAATAATCTACGATTCAACAGAAGTTGCTTTGAAATTCTAGAAAAATGGCTCCTTGCTTTCAGCATCAGAATCACTCCCATCCATATACAAAAAGACGGGTTCATTAGCATATAATCCAAGGAGGAGCATACAACACAGAACTGTCCGAACAAAAAGATTTGATCTGTTCTGAATACGGAATGGAAGATCATTCTTGGCGCGACTGCAACAATGCATCCAAAAAGTGCATATGCTGCCATGGTGTAACAGAACTATAGCCATGATCTGCCCGAAACGAAGGGAAAGTATTAAAAGAAAAGAAAAAAAACAGACACACATAAAACCACAGCAGAAATACATACGTTTTTATATCTAATAGCAACCAGCAAAAGCCGATAATGCAAATCAACATGTCCGGAGCGTTGAACGTGAAAATAATAATGTGCATATTACATGATTACGTTATAAACATAGCTAATCAGGGAAGCTACGGATCAACGCTAAATAGAATGTTACAAGGAATACCACAGATATTACCTCCGATGATACGAAACCGGAGTACATTGGAATCAGCTGTAGAAAAACAAAATTCACTGAATAAGAAAAACCCACCCCAAAGAGGAGAGTTTCCAGAAGCCCCCTCGCATACAACAAGTAGAAGGAGATCACAAGGGAAACATATAAGAAACCAGAAGAAGAAACACCGCTAGCTCCATTTACTAGAAAACGACCTAACAGAAAAGAAGTTATTGTATAAGGAATAGATAATAAGTTAATGGAACTGAAGAAACTAAAGATACTACAATTAAACACAAACTGATAAAGAGACAAAAAAAACATACATATATGAAATTTTTTCAAAAGAATCAACCCGGACGTTATCATAATATCAAGACTCAGGAACCTCGAAAACGAAAAACTCAAAATCTACAACTACAATATCCTTGCTACGAATCCATTGGCAGAAGGATTCGATGCAGTTACTATAGCGGTAAAGCAAGGTCTAGAATACAAAACAATTCAAGTATTAGAAGAGGCATACTTCGCAATAACACTACAGATGGAAGTAAATAACATCATAGTTGCAACTGGCTACCAGCCACCTAAACGCTCCCAAATACCGCAAAAAAACTTCACTAACCTATTTAACTATAAGTCGCGGGTAATCTTGATGGGCAATTTAAATATATAACGCGCGGTGTCTGGGTATAGATCTAGAAATAGAATCAATAGCCAACTCATTACACTGATTAACAAATGAATACTACAAAGACGGACACAAATTCCCAACTTACTTTATAGTAGAATATGTTACAAAACCCAACATCTGCCTGGCTAACTCCAATATGCCTGTCAACAATTATATACAACCATTAGAAGTAACTTGCAGTGACCACAATGCAAACCTAAAGTATGTCAACAAACAGTCTATACATATACATTCAACGAAATAAAAAGCTTACCACTGGGCGGATTGGGTTAAGTACAATGATAAACTCCGGAGTTGTATACCTAACCCCCTCAATGAAGCCACTATAGAAGGAATTAATGATGAACTGAGGAGGAGTAGAGAAGAAATTACAAAGGAAGATGAAGGGGTCATCCCTCAAAACTCGTAAAAAAACATCCATCTATTCAGACGATCACATAAAAAGGTGGGGAAGAACGAGGAGATTAGCTGGGCGGAAGAAAGGATAATGCGATACTGAACCACGAGGGAAACATTAAATGTGCTCAGGAGACAGAAAAGAGATTTAGTAGAGTTAATTTGTTAGAAACAAAGAGAAATGTGAGAAAAACCTCGAGAAAAAAATGTAGAAACATCCCCAAAGGAATTTTAGAAACACCAGAACACATTAAAACTAAAGCTCGAAAAAGATCAAATAAAAACCATAGACGTGAGAAGTAATATTACATAGGAGGATGCTCAAATAGAGACCTTATTAAAAAAAAAACACTGAAAAATGTGCTAAATATAAACAAATAAGAGAACGAAAAGTACGACAAATAATTCAAAAACCAAATAGTAGAGAAAGTCAACGAAGTAATGGAAAAGACTTACCCCTTCCACTTTGTCGAGGAAGACATGAACACCAAAGAGGGAATAGACACTATCATAAAAATTTAAGAATTAAAGGAAATTATCAAATACTTCCGACAAAGAGCCCATGGAAGATCGTGACTCACTAGAAGAAATTAGCTGGAGCACCGAAATGAGAATAAACGTCATCTTAGAGAAGATTGCGAAAGGAAAAGATGAGCGTGGAGAAAATATGGCAAAAGGATATGAAATTTAAGATACTGAGACTTAGAATAAACATTTCACAAGGGTGGGTTGCCTAAACACCCAACTCGCCGATGACATTAACCAATTGTTCATTTGTCGCTGCAACAACGGAACAAAGCAGGTTAGAATGAAGGTGGGAGAGATAGGCAGGATCAACGATTACGAATCAAAATGGAAAGTAAAAACTATCCCGGATTTAATTTAAGATTATATCCATATACAGGAAGCTCTTATCAGATGCATTTGTTAAAAGAGAAAGATACAGGTAAAATACATTAAACCACTACAACAACAGGTTTCAAAAAGCACGTTACAGAGAGAGCATTTAGAGGCAAAAGCTGACTCGTATTACTATACAAGTCAATAAACCTTAGCATGAAAAACAAGAGAAAGATCTGCCACGCTATAATATATTATGCATTATTTTATGCAACAATAGCAATGTACACTTTCTCGAGGAGTAACCTTTTGTGACTCAAAAGGGTTCAGCATAAAGCAGTGTGCATCATAATAAATACTAACGTAAAAAGGGAACAGCCACCTTCATATTTTCCATTTTAATGTTATTTTGTAAGCAGTTCATTAATTGGAATAAATAAAGCCAATTAAAAAAATAATTTGAAAGAGAGCCAGGAAAGTGATAAAAAAGACGAAATAGGCATATATTTGGACAACTAGATAGCCTGTTGTGTTCACATATCACTAGTAAGTGATTTAAAGGTTGAATCCACGTTCCTACCAGCGAGCGTACCTCGCTCGTACGAGCTTTGTAATATGAAATGAAAGACTCAAAGAAATCTTAAAATACTTAAGGGTGTCCGAATGGACAATAGTGGTCTAAAGACTGCTTGCTCCTGAAGCTATATCGTCTTTCTTTCGTAAATTTCCGAATGGACAATGTGGCCAAATGACTAGTTTTTGTGTTCCCTATTTTTGGTACGATATGTGCAAGCGTTGTAACTAAGGTTAATAACATGCAAATAGTACAAAAGCAATGATCAGCGCCAATAATTAATTAATTAGTTAATGAAAGTGATGAATTGTGTTGTAGGTTTATAAAGGTGTGAAAATGTTTTCTAGTTTGCCCTGGTGTTAGGGCATCACTAGCATGCTTCTTATTTTTTTCTATTTTATAATGTATTCTTCCTCCGTCAGTAATAACAAGGAGTAACAAGGAAAGGAAGTACCATAGGAAACCTTACGGCCCATTCAAAGAGGGTACCTTTGGACTAACAATCGAGCAGGCACATGGCTGCTCAATTGTTTTGCGTCCCTAAACGGCCACTTGTCAAGACTTTGTCTAGTCTTGACTTGAACTGGTCAACAGATTCTCTGTTGGCAACTTCCACTGGAAGTGCGTCCCACTCACCGCAGATACTGTAAGTGAAAAAAATCCACACAGATTGCGGTTGTAACGCTTCAGTTCAAGTTTGAAGCCGTGATTGCGCGTTCTGTTCTCACTCAGTGTGAAAATATCGCGGTAGTCAACATTGTCGAACCCTCGAAGTATTTTGAAAACTTCGATGAGCTCACCACGCAGTCTACGGGTTTTCAGCGAGACCAGATTTAATTCCCTTAGTCTATCCTCATAACTTTTATGTCGGATAGAGGGGATCAGCTTGTTTGCCCTGGCTTGTACGCGTTCCAACCTTGCGATATCCTTTCGAAACGAAGGACTCCAAAATTGTACGGCATACTCCAGTTGCGGCCGAACCAGGGAGTTGTACAGACAAAGTACTATTTCCTTGTTATAGGATCCAAACTGGTGCTTTATGTAGCTATGTAGCCTAACATCCTTTGGGCTTTCTTCTCTGCCTCGATGCACTGTTTCGAGAACTTGAGGTCGCTAGTGATAGTTACACCCAAGTCCTTCTCAGTGTCACTCGATTCCATAGCAGTGCCCTTAAGGATATACTGAGATTGGGGGTTTCTGTGGCCGATATGCATCACTTTGCATTTGTTCACGTTAAAAAGGCATTTGCCACGTGTCCGACCACTCCCCAATCTTCACAAGATCTTCCTGCAGGCGGGCAGTATTTCCATCCTTTGCAACGTTCATACCAAGCTTGGTATCGTCGGCAAATTTGGAAATCTTGGCAACCATGTCACCGTCAAAGCCGTTGACGTAGATGATGAATAGTAGTGGTCCCAGGACAGAACCTTGAGGCACCCCGCTAGTAACGGGCACCCACTCAGAAGACTGTCCATTTACCACCACCCGTTGCCGTCTGCCACTTAGCCAGTTCTCGATCCAGCCGGCTACCTTTCCGTCTATGCCAAGCGCTCGCACTTTCCGGAGAAGGCGGCGGTGTGGTACCTTATCAAAGGCTTTCTGAAAGTCTAAGTACACCACATCCACCGCCTTGTCCCGATCGTGCTCACTGAACACGAAGGGGAAGAATTCCACAAGGTTCGTCAGGCATGACCGTTGCCTTCGGAAGCCGTGTTGACTGTCGTTCACAGCCAGTTTTCTCCATTGTTATATATATATAATTTTATTTATTAGGTTTAATATATTCCACTCTCGTAGCATTTGAGCCTTTCAAAGTTTTTTGTTATGCTAAATATCTCTATTTGAATTTTATTAATCTTTTTATTTATTATTTTCAATTTGAGTAATAATTTGGGCACTTCGCCTCTTTTTGTTAATATGAATTAATTTTATTTAATTTTGATTCGACTTAAATTTGGGCACTTCGCCTCTTTTTATTTTAAATTTTTAATATGGGCACTTTGCGTATTGCAGATAAATCGAATTGTACCTCACTGGAGCAGGTAGATCAATTGTGTACACGAGGTACAGTAAAGGACTGAGACAGCTGCCTTGTGGAACTCCCGCCTCCAGTTCGAATTTGGGCCCCTTGCAGCCTTCGATCGCGATTTTGGCTCTCCTATCCGTGACATAGTTACAAAGGACTCTTTCCAGGAGTGAGTTTAGCTGGAGGTTGAGGATCTTGAATTGTAGCCCTCTCAGCCATAACTTATCGAAGGCCTTCTTTACATCCCGCAGCACCACGTCTACGTCCCTTCTCTCAGCTTTACTGCAAGTGAGTTTTTCCGTTGGAGGGCGAGGGCTGTTTCCGTTCTTCGTCCCTTGCGGAACCCGTGTTGCTGAGGGTTGTGAGCTCCTATCTCAGCTAGTTGTTCTTGAAGCCTGTCAGCTAGGAGCTTCTCATAGACTTTCGCAACGATTTCCGACAGGGTGATTGGCCTGTTGATCAGGGGGGTTTACCTCCTTTGGGTATGAAGATTACTTTAGCAATCTTAAAACCTTCCAGCAAGTAACCCGTATTCAGGGAAGCGTTGTAAATGTTTGCAATTCCCTGAATGATCTGCTGTGGGCAATTTACCAAGTTTTTCTGGTGATTACCGTCCAGCCTGGTGCCTTTTGTTGGAAGGCTCTTACAGTGACCATAACCTCCTCTGGTGTTATGGGACAGCCGTGGTCCGCCATCTCCCTGCCTTCGTTGACTCGATGTTGTGGATGTGTGCGGTGCATAACCTAATTAAGTTCTTCGATCAGTTAGCCTTCGAATTCCTGGTTGAACTCGTCGTTTTCTTCAGGGGTTATCCTGAAGACGTTTTTCCAGAAACTTCTGAACCTGTCTTCCAGAACCGCCGGGTCCTCTATATGGACTCCTTTCTCTTTTATTCGAGCCTTTGGTCTTGCTGTTACTCCCTTTAGGTTCTTGACTTGACGTCAGAACTTAGCTGGGTTGAGTTCGTATCGACTTCGGCTATCAGGTTGTTCCAAATTTCCTCCTGTTGGAGGTTGATAGCCTCTCTAAGCTCTGTGCTTAGGCGTCGAAAGAGCGAGTCCCTTTTCCGGTTAGGATCTTCCCGTCTTATTTCTTCGTACACTTCACTGTGAACGCGAGCGATCTCTCTCATCTCCTCTGTCCATCTGGGCTGAGGAGGTGTTTTATACTCGGTTTTGGGTATGCTTTCATGGTCCGCTTCTAGTATGGACGTTGTTATCCTCTCCAGTTCCCCGTCTATCTCCTCCAATGACGCCTCGTTTAGGTCAGCTGGCGCGTATTGACTGAGTCGTCTCTTGTAACGATCCCAGTTGGTCAAGGCGTAGTTTTTCCGGAGAGGGACTGGGAGCTGAATCAGGGCGAGAGATACTGTGGTGAGTATCGCTATGTGATCACTTGGGACTGTTAGGCCTGGCTCACTATGGTAGTTGAATGGGAAGCCTTCAATTGTTAAGATTATGTCAGGTTTGGTTGGTGATCTTGAAGTGATATAGGTAGGAAAATCTGACCCTATTCTCTGGATGTTTTTTCTTCCTATAATCAGTTCCAGGTTTCGGCCTCTTTCGTTGGTACTACCATAGCCCGCCGCACGGCATCTGGCATTGAGGTCTTACCCCAAGATTGCCATTCTGCGGTGCCCGAAAAGTGTGTAGAAGTTATTTAACGGGAGATAGGCTCGACGAGAGTGCTGATAGGCTGCAGCTATCACGGGGTCTCCTACTAGTGTGTGGAGCTCGATTACCACAAAGGATTCATCAAGTTCTGGTAATTGTTTGAACGAGATGTTCCCATTGACAGCTATTGCAACATCATCGAACCTTTCCTGAGAATGATTTTCCATGACTACTCTGTAGCTCGGTATTTTAATTCAACCAGCTGTAGTGTCGATACCATGCTCAGTTATAAGAATGATGTCGGGGTCAAGCACTCGGAATATGTTTACATATGCCGTAGCTTTCCCCTCCAATCCATTTACGTTGAGTGTCAGAATCTTCATTCTATTGCTTACTCTCTCCAGGTTGTTTCTTTAGTGTTTTGGGGTGATGTTTTTCTTCCTCCCACTTCTCTTTTTCCTGAACTCAGCGTTTGAAATCTGCTCGCAGGCGCTGTGATGGAGGGTGACATTCTGGCTGAGCAGAGCTTCTTCTATCGATTCATGGTTGACTTCATAGTCGTATTTCCATTTGTATATTTTCGTTTTTATTACATGGAATATATCCTTGGCCTCTATTTCCTCGGAAAAGGGAAACTGACCGCAAGCGTAGGTTTTTAGATTGATGTTATCCACCCGCAATCTTTTGTTTTTCCTTTTCTTTCCCTTGGCTTTCTGGGTTTGTGCTACTTCGGTGTCCGAGGAATTTGAGGATTCCGAGGAACTGTTCGTGTCGGTGTTTTCTTTCTCTGTTGTGGTTACTTGGTTCTGTTTAGGTGCAGGAGTTTTCACATCAACTGGTAGTTTCTTTTCTTTTTTGTTGGTTACATACTTTATTAGTGTTGTCTTGCCCGTTTGTTTGTTGGTTTGGAACCAACTGCAGTTGCAGTACATCCCCGGAGGGGGGGTCATTTGGGAACCACATTTGTTCCATCCCGTTTTTGGCTAACATCTGGCTTAGCTCATTTGTGAACGTGTCAGGGCGAGTGAGGTTCATGACGTGCGCGTGAAGGATGCGCGTCATAATCTTCATCGAATTCTCGTTTTGTAGTTTAAAATATGTCTTATTATTATCTACTTCCGAGAGGGCCGCCTTTGCCGCTTTGACGTAGGACGTGTTTGCTCTAAGCGTTTCTTAATTTTTCTTCGCTTCTTGTTTGTTCTTCATAATTTATTTTTTAACGAGACATAACATGGCCATTGTTCTGTGTCCCTGGCCGCAATTTACGCACTTTTCAATGTTACTGTTGCATGACCTCCAATTGTGCCCTTTCTCGCTGCATTTAGAGCAGGTTTCTTTAGGCTCTTTACAGTCTTTAGTGGCGTGTGTTTCCATCTTATAGCATCTGAAACAGAATTGAACTGGTGTGTATTCTCCCTTCTCAATCTATTTCCCGCTAATTTTGGCGTTAAACATCAAGAGGCCTTATTCCTTTGTCATTTGGGCCATGGTTGTTTCTACGAAGACCACCTTAAAGACATGGGTGTATTCGCTGCCATCCCTTCTATTTTTAAATTTTATCACTTCGGCTACCTTGGCCCAGGTTTGCCGAAGCTGGATTTCCTCCATGATTCCACCCATGGAGTGTTGTCCAATTCAGGATCGATTTGCCGGCATACCACGCTCCTGTGGGTCAGGATCTGTGGTGATACTGCTGGCTGAAACCCAATGTCCCGAAGGACCCCAACTGCCTTCTCCTTGGTAATGTCTTCTATATCCTTTTCCTTATCGAAGATTGCGATGTAACCCGAGGTTATGTCCAGCAGCCTCACCATGGCAATGCCCAACTTGCCATAAACAGCCTCAAATACGCTCTCTCTGCTAGGCTTGGGCTGCCCATCGACTACCCGCAGAGGTATTCTTGTTGTATGGTTTTGGGCCATCTCTTCGAGAGAGTGGCCCCTCAGCACTGGGTTTACTCTTCCTCCCAAGTCTCTTATTTTTGGTGACTTGATTTTAGTCAATTTCGTGTTCCCTTTCTTCTTATGATGATGTTTCCTTATTTATTTGTTAAAGACTCCCTCTACTTCGTCGCTAAGCTTTCATGAACGTTAACTGACAAATGAGGGGATGAATGATGATGGGTGAACCCGGGAAGGCCCCTCAGATGGGCGAAGTGTGGCGGACTTAATGATAGGTGGTGATAGAATAAACTACCACCATCCGGGAATGCCGCCCCATCTGCGGTTTGGTTATCAATTCTGTTTCCAACTTGCACAGGGACGGTTGCATGTCCTCCTGTGATCTTGGCCGGAAGCTACCCTTAGAGATTAGAGCGAACTCTTCCCCAAAGATTTCAACATCGCCTCGTAACCAGGCGGTATCTTCCGTAGAGTTCCACAGTGGGCTAATCCTTAAACCTGCTTTTCTTTAAGTCTCCAATTATGTCTATCAAAGTGGACCGACATAGTTGGAGCGAGACTAGATGAATGGCAGTTCAGTTCATTTCAGCTTCGCAACTCCGTCGAGGGAGGAGGGGGAGGGGAGTTAGGTCGACATTAAGTCTTCTAAGAGCTGTTTAAAAAGGTCTTTCGGAGAATCCCCGTGGGGATGGCGAAGTGAATCCGGACGTTTTGAAGCTGCCTACCTTAACCTTTTCCTCCTTTATCGAGTAAGAGATGTAGTTTTAGCATAGTTTTCTAAATGAATTGTTCTGCCTTCACGAGCGCCAATAACTGCTTCTAGGCACCTTAAATAGTAAGTAAAATTTATGCTTAGTATTGTGAACGATAATTTTATGGTCTACTACTTCGCTTTCTTAAAGATTTTATACAAATAACGACCGTCAACATTATAGTCTACCATTTTTCGTTCATATTTTCCATTTTAATGTTATATTGTAAGCAGTTCATTATTTTGTCCGTAACTATTTTATTTTTCCCGATTAATTCAAGTAAACTCTTATATTTGTTCAAAAAGAAACAAAACGCAACAATATGATATTATTTTTGTTTGCTTAATTGTAATATATTTATGTATATATATATATATATATATATATATATATATATATATATATATATATATATATATATATATATATATATATATATATATATAAATTGCAATACAATTACTTCTGTATATTTTGTTCCAATCAAATAAATGCTCGATTTGATAACAGAAATAGGCCCTATTAAAGATGGTTTCCAGATATCATCATTATATTTATTCACGTATGTTTACAATTATCCCTACTTAAATATTTCCATTGATATGAAATAAAACTTGCAAAATACCATTGATTTTATTATTAGTGAAGGATTGATAAAAATAATATATGGGAGAAAACGACGAAATTGTAATACGATAGTGCAAGCAAAAACTAAGTGTTCAGATCGATTAATGTCTGTGTTAATGATCAAGTTTAATGAAGAGAATGTTAATAAAAATGACAATATTAATCTCCCGTATACAATTAATTAGAGATTGTAAAGTTCTATAGTAATGTAAAACAGGCTTGTAGAGAAATAACCTAAGTTGAACGTACAAATATGATTTAATTTGTAACTGGCGCAACTGAGTGAGCGAATACAAGAAATGTATCAATTGCGGTGGTAATCACCGAACATTGGCAATGGCTTATCCAGTAAAAAAAAGACATAATAAAGAAGAAGAACGAGGAAAAGAAACAAGCAGAAGAGAAAAGGAAAAGCACAAGCTACGCCCAGGTTGCAAAACCTACCATATCGGAAGCAGCAAAAGAAAGAAACATTCAAAACGAACTAAACATGATACTGAAGAACAATGGCATGCTACAAATGTGGTTTCCGGACAATTCCCTGTCTGGGGAAGTTTTAAAGATCAAATTTGTATATCCCTCTCAAGGACACACGAAAGAATAACCCAATGCGACCAACAATTGCCACCCAAAACTTGCTGCACAAGAGGCCCGAAGATTAAGTGAAAAAGCTAAGAAGAAAGATTTAGAACATCAACAAGGAAATGAAGTAATGGTAATCGAACAAACGCAAATCTCAGAAAAGAACAGAAAACACAAGATAAGGGAGCGAAAGCGATCTTACAGCCAACAAAGGTAAAGATCGCCAACGTCACCCCCTCTCCTCACCAAAAAAAAGGGCAGGAAATCAATGCGAAAAACATCAACCTTAGACTCCAAGCTACGGAGAATACTCCATTTCTTATCCACCAAACACCTGGAAAAGACTATCACGGACGGAATCATAAACTGCATAATGAAATAGGATTACGAAGACCAGATGCCTGAAAATCGTGTCGAAGAAGCTTTATACCAAGGGAGAGTGAAATGCAACCATAAGATCTATCGCACTGTGACCCAGAGTGAATTCAACAAAAAAAAAGAGACGGAAAATGCCAAACTCCGCTACAAAAGAATGCTGTCCCTAAACAGGACAGGAAAGAGGACTAAGAGCAGAAAAAGAAGAGACCTACAAAAGAAAGAAGTACAATAACAGAGACAACAAAGCATACGAATATGGACAATTTAAACAAAAACTTGAAAATACTATACATGAACGTTAACGGATGGTCTAGGAAAAACAAGGTAGTTGGTAATATTATTCGGAAAGCAGACTCAGATGTAATTTTAATATCCGAACATGGAATTAATACGAGCAACAATAGTACTAAAATATTTCACTACGAGGTGCACACAACAAGCTATACAAACGAGGCATACGACAGTGCCGCATTGGCGATTCACAAAGGAATCGCATACATAATCCTCCCTCCACTTGAAGAATCCTATGTGGCAGGGCAGTAGAAATACAAACATCCATAGAACCCTTGACGAATAGCTACAGGATACCAGCAACCAAGAAGAGGCTACTTGCCAATCCACAACTTTCTGAGACTATTCGCACACAATAAATCGGTACCATTTGCTGGAGACCCAAAGGCTAGGTATCTGGCCTCAGAGTACACCAGCACCAACGTGGCCGGGAGAAACCTGGAACTTCTACTGGAAAGAAATGTTGCAGTACATATAGGTCCAGAATTCCCGACCTACTACTCTGCGAGAAGCGCCACAAAACCAAATATAATACTGGCGAGCACACAATTCCCCTTTAACTATCACATTCAACAAGAACCAGTGACCTCCAGTGACCATGAGGCAGTAGCCATTACTGTATCAACCAACCCCATCTAGATCACAATTAAAGAAAGGAAAGCTTGTGCGCGCGCCGACTGGCAAACATATCATACCGCATGCCAAGACTATGTACCACGACAATTGGAAGAAGCGACACCACAAAAAAATAGACAATGAACTAAACTGCATAACAACAATGATGTTAAAAGTGGTCAGAATAGCCGTGCAAAGAACTAAACACAGAACTTTACCAGTACCAGTTTGGACCCATGAGATGATAGAGATGCAGGAAAGATATAGGAGAACAGTCGAGGAAATCAGTAGATGGGGACCCAGTAGGGAGCTCCACCTGACTCTTCGGGAATCACGCGACAACCTACAACGGCTCATTAGACAACAACAGATTGAAATATGTGATAGACTCATAGAAAAGCTCGATGAAGATATGGACCCCAAGAGCTTCTGGCAGACAGTGAAAAGGTATCGGGGAAAACCCCCACCAAGGAAGATTAAAATAAAAGACCAAAGAGGGAAACTTATCACCAAGCCCGAGCAACTGGAAGCCGAATTTAGACGCTACTGGGCGACAATCTTCAAGATTACCCGAGAGGAAGAGGAGAACTTCGACACGGAATTTGGCAATAACATCATAAACCAATTAAATGCAGAAATAGACCAAACCTATCCCTTTAACAACATCACGGGAGAGAGACTCATGGATGAATACGAAAGAAAGATCACCCACCAGGAACTAAGCCAAACTCTGAGAGACTTTGAGGAAAGGGTGCCAGGCTTCACCAGATTAACAAAGGCAAACTTCGCAAATGCCCCACATAATATCATCCAAGGATTACTAAATGTTATGAATGCGGCCCTCAACGCTGGGTACTACTCAGATGAGTGGAAACTATCAAAAATTATATTTATTCCAAAATCGGGCAAAAACCCTACCTCCCCAGCAGATTCTAGACCAATCTCTCTGCATGAATTTGGAGGGAAAATTATGGAGAAGATCATTGCCAACAGGGTACAAACCAACCTCGATGTCAACGAACTTCACAGAGTGGTATAGCTACTACACTTGCAATGATCACAGAGAAACTGGCGAAGATAGAGGAGGAAAAGGAATATGCTGACCTAGTGCTGAGGGATGTAAGGAAGGCATTTGATAAAGTCTGGGGCCAACAGTACAAGATACTCCAACTGGGACTAAATCCCAGGAGAAAATAATCTGTAATTACGTCATGGACCGAAGAGCCTTCATCGCAATCGGAGAGCTCCAAAGGCCCATCTTTGTACTAGAAGAGGGTGTCCCTCAAGGCGGATGCCTCAGCCCGCTACAATATTCGATCTACACCAGAGACCTTCCAGGCCCTAGGCTTGAGGAATTTCTATATATACAGTTCGCGGACGAGTTATCCTAGATAGTAGTGTCCCCCTACAAGAACGAGAAATTTATGGCTAGGATGACTGAGTGGGAGATAGAAAACATACGAACGTCGCTGGAAGATTGCCACAAACACGAAAAAATTGACAATAATCCCGATAAAACGGAACAAGACCGCTCTAATACAAGTTAATGTGGAAAGATAGATGTACAAACAATCAGGCAAAGTTCTAGGACTAGAAATTAGCAAACACGGATACTCACGTCAACTTAACAACATCTTAACACGATCCAAGAAAGAGCTGTATGAATTCTCCAGGTTTGAGAAGTTAAGCACGAAAAACAAGAAAAAGATTTACTCAGCATACATTTGACCCACGATTGTGTATCCTGCCACGCCACTGGTAGATATACGAAAAAAATGGCTCAATAAACTACAAGTAATCCAAAATAAAGCTACATTAATCATAACTAACACTAAGAGAATAGATAGAAAACGTCAACAAACGCTCCACGAAGAAGTCAGTCTAAAGGCAATAAACAACGACCTGGGAGTAAGAACACAAAAAATCTGGAGAAAGATAGAGAGGAGCACAGTACCACACTTCATAAGAAGTCACTTTGAGATCCGCAATCAAAACCAAGTACATGCTAGACGTAGGTTTCCCAGCAGCAGAATTGCTGCTCGGAACATCCAAAACCCTAGATACTCGACTAGATAACACAAAAGAATAGTTCAACAAAAAGAATAATAATAATTTAACATCGATTAACACCACGATACAATTAAGATGAGACAAGTCATAAAAAACAAGCGATTTAAAAGGCTTGAACGCTACGATCGAATCAGGATGATAACTATGCGTGTACAATCGTAAGTACGTGTATATATGCATAAGTGAATAAAGAAAAAACGAATATCGACAAGAACCGACTACGACATTAAAACTGATCAACGACAACGGAAATAAATGAATAGAAACGAAATAAAGATCCCTGAACGAGAGACCCCTGAAAATAATGCAACTTTAAAGACTTTGAATCCCCCCGCCCCCCAAAATATAAACAATAAACAAATGCCATAGTCAAACAATAAAGAAAGACATAGATACTCTTTCACCAGGAACCTATATACTAAACTCTATATCTGTCTTCTTTTCAACTTTTTCAACACTAAAACTCGTACTTAATATCTTATATATTTCTCACTTTTTATGTCCGATTCCGAGTCCTAAAATGGAGATCGCAACATCTGAAGACTTTCCAAGTTCCCGCCGAATAAAGAATAATGATTCCACAATATGAATTCTTCTTTACGCCAAAGGAATCCCTGATCACCTTTACCAAGTCTGCAATCAAGAAAGACGAAAACTCGACCGCCTCACGCGAAGGGTTCTACCAAAAGAGGAGGATAAGTAGCCACCAAAATGAGCCAGCATCATAAATGGATAACCAGGATTGGTACTCTAACTATATAGCAAAGCACCGATAACAACCAATCCCCTGTAAGCCCAAAAGAACGGGTAGCGTACTCACCACTTATATATTCCCAAGCTTACCGCGGATAGTAGAACGAAAACAATAGAAAAGCGACTCCTGATGAAAGAGAAGATTCCACTACAACGAAAATGATTAGTAAGCCCGAAGAAAGGCCTTAAAATAACTAGACAAAGATAACTAGAGTAGAGAAAGGATAAAATAGAAGTTAAAGAGAGACAAACCTATACGAATATTAAAGTTATAGAAAAAAATATACCCTAACCTTGATAAAAAACATAAGTCATAACCAAACTAAGATGAAATTCTTATTCAAATACTCAAAAATATCCCCTTCTTAAATTATAGAGTTAGTGATGATGGTGACTAATCTAATTTTTAATGTATATCCTAATACAGATACATGAAAAGGTAGCACACACAAAAAATGGTCGGACACACACACGCTAAAACAGTACCACAAACATATACTTACAAAAATACCAAGATGTCCACTATCATCACAAAATTGCGTGATTAACTCGCATAACGCCCTTTTCACTTAACAATGCTAATTATAACTACTTAAATTTGACATAAATAAACCTGATCTTGAGGCAAACTGTGTAGCATCCCTTTGCAAGTCTCTGCATCCCTTCAAATTTCAGCATCTGTACTTTCGCCTATCACACTCATACATGGGATTCACAGTGGACAAGTTGGACATTTTTCTTTTTCAAGAGCTCATGTGGCGACTGCCTACTTGGGCATAAGTCGCCATACTCACGACTGCTTAGTACTAGGCTACGACAGGTTGGACATGAGACAGTGCTAACTGCGAAGAAAAAGCGGGCCAAGCCCTTCCCCACTCCTCTGACATGGTCAGTCTTACCGGGGACAGGGAAAAAAGGGCGAGGTTCGAACAATCTGCTCATTTCAGAAGATCACTTCCCTGAAAAAGCTGGACAACATTGATACGGAGGAAACATGCCCTGGAATTTAGTCTTTCTTATATATATATATATATATATATATATATATATATATATATATATATATATATATATATATATATATATATATATATTAAGAAAAATCATTGCAGTAACGCAATTAATTATGCGGTTGAAAGGCGGCTATTTTTGGCAAACACAGTCTTCATCAAAGCGCTCGGAAGGAGCTCTTCTCACATACACGAGAAGGTAACACTTATTTTAAGTGTTACCTTCTCGTGTATGTGAGAAGAGCTCCTTCCGAGAGCTTTGATGAAGACTGTGTTTGCTAAAAATAGAGTTTCAACCACATATATATATATATATATATATATATATATATATATATATATATATATATATATATATATATATATATATATATATATATATATATATGATGAATAACACCCACAAGGAAAATGGAAAAACAATTCCTAAGCGCTTTCGTCTTTATTCTAAAAGACCTCTTCATGGAATAACGTAGGTCATTTTTTATTTATTTTGTGTATAGAAAGGACAGAGAGAGATCACTGTGTAACACAGAGGAACAGGTAGTCGAAGAGGAAGGTTGCGCGAATAACTTAAGAAGGGATAGGAGGAGTTGATAGGTCGGTGGCTGGACACCGATGCGTGGTGTAGTTAGGTTGGACTCGGTGTGATCGTGACTGGACGACGGTTGGAGGCTGGTCAGGAAGGAGGGCGTGTCAGCTCGGTCGGGAACGCGTTATTCATGATGCCTTTAGTTTATGCGAAGAACGGTATGGGTTGCGGGTGGTCATGGGCCGCGGGGTATCGCAGTGCCATCGCATACCTTCTTACATGTAGTGTGGTGTATAATGGGTCTCTGGCGAGTTTCTCGAGTTGTTTTGTGATTCTGGTGTGAGCGTATGTGTTGAGGGGTGCTAATTTGTTGTCGTGTAGTGTGGCCATTCTCATGTACAAGCGAGAGCGGCCAGCGCGTTTCAGAGCGGAGTTCTGAATGCGCTTAGCCTTCTGCTGCCACGTGACACTCGCGGCTACGAGTGACAGTGGGGCGTACGTGAGAATAGGTCGCATGAGTGTTTTATATAGGTGTAACTGTAGTTTTTTGCCCGCAGAACCTGCGCAGCGATGTATTTTTACGTGAGGCTCTTGCTTGTGTTATGTTCTGATGTATATTGAACCTGAGGGTCTTGTCAAAATATACCCCGAGGATTTTTGTATGTTGTGTATATTCGAGCCTTGTTGGATTTAGATGGTTTCTGTCTTGTGTGTGTGAGAAGATTTGTAGGTTGTGCATGAAGAGGTCTCTTCGTGGCAATCAGTAATTTATCCTCGTAATCTGTCCTCGCGTCTAGTATTCTTTGTGCGTGAAGCGCGATTTCTTCTGGTCCGCGGCCACTGACGAGAATGGTCTCGTCATCGACGTAGGACACTGTGTATGTGTGACAGCAGTTTTCGGGTGCGCGTGGGGTGTCGTTTGTGTACGTGATATATAGTGTGGTTGCCAGTACGCTCCCTTAAGGAACGGCTTCTCCTGAACCCATATTGGTGGGGGAGAACCAGTCCCTCTCTTCCAGGTATTCCCATAGGCGGCAGTTGATCATTCGTTCGAGTATTTTGCCTAGGTGCTCTAATAGAGCAATAGGTTTGTAATTGTTTGGGTGTTTGGGGTCTTTGTTCGGCTTGTGTAGGAGTATGTTGTGAGAGACAAAAGATTAATATTATGTTGTCTTAGGCCTCTATAGACTAGAGATTGTTGTACTGTGTGATCAGTCTCTGAGTGTGTATGGAAAATGTGAAATGTTTTATGCAAGTATAGGTTTTTTGTGGTGTGTGTAGATTGCGTGCTGTGGTTATGGTGCTTATGATTGAGCACCAGTGGTCGTCTAAAAGGTCTGGATTAGTGTTCGACTGACCTTCAAACAGGTAGCACGTGTTTCATAGAGCTCTCAGTCTGTTGATCTATTTTTCAGATTTTTCTACAGTTTGTTTGTTTTTTTGTTCTCACCACAATCAGCGAAAGCTAAGTTGCTCTTCTTTTTTTTCTTATTACTACTTAAGTTCTTTCTTTGTTTGAATAAGTGATGGAGTTTGGGGATGAAAGTGAGCATGAGTGTTGGAATGTATGCATTGGTTGTGGTGTATTAGGTGAGGGGTATACATGTGTTGTATGTGGGCTGCGTGAATGCATTGTAGATTTAGAGGGGATGAGAATGCAGGATTTAGACAGGATATGTAGGCTGGAGGGGTTAGTTGCTGAGCTCAGGAGGGAACTTAGTGTTAGGCCTAGAGCTGGGAATAGGTTAGGGGATGAGAATGCAGGATTTAGACAGGATATGTAGGCTGGAGGGGTTAGTTGCTGAGCTCAGGAGGGAACTTAGTGTTAGGCCTAGAGCTGGGAATAGGTTAGGTGGTGAGGTAGGCCAGTTAGATGTTTCAGGTGAAGGTAGAGGGCCGGTGGAGGAGGTAGGATATGATAGTTCTAGGGATAGTGAAGTTAGCCCCCTTAGATTAGTTAGAAATAGGCCTCGTGAGGATGGGGGACAGTGGAGAGTAGTTAGAAAACGCGTGGCTAGGGAGGCTTCTCCTGTTATTTGTGAGAATAGGGTTGCCTCTGTTAAGGTTGTTAGCCAGGGAGAGAATAGGTGTGTGAGTCAGAGGGACACAGAACCTATTAACTTGACTAATAGATTCAGTGCCCTAAGAGAGGAAGTAACTGGAAGTGATATGACTGATGGGGGTAGGGGTGGAGTTCGAGTGACTGGTAGTTTGAATGAGAATAGGAGTGGGGATGGAGTTAGGTCTGTGGGGGTTAGAAATAGGAGTCTGACTGAAGTGCTTGTGATGGGTGATTCGTAAGTTAGATATTTAGATAGGAAGTTGAATGCAAGTAGATTGAATGGTTTGAGGGTGTGTTTGCTGGGTGCTGGAGTGAGAGATCTGTCTGATAGGTATGAGGAGCTGGTGTCTGGCTGTGCAAGGGATGCGGTTGTGATTATACATGTAGGAGTGAATGATGTGAAGAAAGTGGGTGCATGTGAGTTACGTGAGAGGTACAAGAGGTTGATTGAAAAGGTGAAAGAAAGTAGAATGAAAGGTGTTGTAACAGGTGTGCTTCCAAGGATGGATGTTGGGGTAGAATGGATGTCTCGTGCAATTGGGCTGAATGATTATGTGAGGAGGATGTGTGAGATGGAAGGTGTCATGTTTGTGGATGTGTGGGATAGGTTTGTTGAAATGAAAGAAATGTATGCGATGGATGGACTGCATTTGAGTAGGAGGGGGGTAGATGTGTTGTGGGAGGAGTATGATCGTGTTATTAGGTCTTTGCGGGCGGGGAAACTAGATACTTATAGTGGTCAGGGAATTATGAGAGGACATTATAGTACTGAAAGTAGAATGGACTTGGCAGATAACAGAAATAGGTTCCAAGGCAATAGAGGTGAGGTCATTCAAGTTTCAAGAGGTGCTTCAGGGATAGGGGGGTTAAATTGTTTCTATACAAATTCTCGTAGTCTTAGAAACAAGAAAGATGAGCTATTTAGTTATATTAGCAATGAGGATATAGATATATTATGCGTTACTGAATCATGGGTTAATGAAATAGAATTTAGTGACACTATAAGTGAATTTCATTTACAGGGCTATAATATGTACATTAGTCAAAGGACAGGTAGGATTGGTGGAGGAATAATTATCTATATATAAAACAACATTGTTCCAAGTTTAAATACTTCAATAAAGCAAGATGGAGTTAAGGTCACTTTGGATAGATATTAGGTTCAGTAAAATTAGAATGGTGCATTTGAGAGCTTTTTACAGGCCACCTGGGCAGACTGATGATATGGATGAACTAATGATAAGGGAAATAAGTAAGGGAACATAAAAACATAAGAAAAGAAGGAGACTGCTAAAGACCATTCATGGCCTACACTTGGCAGCTCCTGTTTCAGTCAACACACAAAAGATTTCTTACCAGAGAAAAGTAATAAACATTGTCACCCTTTACAGGAGTTCGTCAGATCTAATCTACAATATACATAAAATGCATCCAGAGGATTATGTCCATTTATGCAACCGCAAAATAATCTCCCCACTCCTTAGAAAAATATATACATATGCACATAAAAAAGTCAGTCCCATCTAGCAGCTTCATTCATATATTTATCTAATCTATTCTTAAAACTACCCAGAGAGGAGGCTTCTATCACATGTCTAGTGAGCCTATTCCATTCATCTACCACACGATTTGTAAACCAATTCCTCCCAATTTCCTTCCTAAACCTATACTTATCAAGCTTAAACCCATTGCTACGTGTCCTTTCATGTTCACTAAGTATAAGAACCTTACCCAGATCCCCTTTATTATATCCTTTTACCCATTTGAAGACTTCAATCAATTCCCCTCTGACTCTTCTCCTTTCCAATGTATGTAGATTTAGTTTTCTGAGCCTTTCACCATAAGGTAAGTTCCTTAGCCCACTAATCATCTTTGTCATCCTTCTCTGCACAGACTCAAGCAAATCAATATCCTTCCTATAATATGGTGACCAAAATTGTACTGCATAGTCTAGATGATGCCTAACTAGCGCCAGATACAGTTTTAGAATGACTTCAGCACTCTTATTGCTTACACTCCTTCTAATGAATCCCAATATCCTATTAGCTTTATTCTTAGCATTTAGGCATTGCTTTCTAGGACGAAGGCCTGAACTTACCAAAATACCCAAGTCCCTCTCACAATCGGTCCTCCCTAAATTTCTCCCATTTAATTTATAACTATTCAGTGGATTATTTCTACCTATACTAAGTACACTACATTTGTCTATGTTAAACTTCATTTGCCATTTCTCGGCCCAATTGGACAGAATGGTCAATTCCTCCTGCATTACAACAGCATCAGAATCAGCCCTAATGGCCCTACCTAGCTTAGTATCATCAGCAAATTTACTCAGGTCAGTACTTATACCTATGTCAAGATCATTAATATAAATTAAGAATAGCAAGGGACCCAAAACAGATCCTTGCGGAACTCCACTGCTAAAACCCCCCCACTCAGATTTAACTCCATCTATACTAACTCTTTGCTGTCTGTCACCAAGCCATGACTGAATCCACCTAAATATACTGCCATCGATCCCGTGTGCTTTAACTTTGCTCAGAAGCCGTAAGTGTGGCACTCGATCAAAAGCCTTACTAAAGTCCAAGTATAAAATATCATAGTTTTCATCATTATCTGCTGCTTCATACACCTTACTATAAAAAGACAGAAAATTAGTCAGGCAGGATTTACCCTTACTAAAGCCATGCTGTGATTCTTTTATCAACTTATGCTTATCCAAGTGATCCCTAATATTCCTTGCTATAATAGATTCCATCATTTTCCCTACCACTGATGTCAAACTTACTGGTCTGTAATTAGACATATTTGTTTTATCCCCTTTCTTAAATATAGGTATCACATTGGCTTTCTTCCATGCCACTGGCACAATGCCACTCTCCAATGATTTTCTAAAGATGCATGCTAGGGGCTCACTTAACACATCCTTACATTCTTTCAAAATTCTAGGAAAGACCTCATCAGGACCGGGTGCTTTACTACTTTTGATTTTATCAATTTCCTTTGTCACTATCTCCTTTGTGATCAAGATATCCTTTAATTTCTCTTCATCATTACCCCGAAAGATCATTGACACCTCGGGTATATTTAGAGTATCCTCCTGTGTAAATACTGAGAGAAAAAAGTCATTTAGCATTCCAGCCATTGAGTCCCTATCACTCACTAATTCTCCATTGGAATCTATAAGTGGGCCTATTTTATCTCTAACCTTAGTTTTGTATAATTGATAAAAACTTTTAGGATCTTCCTTTGCCCTATTTGCCACTTTAATTTCATAATTTCTCCTTGCTACTCTAACTAACTTTTTAACATCTCTTGCTAGTTCATTATATCTCTGCCTTAAGTGATCCTCTCCATTTTTTATTTTCCTATAAATGCCCTTTTTAATGCCAATATAATGCTTAATTTTATCTGTCATCCATTTTGGGTCATTATTTTTAGTCCTAATCTCCTGATAAGGAATGTTAATCATCTGACCTGGGATGTGAAACAGATGCAGTTATTATTGGGGACTTCAACTTAAAACCTGTGGACTGGGAAAATATGATAGGTAGGGATAGAAGAAGTGGCAGGTTCATAGAATGCTTTGAGGATAATTTTTTGAATCAATTTGTTAATGAGCCAACGAGGGAGGACAATATATTAGATTTAGTACTTTCTAACAGTGATCATTTAGTTCAAAAATTGACTGTTGGGGAAGCATTGGAAAATAGTGACCATCAGATAGTTCGTTTTAACTTGGGAATTGAGAAGGGTCAAATAACCGAGAATGCTGAAAAAGTTCCAAATTTTCATAAGGGAGATTATGTAAAACTTCGAAGCTTGCTAAATTTGGTAGACTGGGATGTAGAATTCAGAGGTAAAAATGCTTATGGGATGTGGGATACTTTCAAGCATATAATGAATGTAGTCCAAGAACAATGTATCCCAATGAAGGCCATTAGGAACAAAAGTAGGAAACCATTATGGTGGAATCAGGAGATAGCTAGAAAAATTTCAGAGAAGAAAAGGGCATACAAAAAATTACAGGTAGAAAATAATATTCAAAATTTAAGTGATTATACAATGGCTAGGAATGAGTTAAATAAGATTATAAAGAAGAACAAAAGGGTGTCAGAAATTAAATTAGCTCAGGATAGCAACAAAGATCCTAGAAAGTTCTTTAGTTACTATAAAATTAATAACAAGTCTGGCAGAATCAAAATAGGACCTATCAAATATGGAGGGGTTGTGAGAGAAACTGATGAGGAAATAGTTGAGGTACTAAATGGTCATTTTGTATCAGTATTTACAAAGGAGAAACTAAATAGTACTCATGGGTCAGGAAAAGAGGTGTTTACTAACATTAGTGTGGATCGGAGGATGATAAAAGGACTAATAGGTGAGTTAGATACTACCAAGGCCTCCGGCCCTGATAATATTCATTCTAGGATACTTAAAGAAGGGGTAGAAAGTATCTCAATAGATCTGGAGAAGTTGTATACTAGGTCACTGGAATATGGAGAAATACCCGATGATTGGAAGAGAGCGAATGTAGTCCCCATTTTCAAAAAGGGTAGTAAAGAGGATCCAAATAACTTTAGACCGGTTAGCCTAACTCCTGTAGGCTGTAAAATTCTTGAGAAAATAGTTAAAAAAGGCATTTGCCAACATCTAGGGAGGGAGGGGTTAATCAGCGATGCTCAGCATGGGTTAAGATCAGGTAGATCATGTTTGACTAACTTACTAGACTTTTTGGAGTTTGTAACAGATCAAGTAGATAAGGGAGAGAATGTAGATATAATTTACTTAGATTTTAGTAAAGCATTTGATAAGGTACCACATAGGAGACTAGTTCATAAATTAAAAATGATTGGGATATGTGGGGGTGTTTCAAATTGGATCGCTGAGTGGCTGAAAGACAGGAAGCAAAGGGTAGTGCTAAATGGTGTAAAGTCAGAGTGGAGGATGTTATCAGTGGGGTTCCTCAGGGATCAGTTCCCGGTCCATCATTATTTGTCATCTATATAAACGATCTTGGGGAGGCAGTTAATAATAAAGTGTAAATTTTTGCGGATGATACCAAATTAGCAGCTGTAGTTAAAGATATTGATGATAATTTTAAAGTGCAGGGTGATTTAAATAAATTGTTATCCTGGGCACATAAGTGGCAAAGGACTTTCAACCTTGATAAGTGCAAAATTATTTACATAGGAAAAGATAATAGAGAATTTAACTATGAAATGGATGGGCATTGGCTGAGCTCAGTAGAAGATGAGAAAGATATAGGAGTAGTAATAGATAAGTCATTAAGGTTTTCTAAGCAGTGTATTGAAGCAAAAAATAGGGCAAATAGAGTGCTGGGTTTTATTAAGAGAAATGTCAGTTACAAAAGTAAGGTTATTCTTAAACTCTATAACTCTTATGTTAGGCCACATCTAGAGTACTGTATACAGGCATGGTCCCCACATTTTAGACATGATATCAACCTTCTCGAGTCAGTGCAACGGATGGCAACAAGGATTATTCCTTCCCTGAGGCACCTTGAATATGTAGATAGACTGAGGGTATTAAATATGTTCTCGTTCAAAAGGAGGTGTGTGAGAGGGGATATGATTGAGCTGTTTAAAATTTTTTCCGGGATAGATAAATTGGATGTTAGCAAGTTTTTTGAGTTAGATGATGGAAATCGGACTAGAGGTCACCACTTGAAAATTAAAAAGCAAGGGTGTAGGTTGGATTAAAGAAAATATTTTTTCACCAATAGAGTGGTAGACTTCTGGAACAAATTGCCGCAGAGGGTAGTAGGTAGTCCAAATCTGAATGTATTTAAGAGTAGGTTGGATGAGTTTATGGGAAGTGAAGGTTGTGATGGTTCCTAAGTTTTGTATATATTAATATTGTTTGTATATATCTATAGCTGCATGATTTAGTTCTTGACAAGCCTTGATTGGTGATACCCTTGTTTCTGGATGCAATCCTCTGGATGTAGTTTTCCTAAGAGTTTGGGTGCCTTAAAAAAGAGGCCGTTTGACTTGGATGACCTATGATGAGCCCTTGTGGCTTTTGTCATCTGTTATATTATATTGTGGGAGACTTTGATTTTGTCTTCCTCTGGTGATGGTGCTTTTTGTGGGTGGGTTTTGACGGAGGCGGATGACCTTTGATAGGCCCTTGTGGCTTTTGTCATCCGTGTAATTATGTTATGTTATGTTAGGTCGAGATTTTGTGACGCGTTGTCTGTTATGTAACTCTTGAACTCTTTCCAGTTTGTGTTATTGTAGTCGAAGAGAGGTGGTGTAGGTATGAGTATGAGAGATGTGGATATGATAAGGCATATCGGTATGTGGTCAGACAGTACGTGGGGACCCGGTGATTTGTGCGTGTAGAAGTGTATAGCGTGGTCGTTGCGGAAGACCACGTCCGGAGACGTGGTATTTCCGTGAGGACCGAAAAATGTGGTGAAGGCAGGGCTGATGTGCTCGCAGTGATAACGCCACAAGGCACTGGCCAGGTACCTTCCTGAGTCATTCGTCCTGTTTGAAAGGAGTGTCGAGTGAAAGGCGTTGAGGTCTCCCGCAAAAAAGATAGGGAGGTTGTGGTTAGATAGAGCCCGGAGTGGGGCTTCTATGTTTAACTGTAGGCGTGATGGTCTGTAGTGTGTGGCCACTAGAATGGGGCCGGAGCTTGTCTGTATCTTGCCGGCTAGAAAGGAGTCGTCTTGTGTTTGGATGAAAGAGTGGTGTATGGAGCCCTTTACTAGGATCGTTGATCCTAGGTGCCGCGCCTGTGGGGATAGGTATGTGTGGTAGCCTGCGATACGGAGTCTGTTGTTGGGAGTATGTAGGCTGGTTGAGTTCATGAGTACTAAGTCCGGTCTCTGTGTGTTTAGGACCCAGTTGGCAACCGTATGGCGAATACCGTGCCAACTGCGTACGTTTAGCTGTGTCACGTTGAGGCAACCTATTGACGTAGGCGGAGTACGCAGCAGGCTGATTTTGCCGGTACCGTTCCTCTCTCCTTGGTTATTGCCCAGGAGACTTGAGGAGCCAGTACCTTTACGCGTGTCGTCGACTGTGGTTTGGAGAGGTTGTCATTGGTGTTGTTGGGTGGGCAAGCCGTGGTGGAGGGGAGAGTGTGTTTTGTGGATGAAGGTTTAGAGTGTTAGCGGTCGTGGAAGCAGGGTTGAAGATGGTAGAGTCTAGGAGGGGGGAGTTAGGAGCATAGGAGGGGGGAGTTAGAGTCAAAGGTGGAGGGAGTTGAGCAAGGAGATGAGGGGCTAGAGATAGTAGAGAAGGTGCAGATTATCAGAGGGGGGTGTCGGGAGAGAGGGGAGGTTGGGACAAAGAAGGAGGGGTGGAGGGGGTTGAGAAGGAACAGCAGGAGGGGGGGGGGGTCAGCTTCAAGCGTGGTAGTGTGTGTAAGGGGGTTGGGGGGGTGGCAGGTTTTTTTTGTTTGTTACGGGGTGTTGTGGAGGGTGTGGTGTGCTTGGGGGAGGTGGAGGTTGTGGTGTCTGTGGGAGTGGGGTTGGAGGCTGTGAGAGGGGGAGGTAGACGCGGTTTGAGGGGGTTGGTGGCAATAAGGAGAGGAGTGGTGGTTGCCGAAGGGGCGAGTTCTGGGGGTAGGAGGGAGTTTAGGTAAAGAGGTGAAAGGAGTGGAAGCTGTGGAGGGAGCAAAGAGGCATTTGGGAGAGAGATGGTAGCAGTGGGCTGAGGGGTAGGTAAGGAAGGTGCAGTTGCGAGAGATGCAGAGACAGAAGGGCGGGAGGAGGCGAGAGCGTAGTGAATGTGGGGGATGGGTGCGGGAGGAGAGGTTTGCGTGCCCACAGGGGGGGGGAGGAGTGCGGGTGTCTTGTATGGATGCTCGTCTATCAGAGCGAACACCTTCTCGCGGAAGGCGAGCTGTATTAGGCCGTGCGAGGCGAAGAGTGTGTTGAGTATGGCAGTGGATAGACGGGAGTCGCCCCTCGACATGTCTTTTGCCACCGTTGATAGCAAGGCGGTCAGGTGTAACTTTGGGTGTGTGGTCGCGTTGGGTGTGTGATGTAGAGTAGGGGTGAATGTGTGATGTGGGGTGGGTGTTGGAAGTAGTGGGGGTCTCTGGGTGTAAGGTGCTGGTGTGGGGACGGGTGTCGGGATATGTGGGGAGTTAGGGTTGCTGCTGGGGTTGGGTGTGGCTGGGGTGGGACAGGGAGAGGTGCTGACACCGTAGCGCCGGCAGCGTCTGCGAATGTTCTCAGGTCAGGACAGACAATGTCTTAAATAGTAAGTAGTGGGGGGTTAATATGGCTCCCTTCATCAAAACCCTAAATACGGGGGTAAAAATTCTTTAAACACGTTAATTTGTGATTTAATATAATTAGATAGGATCTAGGCTAAACAATCCAGGGCTAATATTAAAATTTGGGAAAGTATTAATAGAGATACACTCCAAAATATTTCTTGAAATGTAGTTTGTACATTTAATAATAGGTTTAGCATTATTCCAATTAATAGTATGATCTTAATTATATATATATGTAAAAATAATCCAGATTGTTGATAAAGATTACTAACCTTTAGTTTGGTGCTGTTTAGCTCTAACATTCAATTCTTTACCTGTCTGTCCATAATAGCATTTTTCACAATTATTGCAACCAATAGAATATACAATGCCTGGTTTAGGGGGTGAATTTCTTACGAGAGGGCGATGGATAGTGTTTTCATATTTAAAAATAACATTTATGTTCAAAGGTTTTAGTAAATGAGGTGATTTAATGAAACTTTGGTAAAAGGTAAAACTAATACATTTTTGGCATGAAATTTAGGGATGTTTTGATTAGGTTGATAAAATGAACGCTTAGTAGAATTATAACAATTTTTAAGTACGTAGAAAGGGCTACACAAATTTAAAGGCAAGTGTTTGATGCCGATACGTTTAACGCATTAGGTTATAGATTAAAGTTTTCTATCCCATTCACCCCAAATTGTGTTAATATTGCTAACGCTTTTGCACAATTAAAAAAAGCAAGTAATCTGCCCCGTAACGAAATTTCAATTGTTAAAGGTTATGTGTATAAATGCTTAAGCGATGTACAAAATTATTATCCGCTTAGATTTAATAAAGCAATAAGTTCTCTCAGGAATAATAAAATATATATGTGTGTAAGGCTGATAAATCTGCTGCCCCCGTTCTTATCGACAAATCTTCATATTTAGATAAAATGAATAACCTTCTTTCTGATACCTCTATAAATGAAAACCTTAGAAAGAATCCTATTGACCAGGTAAACAGAGAATTTAATTCAACCCTTCGCTCTCTGCTTAAAGGTCATCCTGACCTCATTAATAAGTTTAAATCCTCGAATGCTTCCCTCCCCTACCTTTATGGTCTCATCAAAACCCATAAGCCGGAAAATCCTATCTGTCCCATTATTAGCTCGGTTGGGTGTGTTTGATATACCCTATCTAAATGGTTAGCTTCTCTCCTAAGTCCTTTGGTGGGGACCGTTTCTAGTTCTCACATCGTTAATAATCTCGATCTCATTAGGAAACTTAATGATCTTTCTTACCCTGATAACTTTAGCTTGGTTATTTTCGATGTATGTTCCCTCTTTACAAAAGTTCCCGTACCCGATCTCCTAAATTTCCTCGAAGAGTACCTTGTTAATGCTGTTCTCCCTATACCGGCTTCCACTATTATTAAACTTATTTCCCTGTGTATTAACAACTGTAAATTCACCTTTGACGGGAAATATTACCGTCAAATCTTTGGAATGGCTATGGGCAATTGCTTGTCCCCTGTACTGGCCAATCTATATATGGAGTTTTTTTAAATACAAAATACTTCCCCAGACCAAAATAACCCCTATTTTATGGATGCGTTATGTTGATGACATTCTTTTTTTGTGGCCTAATGATCTTAATATCAATACTTTTCTTGAAAAAATCAACACGTTAGTCCCTTCAATTAAATTTACTTTAGAAAAAGAAAAAGATAACACCATCCCTTTCTTAGACATTTTGATCCACCAAACAGACCAAGGTTTTAAATATGAAATTTATAGAAAACCTACAGCCATTGACTCATACATCCATTTCTATTCCGATCACCATATTAGTATAAAAAAAGTGTTTGTTCTTCCATGTTTCTCCGTTCCCTGAGAATTGTTTCACCCGAATATTTGGAAAAAGAGGTTGATAGGATATATAATATAGGTTTAAATTTGTGTTACCCTTTCTACGTCTTAAAAATTGTTATAATTCTGCTAAGCGTTCATTTTATCAACCTAATCGTAACATCCCTAAATTTTATGCCAAAAATGTATTAGTTTTACCTTTTAACCAACGTTTCATTAAATTACCTCATTTACTAAAACCTTTGACCATAAATGTTATTTTTAAATAGGAAAACACTATCCATCGCCTTCTCGTAAAAAAATCACCCTCTAAACCAGGCATTGTATATTCTATTGGTTGCAATAATTGTGAAAAGTGCTATTATGGAGAGACAGTTAAAGAATTGAATGTTAGAGTTAAACAGCACCAAACTAATGTTCGTAATTTTTGTCAACAATCTGCATTATTTTTACATATAAGCAGGATCATACTATTAATTGTAATAGTGCTAAACCTATTATTAAATGTACAAACTACATTTCAAGAAATATTTTGGAATGTATATCTTTTAATACTTTCCCACATATTAATATTAGCCCTAGATTGTTTAGCCTAGATCCTATCTGATTATATTAAATCACAAATTAACGTGTTTAAAGAATTTGTACCACCTAGTTAGGGTTTTGATGCAGGTAGCCGTTTTAACCCCCCACTCCTTACTATTTAAGACGTTGTCTGTCCTGACTTACGTTATGAATTAGAAGCACGCTACCTACTAGGTACCCAAACTAAAGAAAACTAACGACACAAGGAAAATACAAGACAAGGAAAAAATAAACCAAAATACAGAAGGAGAAATAAAGAAGGAAACGCAATTAAAACAACAGAAGAAATAGAAGAGCCAGTAACCTGGCATCCTATATCACACAAATCCCACATATATACTTTTACCCCCCCCCCCCATCCCCTCATATCACGCTAGGTTTAAGTATTTTCGTGCATCCCCCCCAAAAAACCCCTCTCTTATGCTATCCCCTCTATCCCCCCTCTTATCTCATCACCTACGTTATTCCATGAAGAGGTCTTTTAGAATAAAGACGAAAGCACTCGGAATCGTTTTTCCATTTTCCTTGTGGGTGTTATTTATCATAATTTTTACTCACGTACAAGTTTTGAGTTTCTTTTCATATATATATATATATATATATATATATATATATATATATATATATATATATATATATATATATATATATATATATACACTAAATAACTAATAATAATAACGAAATTATTATTTACAAGCATTTTCCCTCTTTTTATAAGACCAAACATAAATTAAAAGAGAAGGGAGAGAGAGATAGAAGAGAGAATAAAATAATCTAAACTCTTTTACCTGTTAAAGACAGTGAAAAATGGATGGGGTTCGAACCTTTGTTCTAAGCTACAGTCCACGTCCCCTGACCTGAACAGCGAAGAGCGCTCGATAGCATAGGTTCGAGCCCCAGCCATTTTTCACTCACTTTAACAAGTAAAAGAGTTTAGATTATTTTATTCTCTCTTCTATCTCTCTCTTCCTTCTTTTTTAATCTATGTTACGTCTTATAAAAAGAGGGAAAGCGCTTGTAAATAGTAATTTCGTTATTATTAATGGGTTATTTATTATATATATATATACATATATAATAAAGTTTTAGATAATATCTATTCAAGTATTTTCTCCTGTTATCGTTTAGGATTGGTACAATAAGTAATTAATACCTATTTCTTATTTCTTTAAGATTATAAAAAATATTGTTCATAATCTATTTCGGCATTTATCCCTCTATCCTCCCATCTAAACATCACACATGTTTTACTTTATGATTTTCATAAAAGTGGCAATGCAAGTGCAGTGGCAAAGTCCATTTAGCGCTCTTATGGGCATGATTCAGATCAAATCTGTTCAGATAGGTTTGAAAATCCTCTTTTCAACGAGTTCTCTTTTATGAGCACAACCCATAACATTAACAAAGAGTGGGCTACAACCCTTGTCGCAACTTGATACAATTCACCAGAATGTTGTATTATACATTGAAATAATATTGATCCACCAAGATCTTGGGTTTTTTTCATGCAATATATAACTCATGCAATATATTTTTACTATATATGTTTTAAATAAGCTGTTGAGTTTATTCCCTTCAGCTTGTCAATCATCAAAAGAAGTAAAATCTAGTTGGGACTGTAAAAACTGTAGTGTTTTAGTATGTGAACACCCACTATGTGTCTCCCACTTAGAGGTGTATGCCTTACAACTCTGAGACTTCCCCAATAAATTTATATTTTCTTTTAAACTTAAATTATATCTGAATATTTAAATTATTCTTGATGGGAATTATTTCTCTAATTTATCTTTCTCTCACTTTCCATAATTTATATAATTCCCTCCTTCTGCCTCCTTGGTCTAACTCCTCAAATAGAAATCGACCAACTATTTTATTACGATTATCATTTTCTTCATTTAGTATTTTTATAATTCTTCTTATATAATTCAACTATGGGCAATATATAATAAAGTGGCAAAGAAGCTCGTCCAAAAGAACTCGATTCCGAATAGTCGGTCGCTATTGTCGCAGCAAATCTTGTTGCAATTTCGAGAGAACCTCAGACAACAATTTAACGTAACCCACAACGAGTGTTCTACGCCGACTGAAAAGGATTGGGATGCCAGCCTTCACGATTCCCTTCGCAACACCTCCATGGGCAGCTACCGCACAGACTCCTCACCACAACCCTGGATCAGACAACAGTCACGGATCCTGGACGTCGCCCTCACCCGGTTACGGCTGGGCCACACATCCCTCAACGCCCACCTACACCGGATGAACCTCTCCCCTGACCCATTCTGTCCTTGGTGCCGGAACATAGAGGAAACAGTGGAGCACTTCCTACTCCACTGCCCCCGCTTCTACTCCCACCGCCAAGCCCTGGCACATAGACTCCGTGCCCTAAACATCCCCACCCTTGATCTACCCACACTACTGGTTGCTGCCCCCCCCCCACTGTCTCCCCTCACAACCGATCCACCGTCATCCGCCTCACCTGCGAATACCTGAGGAAATCCCGACAACTCCCACGACTATAAAGCGGGACTCGAAAAACATGGCACATACGCCACAAGGCATCAAAGCCCTCAACAACAACAACAAGTGATTGGAAAATGGTTCCTGCACTAGCTATCCACGACGAATCTGCAAAAGCGTGTTGCTTACTCTGAATCATTGCTTTCATCACACCTTCAAGCACCACTTTTGGGCAGGCTCGTTACTGGTGATAAGAAATGAATCCTTTATTATAACGTTAAACGCCGCCGTTTATCGATCAGTTGAAGAAGCAGAATTTCTCAGCAACCGAAAGAGGACTTCATCCAAACAATTAATATCGTCATTTGAAATACTCTGTGGTCCAAAGGCGACCCTCCATACTCAACAGAAGGGGTTGTCATCCTCTATCACGATAATGCACGTTCTTTCACATAGATCGAATGACCAACGATCTCTTGGAGGAGCTCAGGTAGGGAAAATTGCTTTATTCTCCATACTTTTCTGATCCTGTTCCTTTTGATTAACACTTCGTTAGGGGATGACCGAACTATTTGGATATTCTTAGGTTGACATCAAGAGAAGAGGATGAAATCGAGTTGGATTCATATTTTGCATCAAAGTCTCAGGAATTTTACAAGCGTGGCATTTATAAACTTGTTGACAGATGGAATGAGGGTCTAGAAAGCAATGGAGTTTATGTTTATGATTAAATAGTTCTATAGGCCTAAGTTTTTTATCTTTTCTCTTATTATGACACAATTTCGTCTCCTCAGCCAGATGGCTGAACGGCCGGTTACTCGATTGAATAGCTCCTAGGATATTTTTTCTTGACATTTTTGTTTTTTCGATATCCTTTGGTTTGTTTGGAAGCATAAGTATTGTTTTCTCCTTTAATGAAATTCCAACGTACGAACTTGCTAGGGGGGTGCAAAATATCGAACAAGCAGTCAAGTATCTGCAAGAAAGAGGTATTGTGCACCAGCAGAGAAAATGGACACAACATGAAATTTTCGTTGTCCCATTACCCACCTGAATGGCGCTGTCACAAACAAGGGTGTAAAAGAAAATCCGGATTGAGAAGCGATATCTGGTTAGAAGGGTTAAAAATACTTATGGAAACAATCTTCTTTTTCGTTCATGCATGGTGTAACAACTTAACAACTACTGTTTTTTGTAAAGAATAACAAAAAATGTTATGCAAGCTATTACGGACTGGAGGAACTATCTCCGTGAAGTGTGCGCAAATTCGTCAATCCCAAATCCTATAAAGATCGGTACAAATGGATTGACAGTAGAAATAGATGAATCCTTGTTTTCACGAAGAAAGAACAATGTCGGGACGGTTTTGCCAATGCAGTGGGTTTTGAGAGGGATTTGCAGGGAAGCGCGCGAGTGTTTCATGTATGCAGTTCCTGATAGATCGGCAGAAATATTATTATCTATCATTAAAGAATGTGTATTGTCTGGCATGACTATTATTTCTGATAAGCGGCGTGCAGACAATTGAGTTGACTTCTTGCCAGAGATATGGTATAAACATTTGATTGTTAACCCGTCGAAGAACTTTAAAGATCCAGAGACAAGTGCTCACACAAACCAAATAGAGCCACTTTGGGCCAAGGCGAAAATGACGAATAAAATAGAAGAGTGAAACCACTCCTGCACTGATCCACTGATGTATGTGCGAATTTTGCTAAATGTTCAGAGTATGTCCGGATTTGATTTCTAGCTCACTCAATTCATATGTTAGTCAATAAAACGATTTTTCAGAAATGGAGGGGCTTCGCCTCCCATACCTCCCCTTTTACTCTTGTTGAATATACTATGATAATGGTATATATGTAATTACTTTAGGACGATTTTTCAGAAATAGGCGGCTTCGCCCCCATACTCCCCTTTAACTATTGTTCAATGCACTATAATAATGGTAAGTATGTACTTACTTTTTGCAGTGACCTCCAAGTTGTGATACAAAGGTTTCCAAATAATTTAAAAGAACTTCCCGGCAAAATCTAAACCAATCAACGAGGGTTGTTTGGCCTACGTCCGTATGCTCGGTTATTACGCTCATTGGGAGCTTGTTTAAGATAAACCAAAAGAGGACTATTAATATTTTTTCGATGGAGAAGAAGGAAATAGGGGAAAAAGTCGTTTTATGAGGGATAGGTTTATAATTACATCCTTCTTGGTTGCCACCATCGCCAATAAAAGATTTATCGCATCGAAATAGTCAATTTTTGTTCATTTTAAGTTCGGCATTACAAGTAAGGCACTCGTGTATAGTTTCTAAAAGCCTATGGCTTCTTAAAAAATGAGATACATCTATCACTATCGGCTAGAAAATTATATAAATGGTGAACATTTTAGGAAAAAACTTCACACGTAAGAGACATCTTGACTAATCGAGAGAATCAGCGCTGGTTGGAGTTTAAATATGTTAAACATAGCTGGAAAGGTGCAGTGGATTCGATATATCCGATTTCGAGAATGTGTGTTTCTTGAAGGGCATATTTATCGTGATAAAAACATTATTACTGAATGATTTGTTTTGGAATAAAAATACAAATGATATAGATAAGCAACTACATAAAAAAACAAAAACTCAAAGAAAAACTTACTTATTACCAGTATTAAAAACATAAGAAATACAAATGAGATAGATAAGTAACTACATAAAATAATAGAAAATATATATTTTTTAATTATTACCAGTATTAAAGGTATAAAATATTTGAAAATATAAATGATTGCGATTGGTTAATGACGGAGCTGAATATAGATCTGTGATTGGTGAATGAGATAGCAAAAAACAACTAAATAACCCCCCAAATAGCTAGAATCGCATCCGGCTATACTCTCAACAATTACCCTAATTTTTATGAGGGAAACAAAATAAAAGAAAAGACTTAGTTGCTCAAATTTACAAAAATCATTGCAAGGTTTTATCTATTAAATCATGTGTCGAAGTATGGCCAGGTGTACAGGACTATACGCACATAGGCTCTAAGGTAGGCTGAGCAAGGCAACAACTGTTATTGTTCTAAGAGTGCGATTTGAATAGATAGCTGCAGTTGCGTGACCAAGGAATATTCCAAACACAACGACAAAAATAGATTTTAATACACACTAAATAAAAGGCACAAAATAAATATGGATATATATATATATATATATATATATATATATATATATATATATATATATATATAGGTACATGGATAAGACGGAATTAGGTTCCGAATACTAATTGGATAACCAGTGTTATTAAATGGTTATAATGGGAGATTTAGGGTAGTGAACGATTTAGTTCCTTTGAGCCTTGAGAGTAAAGCGGGGCAAACTTGGAGGGAGGTCTTGGTGATCTTGATTACTCATGGGTGTAGCCGAAAACCCACAGAGGGTGGTGCTACTTTCTCCAAACTTGGATTTTGAGAGATGTGGGTATCTTGTCCTCAAGAGGTCACCGGACGAAATTCGAAGGGGGCGGTGACTTTTCCAAACTCGGATTGAGCGAGCTATTGGGCCTCTCGTCCTCAAGAGGCCACCATTAGAATTTCCGAGTACGGCTTTTCCAATCCTTGATCCGAATGAGATTGAGAAAGGCTGACGTTGCCTCAAGAGACTCTTCTCCTTGACCCGAAGATCCTAGTGTGATGTCCAGCTCTTTCGTGGCCTGTGACGGTCACTAATCACTTCTCTGGAGAGAGCGTCGTTTAATCGGACTCCTTTCTGAGAAGCGTCGTCTAACCGAATCTGTCGGTAATCCTTGGCAGGGTGCATATATACCTGGAGTTCTTCAAAACAGGAAGAGAAGGGACTTCTCGAACTCTCATTATCGGCCGGAACAACCGAGCGTCTTCTTACGGGAAAGTGTAAGAGGTCGAGATAAGCGGGTCAAACGGAACGACCAACGGCTGGAGCCATAAAGGTTATTCCCAGCAAACCTACAAAAATAGATGAGTAATCTCCCAACCCGGGGGGGTGGGGGATTGAGACAGCGGGGAGATAGCCTTCAATTTCAGCGTCATGCCTCGGTGTGAATTTTGTAGTAACCTGGTGGCAAGTAAAAAGGGGGAAGTCTGAAGGGTGTGTGTGTGGGAGGGGGGGAGTAATGGCTCGCTTTCTCTCCCGAAGTAATATCGTAGGAGATGGGTAAATACTACTATTTTAACGGATCTCTCTACATAATCCTTAGCTTTTACTTTTTTATTTTCCTTAACTTTTATTTTTTTTACTAAATAATGTTTATTTTTACTTTTTTTACTTTACTAAACTTTTATTTTGTTTTAACTTTTCTCTTATTCGCTCCACCAAAACACCCAAATAAATATAACATTTTTTAACCCCATCCCTCGATTCCCGCGCATGAGAAAGGCAGTTCAGATATCTATTTGAGGAGTTACTCACTCGAGTAATCGGCCGTTCAGCCATCTGGCTGAGGAGACGAAATTGGGCCATAATAAGAGAAAAATATGTTCCTTTTCATTTATAAATACGCTATCTGATGTAGCGCTCGCCTGCGCCCTACTGTGACGACTGCGTTGTCCCCCAGACTTTTTGGCACATTCTTGTCGAATGTCCCACTCTGGGTGATCTTCGCACACGATACCTGTCCCGGTACCGGAATGGGCGGGGTCGCTACCGCCTGTTCCTTGTACTCGGGACGAGTTCGTGCACATTGACTTGTGGACTTGTTGACTTTTGGAAGGAGGCCGGGCTTCTCCCCTTTATTTAAGTAGGATTTTTGTTGTTGTTATTGTTTTCTTTGTAGGTTGCACGCTCCTGCGCCGGGGTGAGGGGGACCTCCCCCCGACGCTTAAGATTGCCTCCTAATTGTTACGTTTTTCCCATTTTCATCATTGTTATTCTTATTTTAAAGTAGCCGAGTGCTAGGCTGTCGTGATCCCGGCGACTTATGCCCAAGTGGGCAGTCACTAAATGGGCTCCTAAAAAAAAATATTTCTAAATATACCCTAAAATCATCGGACATTACTTTCATTACAACCGTGTTATATATATATATATATATATATATATATATATATATATATATATATATATATATATATACAGACAAATATATAACAACAGGAGAAGATAAGTTCTTATTAGTAAATTATTTTGGGTATTCCACTCTTTTCAAACAATGAATTAATCTTAATCTCGAAACATAAATATTTAGCTTTAATAATGAATCCAAGATCCAATATTAATCATCATTAGAATGACATGGAATCAGAATTGCACCCCTGCAACGGCGGGAATGCCAAACTCGTAAAATTTCTTATAACCCAATGAGGCCTACACCATCGAATTATGTCCTAAGCATTCTCCAAATAGTCTAAACTTCCTTTTTCTCGTATAAGATTGCTCTAGATGCGATTCGATCCATTAAAGCGAAATTCCCTTGTTTAAATACAGGCTATTGCTCCTTAAAGACAGTGAGAGACGCCAGATAACGGCTTGATTTATCAGCGTGTCTGATCGTAGCTCAAGATTCGATGGAAGATGATTTATTAGGACACGTCTCAACTTTGGCCACCTCTCAGATCCGGGTGATCTGACTGCAGGCATTGAAGAAATGGCAACCAGACTGAGTACCACAGTTCGTGAGTGGTTATTTGTTATGGACTTATGTGTTTTAAGTCCACTTTGATTTTTTTATTTTTCATTGTAGAGAAAATTCAGTTTATTTCGTCTGGATGAAGCTTATATTCTGTAAAGCAATCCCCTTCCTTCACACACATACATGAATACAACATACACCTATGCGAAATGAATGAATCGAGCCTAACATATGGGTATATGCTGTTTTTAAAGAATAAATTGAGATTAATTACAGACCTAAATTTTTTGCTCGAAATTAATTGCGAAATATATACATATCCCCACCCCCCCCATCCACCAAAAAATTGGTTTTGGAATAATGTATAGCCTTAACACAGGTGCGTAAAACAGTCAAAACTGAACACATGGTTTTAAATATACAAAGCTCAAACTTCATAAGTATGGTAATAAAATTTGGAAGGTTATAAATAATTTTAACTAATTTTCTGCCTTTTTTTCTGTCCAATGGCAAAAATAATGCTCCGATCACTAATTTTCTCAAGACTTGATGAATTTGCTGAAATTTCTTTGGTCTTTCAATTTAATAAAATTTAGCATTGAAATTTCTTGGGTCCATTCTGCCATAACCTTGGACCGCCGATGTCCTATAAGCAATAATCACATTCTGTGTGTTTAATCCCTTCGGATTCTTCCTTAGGTTGATTAATAAGAATAGTTGAAAGAAGAAGATTCATGTAATTGAAAAAATCCTCTGTATAAAATTAGATTAGCTTTCTTTTTGAATTAAATCCAGTTGGACAATAGCTCTTTCTGTATCGTTGGATATGTGGCAAAGTTGTTCTACTTGTTGGCTTAAAACCTTTTTAATAATATTGTTTATTGCATTTAATCTCTGTTAGGAGGCTTTAATTTCCCTAAAGTATGACTTAAGTTTGGTTTAAAAGTGGTTTGTCTCGGTTTACTCTAAGTCTTTTGGGGAGGAATTTGTGTCAATTGGAGAGCAAGGGCTACTCTACTATGAGATATATTCGAATGGATTGGTCGATACCTTATATGATTTGTATCTACCATCATATTAAATCGCTTGTTTGGATACTTACTTTTACCAACCATTACAGTCTAGCTGATGTGGATCTTTTGAAAATGTTCCAGGCTGTTGGAGTTATGAGCTTTCATTAGTCGATTCCTGATTTTGGTCAAAGATATTCTTGTATCGTTGTCTGCTTTTGCGTGAATGTAAAATCGTCATATGATTCTCGAAATCATCTCCGACTATTTAGTCTTGAGTATTATGATCTACCTCATTTGATGTGGCTTCTACACTTTGCGGATTTTGAGAATCAATCGAGTTAGGTCCTCCGTTGTGACAACCGTGTAGCTTTTTATTAGAGCTAACTCCCGTTGTCATGGATTTCACTTTTCGTAACCCTGTTAGTCTCTACATATTCTCTAGTTGAGATTAAAATTAAGTATTTGAGGAGTGAAGTACAGCGAGTTTTTCATCGTCATCAGCCAGCTATTTCAGAAACTCAGAAGCCAAATCTTCTATCACTAGCTAGGCTTTCAATGACCTCTTTGCTATCGCTAGATTTTTCTTCCTTTGCCTGCGTAAATCTTGGATTTATATGTTTTCATTTTAGGGATTTTTCTATTTTACGTGATTTTGATCGCTTATCGAATCTGTAAAATGATTGCTTTTGCTGTATAAAAGTAAAAGTCGATTTTTCCTCGCGGCATTGGCTAAGTTTTTGGACATGCTCGTAAATAGGGGAATGATATATTTTCTAAAGAATTTAACCGAAGATATCGGCTAAGGAGAACGATCTCCTCTTTTCACGTAGTCAAGTTGCCCTGGGTTTAAAATAATTACTAAAAAGATGGAAGGATTACGGTAGCTCACCCATTATTGTATCAGCTACATACGATAGTTGATTAGTATTTAAAAATTAATAAATTGATGGTAAATCTGTAAGCATTATTAAATTTCTTTAATCTCGCAAAAAGACTTGCGTTTCGAAATTTAAGAACTCCGAACTTTTCCCTGCGGCGAAGCACAACAAAGATAAACCGTGATTCGGAATCAATAAAGACCAAATTCATTAGCAAATAGTAAAGATATTGTGCTTATGACCTTCAAAATTTATAGGACCTAAAATAAATAATGAAAGTATTAATGTTTATTATTGGTATTGAGATAATGTAACACTAACACATGAATGACCAATAAAAAGTGTAATTACTCTCAAATCAGTAATTTCCTCACGAAAAGAATTTACTAGGGTCGCCTCAAGGGTAGCTGACTTAAACTAGGTGATTTCTCTTCCTATCCTAATTCAAGGAAGTCATTAGGAAGGGTTGCCAGAAACTGTTCGACGTGGTTAAAAAAATGCTATTGAATAGGTCCTGAGAAAGGAGGAGAGGTAATTGAAGGGTATGGATACCTAATCCATTAAACTAAACAGGGGTGTAAATAATCATTAGTGTCTGTACTTACCCAAAACTGATGAATAATAAGTTTTGAGGGTACCAACCAAGACATCACGATTCTAAGCGTTTCTCTCGGACTTAATCTGCAATCATTTACGAGTTAGCGCTGAAGCTGACAGACACTAACGGTGGCGAAGATGCTAAGAATTGGAAAGGGTACTTCCGTTGATTACAGTACTCTAGAGAGCCTCATATCTCTCAGATGGAGGGTGGGGGGGAATTTTAATCATGACATACACATAAGTGGGCGTTATCGCGATAACGATATTGGGTTATCGGTTATCCGATATTATCGCGGATATTTTTGGTTCCAAACTAGCGATAATCGATAATTTCAGTTTTTGGTTCCAGTTTAGCACAGGGGCGAGCCGCGCGTGCCTTCGAGGCAGAAATAGGTAGGTCCGAGCTGGGAGGAGGATCCTCAAAACCTATGAGGAGATGAAGGAGAGCCTCACCAGGTAAGAAACTAAGAAACAGTATTTAAATAGTCTTACTATTGTATTATAAAATAACGCTATATATAGTCAATAATCAATATTGTATTAGAATTTTGGATCTATCGATTTATCGACTATCACCTTATTGGGCGATAAATTTATCGCCAGCTATCGATTATCGGTTATCACCGATAAGGTTATCGTTATCGATTTATCGGTTATCGTGATACATTTTTTCGTTATCGCGCACACCTATCGTCATACAGGATGCAAGTGGTAGAAGGAGAAACCAAAGAAGCCGCATGCATGAATTTCACCGGATGACTGGTTTAATTAGCTCGGAATCAATTTGTCTTATTGCTTTCCATGTCCATATGGAAGCAATATCTTAAATTAATTTCACATGGAAATCAATATTTTTGACATTTCTGATAGGAAGCAATAAATTAAAATGTTTTCAAATCGGTAGCAATATGGTATACTGAATTCAGATAGGAATCGTGAGGTTAAAATAATTTCAGAAGGGAAGCAATGTATTAAAGTGATTACGGTTTGGAAACAATATGTTAAAGTGATTGTAAATTTGAAGCAATATGTTCAATGATTGTAAATTGGAAGCAATATCTTCAAGTGATTGTAAATTGGAAGCAATATGCCAAAGTGATTTCCAATGTGAAGCAGTATGTTAAATTCATTACAAATGGGGACCAATATTTGAAAGTGATTTCTGGTGATATTTCACATTAGAAGCAATATGGTAGGGTGATTTCAGTTGGGAAACAATATTCTAAACTAATTTTATATGAGAAGCAATATAGTAAAGTGATTTATGATTGAAAGCAATAAGTTAAGGTAAAATGATACAATACTCGCGCTACTTATTTAGGGTACCACAACTACACCAATTTATGGGATTTCGTTTATTTTTACAGGAAATTTGGAGGCAGCAGGATGAGACATTGAGATTTTAAAAATGACCTGAAGAATTGACTAATATTAACTTTAAAATGGGAGGTAGTTTTCCAGCAAAGCACCGCTCGATATTTTAGTTGTTTTTTTTGGCTAGATTGTAGCCGTTTCTAGCTTCTTTTAAGCTTCTTACTTATATAGACTAAATTAACTTAGAAACTAAAGTAAAACTAAAAATAAAGAGCCCCACCTAAAAGCTATGAAAAAAGATCATCGCTCTTCTTGAAAATGACCAAATCCAGCTCCTTTGGGCGCCATCTTCAAGCGGATGAGCGTAACTAAGGCCGTTTGATGGCATTTAAATATGGCGTCGTAATTCAATTTTGCCTCTAATTTAAGATTAATTTTATCAACTTTTTGCGTAATTAAAAAATGTAAATAAACCTCCTCCTATAAACCTCAAAACCGCAAATAACCTAACCTACTTCTTAAAAGTAAAATTAAAATAAAAAAAACAACAACACTGTAAGCATTCGGAATTTCGCAATGTCAAAACACTATTGCTTCGCAAAGTGGGGGTAACTATTAAGATGTAATTGTATAATAAATATTAACATGTAGTAACCGCATAAGTGTTGATACACCCTCTTCACTATCAATATATTACTTCTAAGACACTTATAGAGATAGCACGAGGTATGTAGTGTTTGGTTAGCCAGAAACGGAGTAGCGATTATTGTATAGTGTTACCTCAATTGAAGTAATTTCAGATAGGAAGTAGTATGTGAGAGAGTGTATGAAGAAGTGTATGAAGAAGTGTTTGAAACAGTGTGCGAGAATGTGTGTCTGAAAGAGGGTTACAAGGTGTTATAAGGAATGCAAAAACCATATAAGGATGAAGTAGTGATTTAAAAAAAGAATTAATGGCTCACAAACGTTTGCAAACAACCGGGATTATACTTAGAATTTGGACTCCAAGCAAGGTTGGGGTCCGAATTCTACATTTTGTGTAAGGTTGGTGTGGAAAAGACGCACAAATTATATTGGAAACTCTTTCATCGAAGGGTGACGTAGCGATTAAACAAGCAAGTTATGC